>PVJL010000093.1:0-162500 GCA_004026885.1 Lyroderma lyra | reverse complement strand
GTACTTAAGACCTTAGGAAGATTTTTTTTGTTCAAAGTACTTTTTCATTCTCAGTTAAGAGATTTCCTTTAAACATACAAGCATGAAACACAGTGAAAGATGTGTGTGGAGGAGTGAAGGGTGGAGTGGGGATGGAGAGGCTTATGAAAGTAAATGTAAACCATGAGGACTGTCTAAAACAAATCCAGTCATAAATGCCCCTATCATATCATGTGGCTGGATACTTTCCAGACAGCTCTCATACATCAGTCCCTTATACTGTGCTAAACAATCTCAATCCAACCACCTATCATTATGCCTGCCTCACAGCTGATGAAACTAAAATCTAAGGCTACGTAGCCAGGAAATGACAGAGCTAAAATTCCCAACCACATTTATCTGGTTTCAAATGTTTACACATTTAACTTCTTCTGGCCTAATTCATTTCAATAGCTATTTAATATTTTAGGTATGTCTATGTATAATTTAACAGAGCTTGCCACCTCCATGTTATTTGTGGCTTGTTCCTCCTGCATGTTTAAATTTGTTTTAGTTATTATACTTATGTCTTAGTTTTCAAAATTTTTAGTTTCTAGATGGAAAGTTATTTTGCAGGCTTTGATTGCTATCTCTCAAAAACATGGGCAAAGTCAGAAATTTAAAATAAGTGTATTGGAAATATTTTCATCCTGTGAAGCCCCTAACTTCTTATGGCTCTTGACAATGCAAATGGCTTCCTTACATTTAACATCATTTCACACACACACACACACACACACACACACACACACACACACAAGAGAAAAGGCAGAGGCGGAAGGAGGTTGAGGAAGAAAGTTCTCAAGTCATGTAAACTACGATTCCAATCTCCTGACAATTATTTTGATCTGCAGAGTTTCTTATGTCTTTTACGACCTTACAGGAAATTCGGATATCCCAATAAAGAAAGGAATCTCCATAATCCAAGTGTTGATTACATGTATGTTTTTATTGTGTGTAAATTTGGCAAGTATACACTAAATAAGTATACTTTTCTATGGTTACAACATAGTCCAATAAAAACACTTAGAAAGTAATTTATTTTCTTATAAAGAAAAATTCTTAGGACTTTTCCCAGCAAAATTTTGCTTTTTTTTCTCCTTTTTTACATCATTTGCTTCTATGACCTATGAAATTAAGATACACAAAATCTTTTACCGGTGACTGATAAATTAAGATATCTGAGAAATATTTTAAATGTTTTAGAAAGATGCTATGTTCTCAGATAGTATTGTTATTATTGCTTGCTTTAAGTAGGGATTAAAATTATTTAAATATATTTTTATTTTACATAATATATTTCTATTTATAAAAATTAAATATATAAAGACTTCTCCATGTTATTCCAAAAAGTCTTCTTCTAATGGATCCTAGGTTTTGATATTGTTGTATTGCAGAGACTGTGAACTGTACTGCTATATAACTGATGCTTTATTAAATAAAGCCATTAGTGCTGATTTTACTTCACATAATGGAGAAAATCTAGAAAAGATTTCAGTGCTTGCTTCAATAAGGACCGACTTTTATATGTACTCATTCCTTTGCATCACATAAAATATTTGGTATAGGATGACCAGGATATCAGGCCACCTAAGGATTATTGTAGACTTTAGATACAAAAAGTAAATAAACACTTCAGAGAATCTAGTTTATTATGGTTTTATTTTTTTCTTTTGTTCTTAACTGTATTTTGAGTCAGGTTTTGTCTTGATGAAGACTGTACTAGTGAGAAGTACATTTTAGTTTAAATATATATATACACATATATATACACATATGTGTGTGTGTGTGTGTGTGTGTGTGTATATAGTTAAATGATATAAAAATTATCCTACACAAAGTTGTAATGGGTTTTCAGATTTTTTTTTCAGAAGATTTGAAATAAAGTATAAAGAAAACAACACATCTAAATTTAGGTTTGGGGATCTTTATTTGTAATTACACTTTCCTTGGTAATAGGGTATTAATGATAATTTCACTGACAACATAGTTTTGTTTTAAAATTAAATTAGTTTGAATAGCAGCCAATGGTTCTATTTATTTACAGCATTTACGTTCCAAACAATAAAGCCTATATAAATAAAGGAGAAATCATCAAAATCATTGAGATTTTAGTATCTCAGTATTTCATTTTGTAAGAAAAGAAAAGAAAAAAAAATTAAGAACCTCCAAATTACTAAATTGCTATTATTTAAAGCAGATAGTTGATCGTGACTAAAACTTAAAACTTCCACGCATGACTAGAAGCTGAAGAGAAAGTTAGAATATGACAGCTCATCCAAAGTGAGTGCCTTAATGTAATTTTTTACCTAGAATTAGAAATCTTTGAGCCACAATTAAATGACTAGAAGAGAAATGTACAACAACTAAATTGTGATTTTCCTTTATCAATGTGTTTATTTCCAAAGCACATGTTATAGTTCCTGAAATCTTTCAGACCCCTGTGGTTTAACATAAATCTCAAAATATTAATAGCATCTGGTAGAAAATTAGAAAGCAACTGAGACACTTCGGGACTTAAGATAATTTTAGATGTGCACATTTTAAAGCAACTTCAACACATTTACCCTCTGCTTGCTCTTAAAAAAAAAACAAAAGAGAAAACAAAAACAAAAAACTTACCTCTTTAATTTGTTTTACTCTATGACATGCTTTTACAACTGGTTTGTAAAGTGATCATTGTCTTGAAGAAAACTGGCTAGCAGAAAGTCTTGAGACTTAATAAGATGTTGAAAATATCAAAAGCCACATTTATCAGATATATTCAACACATCAAATGATAAATTGCAACAAATATCATTGATATAATGTAGTAAGTAGAGAATTTGCAGGTTATATTTTACCACACCTTTTTTCATTCCTACCTCACTTGTGCATTTATAAATTCAAAGCTTTCAAGTTAATGACTGCAGGTGGCATAATTGCTTCAAAGGTATTATAAAAAAGTATCATTTGAATCTCTGAAACACAAGATACTTTATGTAAACAACAAAAAGAATATTGTTTGTTTTATTTTTATTGGGCATGTATCCCTTAAATGTACAGGAAAAGATTGTGCTAAGCTCTCCAAATTACTACTAACGGTATTGAAAAGATGTGCAAAAGATTACTGAAGTGACAGAAAACTTAAGAGTCGGAGAGACCTGAACTAACATTCTGGTTCTGTCACTCATATGCCGCATGAGATTTGGTAATCTAAAATTCTTGACATTGTGAAAAATAAGGCTTATAACATATGTCTTTCAGAGTGGTTATAAAGATTAAAGAAACTGTTACTTTCAATACCTGGCAAAAACATATATTTACAGGGGATGCTGTATTTGTTATTACTATAAACATTATCCAATTATTTAAATAAGAAAAATTTAGGTACCGTAAGGTCCTCAAAGAAATAACAGAAATACAATCATTTTGATTATGTAAGGGAGAATTTTGCAAAGAAAGTATGACTTTCAGAAAGCAAAATTTGGTTCAACAGCATTTTATGAAATACACATTATTTTTATTTGGATATATTTAACATATTTCTAGTTTAAAAATAACAAAGACAAAATTATCTTTAACATTATATGATCTTTATTAAACTTTATTTTTTACATACCTAATTCAGTTAATTAAAAAACACTATTGTATGGCTTAGCCCTTAACATTCTTAATATGAATATTTCTCAACATGTATATTTTGTTTATTCTTTACAATTGACAGATGAAGGGAAAATAAATATTTTTTAATGTATTAAACCATCTTATTTGAAAATACAATTGTCTTTATTTTCTTGCAAAATCACTTAGCTCTTTTTCAAAAACAATAAAACTCTGGATCTCAATTGAGTTATAATTGAAATGAGAGAGATTTTATTTATGGACATCTGGTTAAGGTGCACTCAAAAAAAAGTATAGTGGGTGATATATGAAATATGACTAAAAATTAGTGATAACAACTTTATAAGTTGACACACTACTTGGATTTAAAAAAAGGATGTATTGCAACAAGTTCCTCTTGCAAAGTAATATTCTGGGTCAGTTATTAGTAAAAATGCCTTACTTCATTGCAGAATAAAAAACAAAATTTAGAGAAAATAATTTACATCGAATTCTGTAAAAGATAAAACAAATTAAATTAAAATGTTAATGTGCAAAAGCATATGGAGACATAATTAAGAAAAAATTTTATTTTTAAAAATTTGAACAAAGTAAGCTTTTCATAAATGGTTGCAACAATTTATGAATACGTAAAACATATACATTTTATATTTTCATTGAGGTGAGTACATTATCCACTGTTTTACTTCAGGGCATTGTCCAATTCTAACAGAGTAGAGAGATTCAACACAGACCCACATAAACATAGTCAACTGATGTTTAAAGAACAAAAATAATTCACTGAAGAAAGACTAGTATTTTCAACCAATAGTATAAAGAAATAGAATGTGCTCATGTAAAAAAAAAAAGAAAAGGAAAGGAAAGGAAAAAATGAAAGAAAGAAAGATAAAGAACTTAAACACAGGCCTTTATACTTTCACACACAAACAAGAAAAACTGATTAAAAATTAATTAAATACAAAATGCAAAATTGTAAAACAATGAGAAAACACACAGGAGAAATATATATGATGTTGGATTTGTGATGAGTTTTTAATACACCAAAAACAAAATTAATGAAAAAAATTAAACTTTACCAAAATTATTTTGTAAAAGACACTGAAGAAAATGGAAAGACAAAGCATAGAATGGGAGAAAATAATTTCAAAACATATGTCTGATAAAGGTCATATTAAAAATGTACAAATAATTCTTAAAATCTAAAAACAGGAAACCAAACAACCTATTAAAAAAATTTTTTTAAGATGTTCACTAAAGAGAGATCCAAGATGGTGAAGTAAATTAACACTTTAACACTTGCCCTCTTCCTTCCATGAACACTGAAAATTACAACTAAACTATACAACAATCAAGCTGGAGAACCATCTGAAATCTAGCTAAACAGGAGCTGCATAACTAAGGATATAAAGAAGATGCCACATCAAGGGATGGTGGGAGGAGTGGAGACAAAAAATGGCCTGGTCCCAAATCTTCAGGTGGCAGTTGAGAATCAAGAGAGATATCTCAGTCACAGAGTTTCCCTGGAAGGAGCAAAGGACTCCAGTTCCACATCAGCCTCCTCAGCCTGGAGTACTGGTGCCAGGAAGAGAAGCCCCCAAAACAACTGGCTGTGAAAAACAGTGGGATTCTGACCATCTAGGTGGAGCAGAAGTCTTTGAGAAACCCAGAGGTCCTCTAAGTTCATGCACAGACTCACTCATAGGCACTCACCCTGAACTTTGGTGGAGAAATGGTGACTCTGGGAGCATTGGCAGCATATAGAGGGCAGACTAAAATGTGTGGCTTCAGGGAGAGGACTTGATTACAGTTGCCATTTTCCCTATGTGGAGTCCCCCTCCTGTGCATCCAGCAGTCAGGCACATTGTCTTCTGTGTTCAGACTTTCGCCAAGAGCATAACCAATCTGAATATGATTGGTCTGGTGAGCCTCACTGGGACCCCACTCAACCCAACTCCCATAATGCCAGAGGCATTTTCTTGTCAAGCAGCCAGCAGCACACATGTTGCACTCTTTGTTGGAAAATTATTGGAATGCAGGGACCCCAGGTGGGCAGGGAATGGCCTCAGTCTGCTCTGAGACTTTTGCTGAGTAGCTACAGGCACATCACTTGCTTCAAAACAGAATCTTCATTAACCTGATGGACACAACTTTTTCCACTCTAGTGACTCCCTGAGACCCTGTCTCACTTAATTTGTGTACCACACAAAGCTTTATCGGTGGCTAAACCTTAAGAGATCTAGCAGATGGCAATAGGCCCCAGGGGGTCCTGCCTCTTTTGCAGAGCTATCCAAGGCCCAGTATTGATGGCATCTAGCCTCAGTTCCCAGTGTGACTTGTCCTCTTCCAGGTGGTGAAGAACTGCAGATTACTTTGTAGCTACCAGCTAGTCTGTGGCTGGTCACAGGCAGTGGGTGACCTGGGCCTATACGAGAGCTGTTCCAAGAGGCCCCAGAACCAACATGTTTGGAGATTGGTTTCAGATCATATCAGAGCACTGCCTAATTAGCCCCACAAGTAGCACACACAAAGGGCAGTCTCAACAGGCACCAGAGCCCACTGGGGCAAATCTCATTCAGTAAGGTAATCCCCCACTGCACAGCAGCTTATAAACTGTGGACGTGGGATTTGGCCAGTAACACTGAAGGTCAATTCCACCCACTGTCATGCCAATAAGAATCAAGGTTCAACTGTAACAAGAGGGCACAGACAAGCCACAGAAGGGACACTCTTGGAGCATATTCAGCGTGTGACCAGGGAGACTATGCCAGAGTCACACAGAGCATATACTATATAAGACCACCTGACCAAGACTGGAAAATACAGCAGCTTTACCTAATACACAGAAACAAACACAGAGAGGCAGTCAATATGGGAAAACAAAGAAATAGGTCACAAATGAAAGAATAGAGGAAAATTTCATAAAATGAAATAAACAAGAGAAATATAGGCAAGAACCTACCAGATGCAGAGTGAAAATAGTGATTATAAAGATGCTCAAGAAATTCAGTGAGAACCGCAATGAAGTGATAGCAAGCAGGAAAAACGACATAGAAACCATAAAAAAAAGAGTCAAAAGTGAAGAATCCAATAACTGAAATGAAGAACGCACTAGAAGGAATCACCAACAGAGTAGATGAAGCAGAGGATTTAATCAGCAATTTAGAAGACAAGGTCGCAGAAAGCATCCAATAAAAATAGCAAAAAGAAAAAATAATTAAAAAAAACCAAGGATAGTTTAAAAATACCTCTGGGACAACATTAAACATAACAACATATACATTATAATGGTACCAGGAGGAGAAGAGAAAAAGCAAAGAATTGAGAATGTATTTGAAGAAATAATGACTGAAACTTTCCTAATTTGGCAGAAGAAATAGACATACAAGTCCAGGAAGCATAGAGATTCCCAAACAAAATGAATCCAAACAGGACCACATCGAGACACATCATAATTAAAACAGCAAAAATTACAATCAAAGAGAGAATCCTAAAAGTAGCAAGAAAAAGGCAACTGGTAACTTATAATAAAGTTCCCAAAAGATTGTCAGCTGATTGCTCAAAAGAAGCTTTAAAGACCAGAAGGGATTTGCATGAAATATTCAATGTGATGAAAAGCAAAACCTATAACTAGGACTACCAACCAAGTTTATCATTTAACACTGAAGGACAGATAAAATGCATCCCAAGATGGAAAGACACAAACAAACTGAATGTGAAGGGAAAAAAATTTATTTCATGAAAATGGAAACAAAAAAAAAAACAACAAGCTTGGGCAGCAATACTTATACAATACAAAACAGACTTTAAAACAAAGGCTATAACAAAAGACAAGGAAGTACCCAGTAATACCTCTTCCGAGTATTTATCTGAAGAAACACCAAATGCTACTTACAGGGCATATGTGCATCTATATATATCCATTGCATAATTATTTACAATGGCTAAGATGTGGAGGCAGCCTGGGTTTCCATTGATGGAAGAATGGATAAAGAGGAAGTGGTACATGTATACAATGGTACATTGCTCAGCCTTGCAAGGAAATGGATTCTTGCATCTACAGTGGCCAGAATGGACCTGAAGGGTATTGTGCTGAGTGGAGTGTCAGGCAGAGAATGAGATGCAATGTGATTTTGATTATAAGTAGGATCTAAAGAAAAAAATAAATAAAGAAAATAGAAACTAACTCATAGATACAGAGAACATTTTGATGGTTACCAGAATAGAATGGGTATGGGATGGGTGAAAAGGAGAAGGGATTAAGAAGTACAAATTTGTTGTTACACAACAGTCAGGGGAATGTAGGATATAGAATAAGGAATATAGTCAATAATATTGTAATAACTATGTATGGTATCAGACGGTAACTAGATTTATTGGGGTGATAGGTGAGAAGGGGATTAGGGGAGGGTGAAAGCATTGAAGGAATTAAGAAGTATAAATTGACAGTTAAAAATAGTCAAGGGGATGTAAAGTAAGGCATAGGGAATGATGTGGTAATTACTATGTATAGTGCCAGGTGGGTACGAGACTGGTCAGGGGATCACTTAAACTATATAAACATATAACCACTATGCTGAATACATAAAATTAATATAAAATCATATTAAATTCAACTGTAATAGAAAAATTTTAAAGGGTAAATAAAGAAAAGGAGAATGAGAGGTCCGAATTTTCAGGTTTAAACAAGTATGTCACGTGGATGTAATGTACAGCATAGGGAATATAGTCAATTATATTGTGATAGTATGGTACTGTGTCAGAAGGTTACTGGACTTACCATGGTGATTACTTCTTTAGATATATAAATGTTAAATATGCTGTACCCCTGAAAATAATATAATGATGTATGGTAGCTATATTTTTAATAAAAAATCTTTAAAAATGTATGTTCACCAAAGAAAATAAACAGATAGCAAATAAGCACACAAAAGGATACTCAACATATTTTATCATTAGGGATTTGAAAATTTAAAACAACAATCAGATACCACTACACACTTATCAGAGTGACTAATCTCCTAACCAATCACTGACAAGGATACAGGGATGAAAAATGGTATAACCACTTTGGAAGATAGTTGGTCATTTTCCTACAAAGCTAAACCTAGTCTTAGCATACTATTAAAAAATTGTACTCCTAGGTATTTGTACTCCCAAATGATTTTAAAATGCATGTTTACAAAAAAACCAAAACAACAACAAACCCTGCATGTGAATGTGTATAGCAGCTTTATTCATAATCTCTCAAAATTTAAAGCAACCAAAATGTAGTCAACTGGAAAATTTTTAAACAAACTTATGCATCCATACAATAAATATTATGCAGTGATAAAAATAAATGAACTATCAAGCCATAAAAAGACAAAGACGAATCTTAATTGCATATTGCTAAGTGCAAAAAGCCAGTATGAAAAAGCTATATACTATATGATTCCAATTTTATAATACTCTGGAAAAAGCAAAACGATAGAGACATTAAAATGATCAGTGGCTAATTATAATAAAAAGATTTTACGAAGATTCAAGGGAATGAAAGGAGGCAGAATAGATGAAGCACGGGGGTATTCTAGTGTGGTGAAACTATTCTATATGATACTTTAATGATAGACACACAACATTATTCACTTATCAAAAACCACAGACCTTTCCAGAGTAAAGGGCTTCCCTTAATGTATGCACATTTTAGAAAATAATTTAGGAGTCTGAACTATCCCAATAAGGATTAAAATATGATACATAAACTATAATACAAATGTATGAATTAGTCTCACTAAAGAGCAATTGGGGTGGAGCCACTGACCTAAGTAACTTTGGAAATGTTTAAATTGTAAGGGTAAAGGCAAAAATAACTGTACATAAGATCTATACTCTAGTTGATAGAGCTGCTCCTGTAGGTTTATATGTAAACGTTTCTGATACTGCTAAATTTGTACACTGGAATTGAACAAATATGACCAAGAGTGGCATATGGTAGAAGACAGGATTGTCATTGTTGGAATGGGAGGTTACAGACAATTATAGGGAGGAGGCTAGAATGATTGTGTAGTAATGGATTAGAGTTGGATGTATCTGTATGAACTCATGTATACACACCTAATAAAAATATGGATGGTTACATACTAAAATATTTATAGCAATGTCTGTATATACAGGCCAGTATACAAACATCTATTTCCTTATTTAGTCACCTGAGACAGCTTAGAGGAAAATACATCTCAATGTCAATAAGCACAACTGGCACCCAGATTTTGGTCTCTAATAACATCATCCAATAAAAGGAACCAGACATTTTGAAGAAATGACTGAATCTATGACAGGAGCAGGACATTAACCATGGGAGCCTAGAGTATCTTGTAGTAATAGAAAGCAAGGAAGTATGAAAAAATATACCCACAACAATAAGAATGTATCAAAGGAACACAGAAGCCAATCAAAAGTGTCCACAATAAATAAAGCTGAAACTAGTTGTGCAAGAAAACACAGTATTACTAGATTATAACACAAATTATAAAATAAATATCCATGAGCCCATACTGATATAAATAGATGATTGAGTAAATAACTATGGGAAAATAGACAAATCTCTTATGGAGACAGTTTCCAAATAATGTATTTTACTACTCTGTTCTATGAGGTGGTACATAGCTCCTCACTCTTTAATGGTTAATTTCAAAGAGTAAAGTGTGAAAAAAAATGGGAAAAGAATAACTTCACAGTGAAGAATTTTGATAAGCACTACCTTGGCCAGTTGTTCAAGTTTAACATCAACGTTGATTAACATTGATGGTAGGTACCATTGTATGATATGAAAATAGCATTTTATGAATCACCTCTCAAAACAAAAATCTAGTCTTATTCATAAGAAAAATGTCAGATAAATTTCAATGAAGGGATATTCTTAAAAAAATACCTGACCAGCACTCTTTAAAACTCTCAAAATCATCAAAAACAAGGAAAGCCTCAGAAATTATCACATTCAAGAGAATCCTAAGGAAATACGACAACCAATGTAATGTAATATCCTGATGAAAGCCTGAAACAGGTAATCATGGAACATTTAAACATAAGTTTTGCTTATTTCTGTTCAGGTAACAATTCATGCAATGCCTATATGTTTCTACACACAACTAAGTATTCTTTTATCTGTCATGTTAAAACAAATATACATGCAATATATATGATTACCTATACATACATTGTGATCCTATTGGAGTCTTATTAGAGCAACAAATGTGCACACACATACATATCCTGAAAGATAGTTTTAAAACTCATCTGTAAATTCATATAATTTATGTCCATACACGTATGCTTATATAACTGTTGCTATCAAGAAGGTATTTTTTTAAGGAGATACATGTATAAAATCTTAAATTTCTATAAGGGAATATTATAAAATAAATATGATACTGTGGATGAGAGTTCTTTAAACCTATGTTGATTTAATGCTATTAAAAAATTAAGAGTCATTATGCATGTTTTGACAAAGATAAGGATAATGTATGAGATGAACAAAATGAAATATATTGGTTGAAAGTAGGCCAAGGAGACCAGTAGGAGGATGGTATCCTACTATTTCCCATGAATACAGTGCAAACTTGATTACAGTTTATTACTGGCAGCTTCACTGCAAAAGAAAGTTTGGTCTTACTGTGGCTCACCTAAGTATTTCAAGCCTGGCCTCCTCCATTAATTTGCTGAGTTTGGTGTGTTACCATGAATTTGGGCTTCAGGTTTTACATCTGGCAAGTATAGGGGACCAGGGCATTTGTATTATTTGATATACGAATTTTAACACATTAGAGCAGTCTGAGTTTCAACTTGGATTTTTTAAATAAATCCTGAGAATTTGTCAGTGATGGACAAGACAACTTGGCACAACTTTTCTATTTTCATCTGTAAGAGATTTTGTGAATCCATTAAAACTTGCATTCTGCAAAACGGGTTATTTGATTTCTCCAACATTGGCTATCTAATTAGAATGCTTATTAATGCAGCTAGATATTTTTACAGTACTTATGCAATATAACCTATTTATCAAGCAATCCCTGATTTACCTATATTTCATTAATTTTTTCATTACTTGTGTGCAGTCAACTCAAAATGTATAAATGCTAAATGTATTCTCTCCCCTAAAATTTCTATTTATGCCAGAAAATCTTTATTTTCCCACTCTTCCCACAGATTGCTTTAGGTAATCCCAATAATTCTTTATATGTCAGCTTCCCCCTGGGAAATCATGCACAAAATAAGGACCATGTCCCCTCTAATTAACACCATTCAGAGACTTCCTCATAAACTTCTTTATGAATACTCAACTTGTCAAGTAAGTATCATTCTCCTACTTCAAAGCATGTTCCTTGAAGGCAAACTCATGTTGTATTATATTATATTCCAAGCATCTAAGTTAGAGGTTCAAGAAGTAATTATATATTACATATGTATTAGTAATTCAGCTATATTATGGCTCTTGGAATGCGAGGCTGTGAATCTTTGTATTCTCATAGCTTAACCCAAACAGTGCCTACCATAAGTGTTCAATAAACATTTATTGAACTAAATTCCAGTAATTATCTATTTGATAGGGTTTTTGATCTTGCGTAATAAGCCAACTTCCACATCCAACATTGTTCCTAGAGAAAAAAATATGTTCTGAGTTTTAAAAATCTCTTAGCAGATGAACTTTTGAAGCTCGATGTGTTTGTAAATTAGAGGACTGCCTGCAATGCAAAACTACATATGATAATTGCTTATCAAGTCAGTTTTTCAGATGTTCCATATTATGGCTGAATAATCTAAATTACTGTGAATCTCTTCCTCTGTTTACCTTAGAGGAAATATCAAACACATTTTAGAACATAAACTGAGAGTTAAAGACAATACTGAGAATAGGTTATTTTAAGAGAAAAAATAGCTTTATAATAGAATGAGATTATTTAACAATATCTTGATTCTACATGTAAAAGTTCATGATTTACAATCTGCCTCAGAGATTTACAAAAGAACTTTACTTCATAAAACTTAGTTTATCTTTACTCTTGAAGCCGTAATCTGTCTAGAGACCTTGGATTTTGCCTTTGTCTACTACACAAAATTTCTTGTATTTCATAACCTCCTCAACCCAAACCTGGGTTTTTCTCTGTCCAGATGCCTTCTTAGGATTGTCACCACCTGATGTAGACGTTAACCTCTGATAAATTTTTATTCACTATGCCAAATCATGAAAAATACGTATGCAAAAACAGCAGGTATAGCTACCCTACAGATCGCAGGCCAAGAGTAGGACACTCTGTCTCATAAGCCTTGGAGTTTGGAATGGGAAGTAAGATTAAAGTTTCACTACTAATGTTTCCATGGCTCCCATAAAATCAGAGGTTTATACTACCTTGTCTATATAGTCATACATGCAACAAGGCTGCAGTGCCAGAAAATTTGAGTTTCTATGTCTCATTAATTCCCAGTTTCTCTAAGTCTACACTACAAAAATAAATAAATAATAAATTGATGATCAATACCCAAGTACAACTAATAAGTCAATATTTAAGATAACATGAAATGCTAAAATATCCTCATTTTAACCAATAAAACCTTAATATCAGAACTAGACAAAGACAATTTAAGAACATAAATCTATTGGCCAATATCCATCATGAACAAAGACAGAAATAAGTAAAAATATAGGTTTGCTAGAATTCTCTAAATTTGCTGGTGAAATCCATTTATATAATATATTATTTTAGCTATATATGAAACAAATACCAGGAATAAGTATGGTCTATCTAAGAAAAGCAAGGATAATATGACAATTGAAAACCAATTAACATAATTAACCAAATGAACAAAATTAAGGAGACAATGATAGGATCATGTTAATCATGCAAAAAACCACATTTGAATTATTCTACTTTCAATCAAGATAAAAACTTCAACACAAACGCAGCGAAGTCCCTCAATCTAATAAAGTCTATGAGGAAGCAAAAAAGACCTCAAGCAGATCTCATTGAATGCATTCTTCTTACAATCCAGAACAAGGCAAGAAAATTCATTCTCATCACTTCTACCATTTAGTACATGTCCTGCTGATTTAAAGCTACCAAGGTAAAGAAATAAATGGCATGTCATTTAGGAAATAAGAAATAAAACATTCTCTATTTGCAGGCTACATGAGCAGGTACATAAAAAGTACTTAGAAATTTGTAAAACCTAGTAAAGAATGACATAATAGCTACTGGAACTAATAAGCAAATTTTGTAAATTAATAGGATAAAATGTTAAATATACATCAAGTTGACAATGCACTGTAGAATTGTATGCCTGAAACCTATGTAATCCTTGCTAACAGATGTCACCCCAATAAGTCTAACAATAAAAATGAATTAAAAAAATATATATATAATTATCTATTTATTTTTATACATTATCACCTACCCAATTTTCTGATAGTACATAAACTCACTAGAAGTAAAATCAAGCTAAAAAAATTATTTGCTAAATACAATATATAAAATGAGCTTATTTTTTTCTTACTTCCACACTCTGAATTCCTGACAGTTAAATTGAAATTAATCTTAAGCAAGCTATGGTATATGTATGTGCTTAGGCTAACTATAGGATTTCCTTTGAATTCATAAATCAGTACCAGGTTAAGAAAGCTAATTTTAAGTTCTGAGCAATTTGCCTTGATTTATTCTTGTTAGAATTGCTGGCAATAATATGTATTGTGATTGTGTAGCCCTTGAAATATACATGCATTCAGTTCTATTATATGTACTCATTCTGAGTTCACTGCTTTAAGTATCTTTTTTAAGTTATAAATTTATCTTAATCTAATCTTTGAAATTAGATTTATTTTATTTTTATCTTAGATAAGTTAGATTTTGTAATTATTATATTATAAATGATTGATGTTAAATTTTAGCCCCAAAATTATATATCAAGACACAAACAATATATTTTGCAGAAGCTTTACATATTAAAGTGCTGATTTAATATTAGATTGCTAATAATGTAAAACCACATCTGATAAGTAATAAAATTAAATGATTATTAGTAGGTACACTTGATCTGAGATGGAAACTGTGTTAATGGCTGTTAAATGAAGTATAGTATGTAAAGATTTATATTATAAAAGGTGTTTAAATGATTTCAGGGATATTACAACTAATATAATCATGGGACTCTGATTAGCAAAGCTCTTATTTTCTAAGAAAACTTTATACAGCATCAGAACTAATTCTTTAAGGAATTGTCCTTTCTGGGGGAGGAAAAGACTTGTTAGAAAAAAATATGTAGAATATTCAACAACAAATTAGAGCTATCATCTTCCAACTAAATATTTGTTTCATATTTCAAAATACATCACGATATACTGAGAGTATAAAAATTAATTCTCATTTTCAGCTCATTACATTTTGGATATTTAGGAAATGCACTTAAAATCTACTTTTTAAATTTGGTAAGTTTTGGTATCAATAGAGATGTTTGTGTAGAGTTATAATTATAGTATATCTATGTATCTGTATTTCTTAAATCATTTTAATATTAGAGATTAAAATTACAACATGCTATTACTGATATTTAACATAAATTGAACCAAAAAATTTTAATACTATTTATCAAAGTCTTCAGTTTGATATCTCCTATATTACTCCTTCTTACACTTTTTGCCCCTTTGCATTGTCATGTTACTAGATGGTCAGAGATGTTTTACTGGACTGTGTGTTCTTACACTTTAATTGTATTATATAGCTAAAAAAATAGTATTTTAAGACCTACTTTTGCCTCTTACTGTTTTTTGTTTCAGTGTAACTTACTTCCTTTTCCAATCAAGAAATCTGAACATTAATACCTACAGGAGTATAACCTTATTCAAATTTCTTTTTAAAAATCTCCAGCAGTCTTCTCAGAACTATTGTTCTTCTCTCCTGAAGACTCTTCCCTCAGTGGACGCTGCATTGCCTTTTAGCCTTTGGAATTCATCTGAGAACAGACTGAACAGGGATGCAATATTCTCACTTCCCATCTGCCTCACTTTCCTGAAATACACACACACACACACACACACACACACACACACACACACACAAATGAGGTCAGACAATTTTACAAACTCATTCTAGAAAAAGTGCTACATACCTAATTGCTGAATATGACAACAGTCACCTTTGAAGTACTCCTCTTGGGAAGCTATGCACTAATGCCAACAGCTAATCCACCTTTCAAAGGAATTTTGGAACTCTTTTTTAGGAATGTCCATAAGAGCTGTCATCGTATTATCCTTGATGCCCTGAATGTCATCAAAATGTATTCCTTTCAATATTTCCTTTATCTTCAGGTAGAGAAAATAGTCATTGGGGGCCAGATCAGGTGAGTAGGGAAGGTGTTGAAATATAAATTCATTTATTGTCTAATGTGTCCCTCACAGACAATGCCATGTGAGCTGGTACGTTGTCATGATATAAGAGCCATGAGTTGGTGAAAAGTTCAGGTCCTTTTTATCTAACTCTTTCATGCAGCATTTTCAATACTTCCAAACAGTAAACTTGGTTGACTGTTTGTCTAGTTGGTACAAATTCATAATAAACAATTCCCTCTGATATCAAAATGGGTTAACAAAATCCTTTGAACTCTTGATTTGGATGGAAAGAACATTTTTGGTTGTGGGGAACTGGTTGACTTCCGCTGCACACTGTCACACTTTGTCTTAGTAAACCCATATTTCATCACCGGTGATAACATGACCCAAAACATCATATTGTCTCTCCAAAAATGTCTTGGCAAACTTCCACTCCTCTTTACTTTTGTTCATTGGTGAGGTCCTTCGGGACTATTTTTACACACACCTTTCTCATGTCAAAATTTTCAGTTAAGATTTTCCTGTTTCTCAATTAATATTTACTTGGTCTACTATGCTTCTCATAGTCAGGTGATGATTTTGATGAAAAATTAAATAAATTTTTGTAATGTTTTCATCAGTTCTGCTTGTTCCTGACTGCCTTGACCTCTCTTCAGTGAAGCTTTCTCTCCTGTCAGAAGAATGTTTAACCCGTTTGTATACTGCCATTTTCTACATGACATTATCCCCATAAACTTGGACTAACATGTCCCTGATTTCATTTCTAATCTTACCAAGTCTAACAAGATATTTAACGTTTGTTTATTGCTCTAGTTCAAGCTCCAACTTTCTATCAATAGCACACAAAATCACGGAATAATAATAATGAACACCATTCTGCAAGACACCATAACACATGGACACAAACACAGCTGTGAGACACAGCTATACCACAGTTATGAAACCTTACTGAGTTGTTTGTACAGTGCTGCCAACACAAGTACACAGAGGCAAGTTCACGAACTTAATCGTCATACCTCGTACACACACACACACACACACACACATGCTGTCTGGAAAAAAAAAATCAAGCCATAAATGCCTTTCTTTTTCATATTATATGGCTGGGTACTTTCTTACTTTCTGGATTGCCTATATTATATACATAATCTTTAAAAATACTAATTTTCACCTTTTTTCTCAGTGTGGGAACTAAGCACAGGAATCCTTAAACAATCTGTTGAAACCTTTTTGGACAAAGTGTCCATACATGTATAATTTTATAACTGATGTCATGGACCTCCCAGAGATCTTATCATAAAATTTGCAGAATCTTAAAATTGCCTTGTAACTATAACCCATGATGTGGTTCCTGTTTTATTCTGAGGGAGCAACTGAAGCATCATCAGTCATCTGTTCTCCACTTTTAGTTCTAATTTACCAAATTTCCCCACTCCTTCTGAACTCTTGTCATTCTCTGTGAGAAATGTAGATACCTAGTCACTTAGATAATTTGTCTTTTTAAACTAGGCATGGTATCTCTTGGGAATTTTGTCACATAATGTTTTATTGTGATTTAATAAAATTATGGAAAAAGTGTTCTTTCTATTGCCTGCCAGATAATGATTAAAATCAGTATTAGTCACCACACCCTTTTTGGGTTATTTTTTTCCTTTATTATTATTATTTGGATTGTCATGTTCAGACAAGATTTTTTCTCATTTCATCACTTAAATCTTTATTTCATACATTTACTATCAGCCTTTACCATGACAGTTAAAATATACTGTCATGATGTATATTCTCATTTAAATGCCTACATTTCAAAAGATCCTGGAACACAGCCTTCTCAGCCCACTACTTGTACTATTTCTTAATAAGCAAAATTCCTTAATTTAAGAATACCCTTTAAGCTCAATAAGATAATTTTTTTCTCCTAATAAAAAACCCCCCATATTTTCTCCCTTTACTGTACCTGTTACTTTCTGACTTAATCACATACGAATGTATGCTTTTAGGGAAATATGTTTTGAAACTTGATGTGTATTGGGTCTATTTGGAAGGCAAAGAGCATTTCAAAGAACCAACTAAATTGATAATGAAGTGTATCATCTTATCCAAATCATGCAAAATTTAAGATGTTATTTTTCTTAATGTTTTATCCTGGAAAATTTGACGGTAGATGTTCAAATAAAAAGTAATTCACTGAAAATATGTATACTTTTGAGAAAATGAGACAAAGGCAGACAAGTAAACTTTTGGAAATGCAAGTTGCAAAAAACTAGTGTAAATATTTTGAGGCAAGTAAAGAAAAATTAGGTTTGAGTTGTAAAAACTTCAAACATACATGCATAGAAAGACAGAAAGATGTTTTTACCATGCTCAGAGAAAATAATATGTTTACCATTTCCATGTAAAAGTACAAGTATAATTGAGGACAACAACTTAAGGTAAATAGACAGAAAATATATGAGCATGGAATGTTTTTCCTCAGCATAGCTGCTGCTAATCAAGCTTCCTTATAGCTCAGAAGGCAATAGTTCGGATCTCAATTTTCTCTAAATGACAACCTATCATTCTAATGCATCTGGATAGCTTTCTCAGTATTTTACAAAATCATTTGAAAATATATGTTGGACTTATGCTTTTCACAGTAGCAAAACACCAAGCGCTTTCAAATTAGGAAGAGAAACAGTTATTTATTTCTAACGTTGTTTTAACTGTCAGTAACTACCGCATCAGGGTTCATTAAACAATAGCTGGTTTTCTCCAAATTCAGAGAAAATAATTTGAAGTTTTGTAAAACCCTATTCTATTATACTGCTTATTGGCCTCCACGAACAACTAAAAGAGACAAGCTAAAAAAATATAGGATAATGGTAAATAAAGCAATTTGTTTCACAGTTCACTTAGATGGTGAAAATTCATACCAGAATGCATTCTAGAAACTCATAAAAAATAAGCACATCCAAGCTTGGCAATTTCAATGTGGCATATTTTCATTTTAATAGATTTTTATTAAATTCATAAAAGTTAATGGACTAGGGATTAAGTCATTATGAAATCTGCTCCAATTGTCTGTTATTAATAGCACCACAATGGTGATGCCACTGTTAAATACTTTTGTTCTAAATGTCTTCTTTTAGTTCAATCATGATTTTTTATCACCAAGTTCCCACTACAACATTTCTTTCAGATGATTGTGTTCTTGTTTTTATCACCCAAGTTTTCAGAAATCTCAAAGCTTTGATGTTCATATTCCATATTATATATTTAACATTATGTATTTAAATTATGCAATGGAAATAATACAGAAGATAAAAACATGTGAGGCTTTATTTTGTATTTATACATTAGAAAGACATTACTGACGATACCATTAAGACTCTACTGACACAGAATTAAGAGATGGCATAAATGACCTTCCCTTTAAAATAAGATCCTAAGGGGGTTCCTTGGTGGGGTAGTGGCTAGGCTTCAGTGCTCTCAATGCCACAGCCTGGGTTCAATTCCCAGCCAGGGAACTACCAAAAATAAATAAATAAATAAGAACCTAAATTAATATACATCAAAAATCTGTTTTGTCTAGGTTCTCTTCTTTAAAAGTCAGTAAAATAAAATTTTAATATTAAAATAAAATTAAAAATTATGTTCATATCAAGGTGTCTTTCAGTTTTTAAAATCACACTACTTTCATTATTAGCCATACATAATCACCATTATCTCATCTATATCATGTTCTGGGGTAAACATGGTTTACTGACAGAATTTTACTTCCAGTGAAGTGTACTCATTGGAAACTCATCTATTCCAGTCCAAAGACACAACCTGACAAATTAATTTAAAGTATTTTGTTATTCCTAGATTTTTTTAATGGCCTCTGTGAAGATGATGTTTTCTTTGTAGAAAGCTTTAATTGAAATGAGATAGATCAAAGACAATGTTCATTATCTGAAAGTAATTTGTGGTTGGGTTATGTATATCATCACCGCTATTTAAATCTAAACTATTGCACTTATTTATTCATGAATGAAAGTTTTTGCTGAATTTTATAGAAATAGACACTTTAACTGTCTATTTCTAACTGTATGTGTATGTTAAAGTAAAATTTGACATAAGTGATGTAACATCTAGAAGAGCACTTTTGGAAGCCCAATGCAGTGGGAGATTTGATAGGGATGACCACATAGATTTTCTTCCACTCTACAAACTCAAAGAATGGGCTCTGAGACAACTTACTTAACTCTAGAATTTGAGAATTCAAGTCTTCTTGGCAAGATTAACTTTGTCCTTCTGAATAGAGGCATTATAATAGCATCTTTTATTGTGATATGACATAACACTTTGTGACATACCATTCATCAAATAATAAAATAGGAACTGCATCTGTAGTATGATCTTTACTGTGCATATAGAGCTTTTGTATTAGTCTACAGTATGTCCTGAAGCTAAATTTGATTACTGTTCCTCCAGCAAGATGTTTAAACTAAGTTGAATTATGTAGAGTTGTACTTATGGCTTAAATGGCACTCTCCTGTGTAATGTAAATAAAGTAGCCTCCATAGTGTACAATTGTATGAATGTAAGAAAGAATAACATCAGATTATTTGGTACCCAAAGGTTTAATGTATCTTTTTCTGGGAAATCTCTGATGCATTTAAAAACTTTCTCATTGTCATGTCAATAATAAGTATTATCTAAACCAAGCTAGCAAATTTTAAACTGAAAATAAGGTCATGCAATCTTGGTCCATATATAGTTCAGATTTCTTAATCCCTTGACCCTTAAAGAAAGCATTTTAGAAGGGAGAATAAATTAAAAGTACTATGAAAGTATGCTATAAAAAATACATAAAGGACTCATTATGCTAAAAAGGTTGTAGATTAAAACATAAATAGGTTTAAAAAGAATACATATAAATTTATGACTAATAGATACATAATGGGTTCTTAATGGAAAGTTGGGGATAATAAGAGTGATCAGATAAAATGTAAAGACTGTATTGCTATTATCTATGCCTTGGATCCAATCTGTATCAATCACTTCTAACATTTCATACAACTTTTTTCTTAAGAAGAGTCATGCAAAAATAATTGATCATTATAGAGTTAACTTATAAAATTTAAATTGTAATGATGGAAATCAGAAACAATATTCTTCAGCTTTCTACCCTTTATTACCTCAGTTAGAAAATCAGAAAGCTTATCTAAATAAGTTTTAAAAGTGAAATATTGGAAAGCTTTCATAATCACAGTGAAAGATTTTAATATACATCATGCATCAGCAGCTTTAGATGAAACAAATAATTTAAGAAAATCTACTTTTATATATAGACATATATTCTATAATATACAAATTTTATTATTAACTAATGTATCTCTTACAAAAACTTTAAATATTTGACAGAAAACTTCCCCCAATGTCAGTAGAAACAGAGGAAATAAATTAGATCCCAAATGTTAAATATATTCAAAAACTTTAAATATTTGTAAAAATAATTAACAGGTTAAGAAGACAAGTATGGTGGTAATATGAGAGAGAGATTTGTGATCTTACTCAGATTTATTTATAAAATATAAATTTTACATATGTATGGCTTGTCAAGAATCCAGGAAAAAATTAGTATATGAAACCTAAATTAAGTAAAATAAAGAAAGCAAATATTAACAATCAATATTACTTTTAAGTAAACAAAAGCAAATGAAAATATTTTCCTTTTGGAAAAAACTAAAAACAGAATTGAAAGTATCAGGCAAGATAAATATATAATATTTTCAGCTTTAAAGCAAAATATATTTTTAAAATTAATAAAAACAAAGACTTTAAAAGGTATACAAGTAGAGATATTTTACCTATGTTTAGAGCTATAACTAGAACATAATTATATATATAACATATATAACATAAGTAAACACACACACACACACACACACATACACACACACAGAGGGTGCCACAAAATGTATACACATTTTAAGGAAGGAAAAACTGTATTAAAATTGTAATGTTCAATATATATCAATAACAAAAAGTAAATATAAGTCCCACATTTGACTTCTGCAATTACAAGAGGTGTTCAAAGTGGTCACCATCAGCATCCAGACACTTCTGATTACAGCAAACTACTGCATGAGCGACGTTGACCAAAGTGTCCACTCGTATCACTGCACAATGTCATTTCAATTTCTTCCCAAAGTACCACCACTGCAGCTGGTTTTCTACGGCACACTACATCCTTTAAGGTTCCCCTTGGGTAGAAGTCAAGGGGTGTTAAGTCAGTAGAACATGGGGGAAACTCAAACAACATTCTTGAATGTCAAATACTACTTCAAAAGGGTCTTGCACTCCTCTAACAATGACCGTGCTTCTGCCACTTTCTTTGACCACCCTGCCTGTAGCATGGTGATGCTAGCATTCATTTTGATTAACTCCATCCTTTGAGCGAACATCATACTACACATTGCTACTATATAATTCAACTTTGAAAAGTAATACATAGATAATATCTCTTAAAATGTGTATACATTTTTGGCACCCCCAAGATACATATGTGTGTGTGTGTGTGTGTGTGTGTGTGTGTGTGTTTGTGTGTGGAGAGAAAAAGAGAAATTGGTGGGAGGGAGGTTTCTAGCAGCCACTTTTCATTTGGTATTAGCTCTGTACATTTTAGTCCAAGCTGGCATCGTTTCCACCAAAATAATTTCCTCAAGAACTTTATGGGTCTCTCACATATTTCATTAATGTCCAAGCAAAGCTATACTGACAGGTATTTTTTACATGATCCTCTATTTTTGGATCCTGCTAAGATGACTGAGAAACAATACCCTTAAGTTTTATAGAGACCCTATAGTTTGTATGAGATTTGTGAGGTACAACCTTAAATTTCTTGTAAGTGCCCTCTGCATGCATAAATACTCTAACATTTTGATCTTCACAAGATTTTAATAGAGGGTTGTAGAGACACATTTGGATTTTTTTTCAGAGTGCACTTTTCTTACAGGGACTCTGAATTTTTACACTTTGTCCGTAAACATGCTGAAAATGTTCAAAAGTATCTAGTCCTAATTTATTTTCCCTTAACAGTTCTTCTTTTATTAGTAATAATTTTATTTAATTAATTTTTTATTAAATTCATTGAGGTGACATTGGTTAGTAAAATTATATAGGTTTCAAGTGTACAGTTCTATAATACATCATCGATACACTGCATCGTGTACTCAGCACCCAGAGTCAGCTCTCCTTTCATCACCATGTGCTCGTATTTGACCCCCTTCACCCACTTCTACCACCTCCCTCCTCCCTTACATTCTGTTAAACACTGAACTGTTGTCTGTGTCTGTGAGGTTTTGTTTCTTTGTCTTATTCGTTGCTTTCAGTTTTATATCACACATGTGAGTGAAATCACGTAGACTTCAACTTTTTCTGTCTGACATATTATACTTAGCAGGATAATCTTAAGTTCCATCCACGTTGTCACAAATGGCAATATCTCAATTTTCCTTATGGTTGAGTATTGTATATACGTACCACATCTTTTTAATCCAATCATCTCTCAAGGGGTACTTTGGTTATTTCCATGTCTTGGCCAATGGTAATAATGTTGCAATGAACATAGAGGTAATCTATCTTTACAAATAAATGTTTTCAGATTTTGGGGGGAGACATCCAGAAGAGGGACTGCTGCATCATTTGGTAATTTTACTCTTATTTTTTGAGGAACCTCCATACTGTTTTTGTTAGTGGCTATACAGGTTTACATTCTCACTAGCAGTGTGTGAAGGTTCCTTTTTCTCTCCAACCTCTCCAACACTATTATTTGTCTTGTTTATGATAGCCATTCTAACAGATGTGAAGTGGCATTTCATTGTAGTTTTGATTTGTCTTTTCCTCATAGCTAGTGAAGTTGAGGCCATTTGTATGTCTTCTTGGGATAAGTACTCTGTTCAGGTCCCCTGTCCATTTTTTAATTGGATTTTTTGGGGTTTTTTTTGTTATTGACTTGCATGAGTTCTTTATATATTTTATATATTAACTTCTTATTAGGGGTGTTCTTTATAAATATCTTCTTCCATTCAATTTGTTGCCTTTGTTTTGTTGATGGTTTCTTTTGCTGTGCAAAAGCTTTTTAGTTTGATACTCTTAGATCCATTCATTTGCTTTTGCTTTTACTTCCCTTGTCTTTGAGGCCAAATTCATAAATTCCTCTCTAAACCCAAGGTCCATAATTTAGTATCTATGCTTTCTTCTATGTAATTTATTGTATAAGTTTTTATAATTATATCTTTTATCAACTTTGAGTTAATTTTAGTGTATGGTGACAGAGGCAGTCTAATTTTATTTTTTTGCTAGTGGCTTTCCAGTTTTTCCAGTACCAATTTTTGAAGAGGATTTTTTTTCTTCATTGTATGTTTTTGTCTCCTTGGCCAAAAATTATCAGCCCATACATATGTGGGTTTATTTCTGAGTACTCAGTTCCATTCCATTTGTCTGTATGTCTGTTCTTCTGCAATACCATGATGATTTATTTGATTATTTTTGCTTAGTAATATTAATATAATTTGAAACCAGGGAGTGTGATACCTCTGGCCTTGTTCTTTTTTCTCAGGATCACTTTGGCTTTTTGGGGTCTTTTGTGACTCCATACAAATCTGATGATTTTTGTTTTTGTTTTTTTAATACCATTGAAATTTTGATGGGATGGCATTAGATTTTTATATTGCTTTGGGTAATACAGCTATTTTAACTATGTTGATTCTTCCAATCCATGAGCACAAACTATCTTCTAACTTTTTTGTCTTCTTCAATTTCTTTTAATAATGTCTTGTAGTTTTCAGTTAATTGGTCCTTTACATCCTTTGCTTAGTTTATTTCTAATTAGTTTATTCTATTTTTATTTTGTAATAGCAAAAGGAATTTTTAATTTATTTTTTTCTAAAATGTCTTTGTTAATATATAGAAATGCAAAGTTTTCTTAACATTTCTTACCTCAGTATGTCTCTCTCCTCTTACATTTTCCTGTAAGCAGCAAGAAGGACTAGTAAGCACCTTTAGGACTTATCTAGAAAATCTCTTTATGTGTACAACCAAGTTTATCACTTATAAGTTCTGTTTCCGGCATAACCGCTGGAGGCCAATGCAGTAAGTATTCTGCCACTCCGTAGCAGGGATCCCCCTAACTCCAGTTTGTAATAACAAGTTCCTCACTTCCTTCTCAGCCCTCATCAACAGAATGTTTTAACTTCTAGATTTCTCTTAACTATTTGTTCAAGGCAGTTTATGCTTTCTCTAACATGCTCCTCAAAATTTTTACAGTTTTCACCCACTTATCTGTTCCAAAACTACTGTTAATGTTGATGAAGGTGTCAAGGAAATGATACTTCCGCATGCTGGTGAAGTTTAATTTCACCAACACTTTCTGTTACTGTACTCCAGGAGAGCCTGATCTCTGGGGTTTTTGAAGTTGGCACTTCACTAATTGCAATTGTAATAGCAATTGGTTAGTTAATGGATGGAAAATTGAACCCATTTTTCATATCTACAGAGCTCTGGGTATGCCACTCTATATTGGGTACTTTTAGATAAGAGGAATAAAATCCCTTCAAAAGAGGGGAAAAGGTTTACTGCAGAATTACTGAGAGGTGATTTTATTTTTTTATTTTAAATATATAATATATAATCTGTAGTATATCATGCACTTACATGGATACACACACACACACACACACACACACACACACACACATATATATATATATATATATATATTTAGTCCTCAAGTTTATTTATTTTTATTTTTAATGCTTAAATTATGTATTCTTTTATGTGATGATCAAATCTTATGTTTTTAAGACCATTTAAATTCCAAGCTTATGCATTAAATTTTGGATACTATTTTGATGTCAGGATATTCAACTCAAATTATTTTGATGTTTATCTGTCCCAGGAATTACCAGATAGGACTATTTTTTGGCTCCTGAATATCTAGACAATGATTTGTAGAGCAATATAATCCTATAAAAACTGTATGGCTAGTGACTAAAATTGGTTAGAAATATAAATCTGGAGAATCTCTGAAGGAAAATTTTGCAGCTTCAGCAGTGTATCTTATTGTCACTGACAATAGAAAATATTCCCTTTAAATTCACAACACATAGAGTTCCATTACTTTTTTATGCACTTACAAGACAATGAACATTTCATAAAATATTCTTTCTGCTACCTTCCACATTCATGACATACTAAATAAAAATACCCTTTGTTGTTCATCAAGGGCCCATAAGCATCATTTCATTTTTCTTTGTATAATCACATTATTCCTTCAACTCATAAATCTGTACATAATGATTACAATTCTTGCCCATCAATCACAATTCCTTTTTCCCACATATGATATTTATTGAATGGATCAAGGGAACCATCTTTCAAATTAAAATGGGGTTGGCTAGTCACAATTAGGTCATTAATACATCAGTAAAATTACCATTCTTCAAAACAAAGAGAAAATAAATCTTTAAGAAGATTTACATTAATGTAGACTTGTTAATGAGCAACTGTGGTGTAATTTCTCAAAACCTGTATGACTTTGTCACTTAATAAAATTTACATAGTATTTTAAGGTCCACATTTTTGTAATTACCATAAAAGTCACTTATGGTAGCAAATGTCTGACTATTGACAGCTTTTAAAATTTTTCTCTCAGTTTTACTAAAAATATTAATGTTTTTCATTGATACAAAGTAACTGTAATATACTAAGCAGAGTATCAATTTTATTACTGAAGCATTTATCTGATCCAAAATCTCTTTTACAGATTACATAAGATCATTTATTTATAAAATAGCCAAACAAAAATGTGATAAATTTCAACAAATAATTGTTTGGGAGAAAACACATTTTTAAGAAATTAAGATCACATAGAAATTTAATTTGAAAAAATATTACTGGGTATTTTATCTTTCAAGTTATAAACATGTGGTTTATTTATTTTATTAATATTATTTTTCACTCATTTAGAATAGGTTAATTTTAGGAAATAACCAGGATTAAGTTTTATTCAATATAGAAAGTTATAGGCACGTTACTAAAAAGAGTAAAATTCAGATGGTCATGTGTAACCAAATAGAAGTGACTACCTCTAACAAACAAGGCTACAGTTTTGGCATCTCTGCTCTGGTATAGTTTTGAGAAGGAAAACAGTGTCTGAGGTACCGTAATATCATACATGATGAATATCAAGTTTAATTTATGGTTCTACACATTAACCTGAGGAGGGCAAATATCAGTTAATAAAACTGTCATATGACATATAAATTAAAAGAAAAGCTGAAGAAAATGTATAGAAATATTTAATTTACATAATTATTTGACATAAGTTTATATAGTATATTATTAAACAGTATAAATTACTAATAAAGTTTATCTGAAATATAATTTAAAAGTTATAATTAGAAAAATATTTAATTTAAAATTATTAACTATGATTAGCCAACTATTAGTTTGATTCTGAATCAGTTAGCATATGCATATATAATCCATATGTGGATATATACACTAATGTATATTTATTATGATACATAATAAAAAGTGCATTGAAATAAAGAGGTAATTGGAATACCGACCTGTATTCCATGATTATAAGTAAAAATTGAACTTCAGAAACTTCTGATTCTGAAGGCACCGCTAGGTGACTGTTTAGCACGTGGTTTTGGGGTTTAGATGTTGTTATGGTTGATTTTATGTGTCACTTTAGCTAGCAATGCTCAGTTGTTTGGTCATAACTACCTAGGTGATGCTGTGAAGGTATTTTGTAGACAAGATTCACATTTGACTTTAAGGTCATTATCTACAATAATGTGTGTGCAGTTCATCTAATCAGTTGAAGACCTTAAGAGCAAAACCTGAGGTGTCTCACAGAAGGAACTTTATTTCAAGATTGTAACATAGATAGATTTTCCTGAATTTCCAGACTGACCACTGACTTACAAATTTAGGACTCAAGACTGTAAGTTCAAATCTTACCCAAGTTTCCAGCCAGTAACCATACACAGCTGATTTAGGAATTGCCAGTCCCCACAATCACACAAGCCAATTCCTGAAAACCATGCTTCTTTTTCTCTCTCTCCATATTTGTTATATAGTTCATCTATATTAATTTGTATCATATAATAGATATATAGATAATATTATATTCTCCATCTATAGTTTCTGTTTATATTTGTCTTGAGAACTTTGGATGATATAGTGTGTTCTGAATTACTGCTTACCATCTATAGAATCCTAGAACATTTATTTGACATCTCTCTGTCTCTACTTCTTTACCTTTAAAATGAGGACATATTTCTTTATTTTATTGTGCAATAACACTGAACATGAGATCTGCCCTCTAAACCAAATTTTAGGTATTATCTATGGTACCTTTTTGTACAGCAAATACCTAGCATTTACTCATCTTACATATGTAAAATCTTATGCTGGTTAAGTAACAATTTTCTATTTTTCCCTCTGACTCCAGTAAATCACAATTCTGTTTTTTGCTTCTATGAGTTTGACTATTTTATTTTTTTTTTGATTCCTTATCCAGTTTATCTTTTTTTTTTCTCTTTCCATCACCTTATATTTAGCTTCCCCCCCTCCTCTCCCACCCCCTCCCCTTTCTCCCCTCCCTAACCCACTCGTTAGTTTGACTATTTTAGACACTTCATGTAGGTAGAATCATGCAGTAGTTGTCCTTCTGAATAACTGGCTTATTTCACATAGTATGATGTCATGTTCATCCACATTGTCACCTATGGCAAGGTTTTCCTTTTTAAGGCTGCATAATATTCCAACATATGTATGTATTAATACTTGGAGGTTTGTAATGAGAGGTAAATGACATAATGAATAAAAACCCACCTTAAGAGTAGCTGTCACTGTATAGATGCTCCCTAAAATATAGTTACTATCTTAATTACTATTTAAACAATGAAGTTCGAAGAGAGAAACTAAAAAAGATAAACCTTTACAAAATTGGTATTTGTTCTCTTGTAACTATGAACATTATTTAGGTGTTAATTTTCTGATACAGTGAGCAGAACTTGAAAATGACCAGTTACAATAATTAAATACATTTAAAACATTAAATGTGACAAACATGGAGAAAGAGAAGCAGGCATCTCAAACATGTGGCCGTGGCAGACCTTGGCTCTTGGGAAGCATTAGCGAAGCTAGGAGAGAGTGTTTGTATTTTTCTTTTAAATAACTTTAGGTAATGTGTGTACTTTCCATTTCTCCCTTCTTTCCATTGTCTTTCTCTAACTCATTTTCCAGTTTTCTATTGTGTTTCACAAACCTCAGCTGTGTCACAGGTTTATGTTACCTGAGTGGAAGGCAGTCAGTTTTTCTTCTGGGTAATAGCAATTGTTAATGAGGGCAATGGTCATTTGCTGTCCCTTACTCTTCATTGGAATTAGTCAAATTAGATTTGTACAATGCCTGAAGCTCCTCAGAGGCTCTTATGTAAGCAACAGGTGATATACTCATATTAGTTCTGAATAGTTCTGATGGATATTTTGCTGCATAGGATCCGCCTCTTCCCCATTTCACCTACAACAGGGAGTTACAACTTCTGTTTATTTTCAACTCTTAAATTTTTACTACATTAGAAGGATAAGAAACCTAATATATACAAAACATAAGCGCAAGTGTTAACAATGAAAAACATTTAAAACAAAACAAACAAACAAAAACCTCTTTGAATTTGGTAATTATGTGTTCAGTATAAACCCACTAGGAGAAAACAGATCAGCACACGTCACTACCTGTCACCTGTGGTGAAATAAGTTTGACTTCCTCATTGAAAGAGGGTCTGGGCCACCTAAATTTGCCACTTAACTCTATGGGATGGATAAGTCAATTCATCTTACAGATCTTCATGTTTTTCATGAAGTAAAGGGAGACATAAATGCTGTAAATGTTTGTGAGGATCAAATGGTGCAATATATGTGAATGTACTTTGTTTATAGCATTTTACAATATACAAAATATTACTACATGAAAAGGACTGAGGCAAGTTTGTTTTTCCATAAAAGCATGATTTATTTAGGGATTATGTCCTCTAAGACACTTAAAATGTCCATAAAGAAGAGTGTTTTATTTTTTTTAAATCAGTATTAAATCTTGCTTATGCATCTTTTGTTATTTGATCTCAATCTTCTGCTTCTAAATATTAAAGATGCCATTATGTGCTTATATATCATAACCCCTTCTCAGTGAATGCCAGTGTCACAACATCAGACTTTCTTCAAAATCATCATTGTTTTAGTTCTGAGTGGGTCCAGATTGCATGCTACTAAGGAAAACATCAAAAGATTACAGAGTGGAAATAATTTGTTTTCTAGTTATTTTTCAGATATTTTAACTAGAAAATTTGCTCAATAACGTAAATATTCAAATTACCTATTTAAAAAAATTTTCATCAAATAGCCTCATATGTATAATAGTGTGCTCTTAAAACTTTTAAATATATCAGGCCCAAAACAAGGCCTCATAAAACTGTTTCTAAAAACCTGTCAAAATAATAAAAGACATGAGAACATTAAAAATACATTGGAGTAAAAATATCTCTGAAATGAGAATGTCATTTCTTCTCTAATCATCTATTGCCATTAAATTGGAACATTGGTTGGATTTCAAATATAATAAGAGGTCTCTTAAAATCAACTGTCAAATTATGTTACCCTATGTGATTTTATGAGTTGTGTTAGAAAAGAATGGGAAAGCACTGAACATAATTTAGAGTAGTATAAACTAGATAATGTGACTTGACAACTGAAATTTAAAAGGGAAAGTACTTACAGTAGTTTTACATCAGATATCATCATCAAGTTATAAATCCAGCATAGAAGTTTAGTGTGAAGGTTGGTAAGAATATATTGCCAGAAAATATGTAGATCAAATTTCAGGGAAGATTCAAATCATGTTTAGTATTTTAAGATACTTCTGAAAAAACAAATTATTTCTTTAAGTGTTACAAAGTAAAATATAACGAGAAATAAGGAAGATCAACATTAATAACACTGCACTAAACAATTTGAAACCAAATCCTTATTCTTACACATTTATTCCTGGAGAAGAAAGTAAGCTAAGAGCTATAGCTTTGAACAATAGATATTTACAAGGCAAAAACATCTCTAAATGAAGACCCTTTTTAAAGCCATGAGATTATTTTATTTAAATTATCAATATTCTGGGCATGGCTTACTTTATGAAGAGAAGATTTATTCTTTGCTGAAGCATAATTACATTATCAGATATTAAGAAGAAGCCATAAACCACAAAATGGAAATTAGCCTTCCAATGGCCATTTTATACTCTGAACATTTTATTTTAACATTTTTGTTGTCAACCACAGCAGTAGTATGCTAAGATGGGAAACCCAAATTTCAACATCACTCCAACCTGAATAAAATTTAAATATATGAACACCAAATTGGATAATCGATAACAGATTTTTAGTCAGATAACCATCTCTTGGGCAGTTAATGGCATATGGGCAAATCAATCTAAGCGAGCTCTGTCTTTATTAGTGTCACAGCTTTGCAGCATCTTTTAGAAGCAAGAAGATATTTCCATGTTTTCTACTGCTCAATTCTTTTTAGGCTCCATTAAAAATTTGCAACTATACAACCACTTTCTCTTCATTGCCTATTCAGATTTGTAAATGGAATTTATTGTCAGCAATGTTATTTTACAGATTAAATTAATGCTATTATAAAGAGCTTTAAAACTGAGATATTTATGAGTCATGCTGAGAAAAAAATCTGTACTCAGTTATAATGATTAATATAAGTCCCCCAAGTTTTGCACAGACAAAATTGCCACTGTGTGCATATTTTGAGCACAGAACTGATAACTGTAATTCTGAAAGAGGAAGGAAAGAAGCACTGTGCCACTCATGCATCAGTTGGGATTACCATGTTAGTGGTGAATTAAGTGAAGTTTTGCTTTCAAAGTTGGTTGATCTGTTAACAGACAAAGTTGAAAATGTTACAAACTGGGTGTATGAGCTTTGCAACATATGGATTTGTGGTAGATATTTACATTGATTTCACCTGTTTATAAACATGAGTTGCTGATAGCTGCTGCTGCCATCAATATAGGTGGAGTCTATGAGGTCGGACAATTCATTTCACAAACACATTTTAGAAAAAGTGCTACATACCTCATTGCTGAATATCACTATGGTCACCTTCGAAGTACTCCCCCTGGGAAGCTGTGCACCGATGCCAGCCTCTAGTCCACTCTTCAAAGCAATTTTGGAACTCCTTTTTTTTGGGAGGGAGTGGCCATCAGAGCTGTTGTCTACCCAAAATGTGACAATTAATTATGACACCTTACTGAGTTGTTTAGTGCTGTCAATGTAAGCCCACGGTGGCAACTTTGGGAACTTAATTATCAGGTTTGGGGTAGATGACAGTTCTGATAGCCATTCCAGAAAAAGAGTTCCAAAATTGCTTTGAAGGTGGACTAGGTGCTGGCATAGGTGCATAGCTTCCCAATGGGAGTACTTTGAAGGTGAATGTAGTGATGTTCAGCAATGAGGTATGTAGTACTTTTTCTAAGATTAGTTCATGAAATTAATTGTCTGATCTTGAATTTTTTATTTTCCTCTGAATGGGCTGGCCATGTAACCTGTGTTGGCATATAGAATGTGACTCTTCTACTCTTCATCTGAATGGTCCAGCATGCATGAGCCCAGATGAGTCAAGCTGAAGAGTTGTCTAGTCAACCTACACAATCAGGAGAACTCATAAATTACTGTTGTTTAAGCCACTAAGTTTTGGAGAATTAGTTTCATAGAAATAGTACATTAAACAATGTCACAACTAAGTTGAAAATTAAAAGATAATCAGATATTACATCAAATTTCTAATGGTGTTCTGTTTCTGTTATTTATATGAGAAGTATAATTTTGCTAGTTATGGAGGTTGGGACAGCAAAAATAAAAACAGTGTAAAATGCAAAATGCAAACCATTATTATCTTTATAGTAAAATATTGGTTCACTAGAACTTTCAATAAAACCAATAAAAGAAAAATTACAACAAAGTAAGTAATATTAAGAATTAGTTTGAATTTGCTGGAGGTTTTGAGTTATGTTTAAGTATGGTGGTACTGAAATATGAAAAATTTGAAAACACACTGATACTTGATTTCCACTCTAGAAATTCTGATTTAATTGATCCGTGTAGGCCTGGGTGTCAGTCAGGAAAAGAACATAGTCATTCTAAATCTATTCCCCTATGTGTTTCCAGAAAATTTAAATAAATACATATAATTTCTTAATATTCTATTAATAAGAAACATATCATTCTTTATATACATATATACTACTTTAATACATATTTTAATATATACATATATGTATATATAAAACAATGTATACATATATGTATATATAAAATAAATATTTCCTCCAGATGAAAAAAGCCCTCAAGGAAGATGTTTTGTCAATGTAGAAAAGGTGAAACAAAAAAAACAGCAGAAGCACTGAAAGGCATCAAGATCAACGAGTTCAAAAACTGTTCAGAGCAGTGGGAAAAGCATCTCAGTAGGTGCGTTGCATCAAATGGAGAGTACTCTGAAGTTGACTGAAGTTTAAACATGCAAGAATAAATACACAATTTTTTATAAATAAATTCCAGGGCTTTGGAGGTCCCCCCTTGTAAAAAACTGCTATCTACATTACTTACTTTGAATTACTGTTACTTTTACAGATTTAGTAGGCTGAATTTCTGAAATAGCTAATATGAAACCATTGATGTGTTCATCTGGAACGTATGACATGGTTTGGGTTTTTCTTTTTAATCAAGTGTGGTTAAGATTCTTGAAATGTACATGGCAATATCACTCCAAATAATCCAATTATCATTCCTACAATATCTCAGTAAGCAAAATACTTAATAAGTTTAATAATGATATAAACACAAGAGTTACCATCCTAGAAACAGAGGTCATTGTAATATAAACATTCTACTTGTTCTTTTTATGAAATGTGGTTTACTTACAGACTATATAAATCCTGGGGTAAATTCTAAGACAATTGTCTTTCTCCTTTTCTCTCTCTCTCTTTCATAACAATGGACCTTTTTACTAGATTTAATGAAAGGCTGTGCTAGTAGAAACAGCTGAGTTTATTTGGAGAATTTAAATATATAAATATGATTATACAAATGCCTGATAATTAAACAAAAATATTATTTTTTATTTTTAGATGTAAATTTTTACTTGAATTTTGTACAAATTAATAATATAGTCTCCTTATCCTATTCTCTAAATGTTCAAAATTAATTTCCTCTCCAAAGAGATTGTACCTTATTTTTCTTAATTTGAAAACTCTCAATATTCAGATTATCCCAAAGAAAAGTGGTCCATAATTGCAAATCAACATGTTCTAAGTATACAGATATTTCTAAATGCTCTTCTACTTCTTTTGACTTGCACTGCAAAGCATGATATGCATTGCATGCATTTCCTTATTGTTTTTATATCTATTATGAGGTAAAATGTCCATTATTTTGTCTGTTGACACCAGATATTAATATTAACTGATGATTGACTAAATTCTGAATTTGTGAGCATTTTCTCCTAGGAGCCATACACAACTCCCAGAATTATAGCTGTGTTGCTCAAATGTAGTTCAATAGAACAATTCTGATGTACTATTTCCATGGCAATACATTTTGGAATTCTAATGGTGTTTTCTTCACAGAAAGACCTTTTGGTCACAAAGTAGCAGGGATTGTGCCTGACAAACTGTATTTTACATCGAGACAGAGGGGCCTTTATTTCAATTAACTGGGTGACCTTGGGCAACCACTTCTGGCACCCAAATATGATGTCCTCTGTCAAGAGCCGAGAAATAAAATACCTGTTATCAAACACTGCAAATGGACTTTGTGAGAATGCACACATTCACATTTAGAGGAATACATGTCTCGTGACCTTCTGGGTCCTAACAAAAGACAAACATCCTCCTATTCTGTCATAGAACAATATGATAAAGTGCTGCCGTACTCTTTATGGAGAAGTGTTACCCCAGCACTGTACTGTCATGACTCCAAGAAAAGGAAAGCTAGATACAACCTCTAGTTGGCATGTAATTACATATGTTATAATAATGCTATATATATATATATATATATATATATATATATATATATATACACACACACACATAATATGTATATATAATACAATAATACTGTTATAATAATAATTATCAACAGCACATAAATTATATTTTATCTGTCTAATAATATTAGAAAATACACATATTGTACTAATTATATATCAGCCATGGTCTAAATATTTCTATTTATTAAGTCACTTAATTCTTATAAAACACTTATTTGGCTCATTGAACCAATGAAAACAACAGGGACAAAAAAATTAATAACTTGTCTAAAAATCATTAATATCTGAAATATGTTCCAGTGCTGAGATTTAAATGCAGTTATCTAGCTCCTAGACTCTGTTTCCAAATGTTATATGAATGTGCTTCTCATACGGTATAATTATCACACTAATACTGTTTTTCTGCTTTTTTTCAGACAATGTACCCTGTAACTTAGATGAGATATTTACACATAGTTATTATTCCATCACAGAAGAATAAAGTGATCAGAATATAGTGCTATTTCACTAATCTGCTTGTAGCTATCTTATAAAAATATCATATAAGTTTAACACTGAAATTTTACTGCTGGGTTAACTTTGAAGGTGACATTATAGTTATTATTTCTTGAACATGTAAAGTATAAAAAATGTTTCTGAGTACTTCCTATAAAATAATATGTCAATATAATGTGTGTGTGTGTGTGTGTATATGTGTGTATATATATATATATATATATATATATATATATATATATATATATAAATCTAGTTGCAGTCAATATTTTATAGATGAAGGTGAATTTGCATACCTGTTGGCTGCTTTAATCAACTGGTCTCTCCTATGTTGAGAGGGTAAAATTGCCTTTAACCAGAAAGAGAAGCAGTGCATGTTGGAAAGAAAATTAACCAAGTCATAAGGTTTGAGGGAAGTGAGAATGTATTAAAGGTATTAAGTCAAAATGACTGATGATAACAACTTGGCAAAGAAAAGGAAGAAGGGACATGGACAGTAAGGAAGCACAACAGAGGAGGGCGGAGTAATCTTCATTCCTGGTCATAACAGCAAGGTAAGCACGGGTATTTAAATTTGCGGAAGCCTGAATTTTCCTCACTAGCTTCTAGATACATGTGTGAGGCTCATTTGCTCTTCTTAGAAAATAAAATTTTGGGAGAAAGAGCAAGCAGTAAGAGAATACATTATTAAAAGAAAGAAAACTAGAAAAATCTATAAATCTATGTGGCTAGAATAGAAGGAGAACATGTTGAGAGGACATGTGTCGTGAGTAGTATCCAAAAGAGGGCAAATACTGGTGGATTTTGTTTGGTTTTGTTTTCTGAATAAGCCCAAAGGACAATCATATATAATAAATAACATTCTTAGGAATAAGTGGAAGCTTATTCTTAAGATCTAGACTTAACTGGTTTTACATTAGGAGATTTAATAAATAGGAAAAAAGCTCAGTCACTGGAAAGGTAAACTTTAAATGAGTCAACTTTGTTTATACTTTTAAAACAAAATATATTTGCTTGAGGAAGCATAACAATTATAGTATCATCTCTAGTAAATTTATCATGCAGATTTGGAGTTTGGATTTGGAAATATAAAATTAAAACCCAAAGTAATTAACCTTACTATAACAGTTCGTGTGTGTCTGTGTATGTGTGTGTGTATGCATATATAAATGTATATAAAGACTGGTGATAACCTTCTGATCTCAGCCCATCTCCAGTTCTCAGCCTAAGAAAGTTAAAGTTTTTAACTTCTGGGGAAGGAAGTCACAGGTAGTTGGAGGGGCTGATCAATGTAGGCAAGTTAACCAACTTCAGGAACAGATGGGGAGAGAGGAGGGCCCAGTGTTCTTCTACCCAAATCTCTCCTGTTTAGGTCTAAAAATATAGGAAATTAACCCGAAGACTCGTGAAATCACTGACACTGTTCTACAGACTCCAATAAGCCATGGAACCAAAAATTGCCAATTATTTAAATTGAATCTGAAAAACACCACCAGGTGGCTCCACACTGCAGTTGACATTTGAATGGATTTGAATCTCATCCACACTCATTGGGGTGGGATCATCCTGATAATTATATTAAAGTCTCTATAAAGTGACACCCATTTTAGATACAGTGATTGGATTTTCAGATTCTTCTTAGTGTTACTATAGAGGCCAAAAACAATAAAACCCTAGGATTCCATAAGTTTTATACCTGTCTAGTCTATATCATTTAGAGATAAAGGGTGTTTAAATTATTTAGGATATGTACATTGGCTATCAGCATACTCTGGAAATCACCCGAGGACTTACCTATTCAGTGAAAATAAATGAAGTTACTTAGACCAACAATGCTCCAAAAGAGGAAACATTATTTATTTTTTTTTAATAAAAAAGAGGTAAGATAGTCAAAACACAAAAGAAAATGAGAACCTGGAAGACATTTGCTGACCTTTATGAAATGGTAAGAAAGGGCATGGAGGGGTTCGGCTTTCTGTATGGAAAATGGATTTCCTAACAAACCAACATCTCACAGATAACAGCTGTACTATCTGGGCAAAATACTAGCATCTGAAAAGAAAAGAAAAGCAGGTAGATTTTGTAGAAGACCTAAAATTTAAAGAAAGTTACTGGCTGTTGAGTTTTCTGTTTGGGGGTCTTTATTCCGAGGGTGGTTGCAGTGGCACGCAGAACTCCAACAGAGTGCCTTTCATTGTTCTTATTGTAAAAGCAGGAAAAGAACTCTAACAGCCAGGATGAAATTTCAAAAAAGGGAAAGCGGAGATCCAAAAAGAAAGAAAGTACTCAAAACTTCTACATACAAATCCCGTCCTTGGATCTGGTGCACTTTTGAAACATGCATTCGTGAGGCATGCTGAAAAGTTTATGAACTAGATTTCAAAGATGGCAAGGGAAATAAAAATTTGATATGCTGTCTACTCAGAGGCAAAGTGCAGTTTCCGTTTGGAGTCTAACCAGGTTAATTTCTAAAGCAAAAGCATCAACCCTCTTCAAAGGACTAGCACAGTATCCAGATTCTCTATGACAAAACCTTCACAATGTCTAGGGTATTGTAGACAACTTTATGAAATTAAACATGAAAATATAGACAAATGCACATATCTTTAGAGAAATACTTCTTTTGAGCTATCAAAAATGATTTTGAGTCTGCAGTTATATTAACACAGGGATAGAAAAATAAAACTATGTAAGTGGAAAGAGTACAGTAACACATCCTTGTATACATGGATGTTTGACTGATGACAAAGGTGTAACTATTGATAAGTGAAACATATAGAAAAATAATGAAATTGAGCCCCTACCTCGCAAAAATTATCTTAGGGTGGTTATAGTTCAAAGTGTGAAATACTAAACTATTAATGTTTTGAGAAAAAATATAGAAAGAATATCTTCTTACTTTGGGTGAGGAAAGTTTCTCTTAATCAAGAAAAAAAGAAAGCACTAAGCAATAAAAAAAGATGAGTAGTGAACCATGGAATAGTTACCACAGACATAACTATTATAAAAGTAGATGAATAGGCAGTATGTAGCAGTCAATGAACTAAAGCAATTTTGAAATCCAGGTGAGCACGTGGTGACAGGCCTGTGGTGACCCTTGGTCAGCAGAAAGAAGAATCACATGCAGTGTGAGCAGTGGGAGGGCAAGGTGAAATCTACTGGCACTTCTACATCTGCCTGAATGTCCCTCTATCCAGGATTCCTCTCAAAGAGTAATGGTCCATGGGGAGTGCCAGGGCACGGTTTGGTACCAGTCTACTCTAAGGAGAGAAGTATAGAAACTGGAATAAATATTTAGAAACTTTTATAGTGATTTGATCAACTGAACGAGTGACCAGGGGAGTCCTCCTGTTAAACACAAAACAAAGAAGCATGGGTGTTAATCAAAGTTGTATGGTGAGCTACGTGTGCACAGTTGAAACATGATACAATATATGATAAGCACAAGTTGTTGTATAACTAATAAAACCAATTCACTATGATTTTAATTTATGCAATCATTAAAATTTTTCACCATGCCTGTTCTTTTTAGTTTAAAGTTTAATATTATTATGGAAGTAAACATTGCATTATTCATTTTAACCTTATTTGCATATGGCGAAAGAAGCTTCAACTTTGTGAACACAGCAGCAGGAATAAACCAAATTATGACAATAGAAAAGGTTCTTCAGAAACGGGAGATTAAATGAGTATAAACCAGTTTTACTTAAAAAGTATGGCTTCTCATATATTTAACACACCCGATGGTAAATTGCTAAAACAAGATTGTAGTATTTGCAGAAATACAATGACTAATCAGGTGATTAAACTTTCAAAACTTAAATGGCATTAACAGAAAAAGCAAAAAGATTTATGTTCAAAACCAAAGAACTATTTGAAAGAGATTATTAAAAAGTTTACAGAAGCAGATATTCAATATTTTACACATAAATATAAATATATTTTGGGCTACTTATAAACTAGAACTTTGGGTTGCTAAGGCTGAGAAAACACAAACCATTGCAAAGACATTAATAAAATACTGCATCAAATGTGTTTGCTTGGAAATGTTCAGTGATGGCTGCAAAGAACTTAACTAAAGTACCACTTTTCAGTGACAGACAGTATCTGAACATATTTGGGTACTGAGGACTAGTTAGAAGAGCAAATAATGCTAGCAAAGTATTTTTCATTGTAGCTTGATTGATGAACAAATATTGCTATAAGAACATGGTTTTTTGTTTTTGTTTTTTGCTATATGGACAATTTAAGTTTAATGAGTTTAGGATGAAAGAGTTTTCTCTTTATTTGCTTGATTTTTAACAAACACAACCACCTCTGAACTCTTTAAATTTATAACTTCTTACATTGCAGACAAATGTAATTTGGTGGTTAAATTTTGGATACAAACAGATTCTAATGGTGCAGCTGCAATAGCAGGAAACATTCTGGAGTAGTTATCCTAATTAAGGAGCTTGGACCAGAATGTAAAACATCACAATGCTTCCTTCATTGACAATGTTATGCTAAAAAATATAATCATTTTGACTAAATAATTTGCTAATGATATAATAGTTATAAGTAATGTGAAGACTAATGGGTTAAATTAGATACTATTCTTCATTAAATGATAAAACAGAAAGTTATCATTTCAGGCTGAGCTATTAAGTTTATTGATATTAAAGAATCTATCAAAAATGTTTGCACTAAGAAAATAATAGGATGTTTCTGTCAGGTAAGAAACTATTTTGATTCCAACATTGAACCAGATGTAAACAAAACCATTATATTTGTATATCTGTCTTATACCTTAGTCACTTTAGTAATTCTATTTCTTATGCAAGAATGATGCAACATTTTTTTCCAATGGTCGAAAAAGTCTAAGAACAAAAACAAAAATGAGAATTTGGAGGCTTTAAACAGATTGCAATGATAGCTTCCAAAATTTAACTGTTTTTAAAAAGGTAATTGATGATTTTGTTATTCTAGACCTACCAAATTTATCCTACAACACCATATAAGTTTGGTAATATATTTTGAGTGTTTTTCCATCCAAAGGAGATCTGTTCATATGAAGTTCATGGATCCAGAAACCATTTCTTTCCCTAAACAATAATATAAACTAAACCATAACTCTATAGCATAAATTATTAGAATTGCTACTGATGAAGGATTGAAGACACTTTTGAGCACAAAGCATAACTTGTTCATTTTTAATAAACATGAAAACAAATGTTCCTAGCTTGCTAAAATGGCTTTAAAAATCTCCTCTTCTCAGAACAGAGCTTCTAAGAAGGGAAGCTCAGAAAAGTGGTTTCTCCACTCTAAGTACTATTACAAGAAAACGCAAACAAGTTGGCTATGCATTATCCCCTGTGAGTGGTACTGCCAGTATTGCCATCAATATGACCTGTTTCAGAAAAGTTAGTAAGCAGGAAGTTAACTAATTTGTCATATTAAAAACTGTAAATATGGGTGGAATCAGTGTTTATTTCAGTTTACTTATTAGCATCTACATGAGGGTATTGCTATTTTATTATCAAAAGTTTTTCAGCTGTTGTAATCCACAATATCATTACCTATATGTACACTTAACAGTGTGTATAGTTTTATACTTTTTCCTTTTTTATGTTGTATCTGTTATTATATTTATTAAAATTTATTCCTGTTGAACCCCAATAAAACTTTTTAAAGATGAATTTAAATAAAGGTTTTTTTAAAAACAATACTATTCTAAATAGCTGGAGTAATTAGCAAAGTTTGAAAATTTATAAAAATGAATTATTTGAATCAAAATAATTAAAATTTAAAAACTAAACGATATCAGCATAAACAATCAATGTCATGAAATAAATTTTCAACAACAATGAAGACACTGTAATTACGACTTCAAGTGCCAGAAAGAGGATTGAAAAAGAGTGGCAGTAAAGTGACAGATGGGAAAGCAACTCCGAAAGAGAGTTCGGTTTTTTGTTGGTGCCCTGGCTGGGAATCAATGAAAGAGAGTTTTGTTTGTTTGTTTGTTTTTCATTTGTTTGTTTTGTATGTGGGTAGTTCCCTGGCGGGGAATCGAACCCAGGCCGCAGCATTGACAATGCCAGCGCCGAAGCCTTAAGCCACTACACCATCAGGGAACTCCTGAAAGAGAGTTTTAAGCCACTATTTCTGACTGGAGTAGCAGGGAGATAGTCAACTGGTCTGTTTGAAGTAAGGAACAGGGCACAGGATCTTAAGTTCCTCCCTGTCTTTCTCACTTTGGTTCTGAGATGTGCAGTCTTGTTTGTTCCTACCCATTCTATTAACTAGAGGTCGGAACTCTAGCCTTCGGGGGTGAAGTCTCAGTTTACAGCTGAGCCTGAGACTGGAAGATTCATAAGGTACATTTTTCCACCAAGGTCAGGACAAAATTTTGTATTTTTGTCTCCATCTGCTTGGCTACTTCGTCCATCTAATTTTGGATAGAAATATGACAAATGGAATTTGTTATCAATTCCCAGTGCCTACTAAAAAAGATAGTTTTGCAAGTCATAAGCTGAAAATCTGAGGTGAGATACTGTTTTCATCAAAATAAAAATTTATTATTTGTCTTATATAGATATATTAATAGCTTTCTCTAGCTCCCTTCCTCTCTCTCTTTCTTGCATGCTCTCTCTCTCCCCTCTCTCTCCATTGCATCTATCAATTATCTATCTAAAATTTAATATTATTGCCTATGCACTGCTATCCATGCATCAAGAGTTACATCATAAATACTTTTATAACACTCTCATTTGTATTTTATTATCAGAAACTATATCATGTTTTATAATTCATCCTGTTGTGAAATACAATATGTCTGATCTCCAAAATGTTCTTGTGTCACATGGAAGATTCTTTTATACTTACCTGTTACCACAGGGATTGTCACAGAGGAAAATACAATTCCATCCTTCCAATTATTTTAACACAGACTTTTAAATACAGACTTGTCATACTCGGCTCCAGTCACAGGAGTTCTTGTCAACTTGTATTATATGTGAATAACACAAAGACTTAAAGACATTTCCCCCGGTTAAATAAGAAAACTTAACAGTTTTCCAGAGTTTACAGGATTAATCACACATAATAATTATGCAAAGTGATAACACACTTATTATAATAGAATATACACACCATTAAACAAACAGTGGCAGAAACTTCTAGGAAAGAGGAAAATGAACACTAATTGGTGGTGATAAAGGGGGAAGGAAAAGACACCCAGAAAATACAAATTCTCATTTTCCCTGGTAAAGTGTTTTGGGTCTAAACATTTCAATGTTCTGGTTCTTCTGTGCCTGTGCTGGCCCCTGTTGTCAGTGAATCATCAGCAGGGAAACACTTGGCCTTGACAGTCCCCTGTTAGTCTGGCACATAGAGCAGATTACTAAGCATCTTGTCTTTCATTTTCAATTTTATGCTTTTAAACACTTCTCGATGCCAAAGGAGTCAAGTGAGACTGCAATTCAGAGGAAGGATTTTAATACCACAAAAACAGAATTAGATGAACATACCAATTTAATAGTGTGCTTCTGTTTTCAAAAGCTGTTTCCACTGTACCAGAAAGGATGGTGGGTGAGGGCTTTGTCTGATTAACCTACATGTTATTCTAAAGGAAGCACCCGTCTTACGTTTGACTTTGTTAGTGAAAAGCACTAAAACCAAACCAATGGGGCAAAGAAACTTTTGCTTTTCACTAATTCTGTTCCTTTGAAATGAGTTGTATGGTCACTTTACAATTTATATTGTCTCTCACATTCACAAAATGATGGTCTTGAATTATTTTTGTTTTCTTAGCTTTTCTTTGAGTGCTAGTAAGTTCATCTGCCAGTTTCTCCCATTAGTTAAACGTATTTATACATTACTATTGTCCATCATGGCCTCTTGCATATTCCTCCAGGTGATCGGTGATGGTATGTGGTTAGAATTGTTCACTCTCTCTATGGGTCACAGGCATTTCTAATAATAAAGAGAGCTATAGTTGAAAAATGTAGCCATGTCTTAATTAATCCTACTGACATGAGAAACAACCTATGTCCGTGTGTGCACTCTGCAATTTCAAGTTCACTCTTCTCTGAGAAAAGATTTCTCCACTATTAAGTACGAATACATTCTCTGAGAGCTTCTATATTTTGAGAAAGAAATCCAATTGCATGAACTAATCATGCCACCCCACACAATACTTACTACATCACATTAAACATTTTAGACACAGTAGGAGCTCTGAGTTGGGAACCAGAAACTTCAGGTTATAATCTCGTCTTTACTGCTAACTAGCTATATGGTTTGGGGCAGGCTAACTATGCACTCTAAGTATCAGTTTCTTACCTTGTAAATGATGAAGACATGCATCTAATGCATCTAAATGATTCAAGTGAGATGCATGGCAAAAGGTTGTGGGGGTTTTGATAACTTTTGGGCCCAAGTCCAACTTGAGGGTGTGCGAATTCTTTTTCTTTTTCTTTTCTTTCTTCGTCTTTTTTTTTTTAATAGCAGTCTGTTAGTTGAAAATACACATTTGTTTTGGATTTAGCTTGGGAGGTCTGAGATTGCAATTTATGCTTTTTAAGAAGCTGTTTAAGGCCTTTCCAATGCAAGCTCTTTTGATTCTACAAGAGTCTTCTATGTTAATATTAAAACTAATTTAATGCTATAGAATAAAAAGCAGACGTGTCGTATAGAAGAAAAGTAACAGAGATCAGAAAGGTTATTTGTGTTATTTTTCCTTTGGCTGTGTAGCCTGAATAAAACGTGTGTTTTTACAAACTTCACAGTAACTAATACCATGAACAGGAACCATCAATATAGAATTTTCCCATCAGCAGCACACACAGTAGGCCATTAAAAGAGTGCTACCATATTAGTTGGTCAACCTCATTATCCATCCATTGCCTTTTACCCTCAGTCTGCTTTCTGGCTCTCTATGTACAAGGATTATTAAATGCAAAAGAGGCTCAGATAACTAGATTTGTGCTTCTTGTCAAATACTTCTATGTCATGGGTAGGGTCTTACAGAAGAATTGTGATTAGTTGCCAAGGAATAGCAAGAATCAGATGCAATTGTTAGTATTTAAAGGCTTTTCTGTTTATTTCTGCAAATGCAGAGGATAAACACTGTCAGTTCAAAGTAAACTTCATAGTATATATAATTTTCAAAGATGGTAGTCCTCTAAAGTTTTGCATTGTTCAAAACACATGACACAGTGTAAGATTTTCAGTCAGTTCTTTGGGATTTATCGTGCCATGTGTAAAGAATCAAGCAACTGCCTTGCCCTCTGGCCCCTTTGGAACTCTTTAGAAACTTCCATTAAAGAGCCCAATATCTAGGGGAGACGTTCAAGTGACGAAAATGAACTTGTAGCGAACAAATGCAATCACAGTTGTGAAGGCTACAAATGCCGAGTTTCTTATTTGGAATACACAGGAAAACAGAAAGAGCTTGGATGTGAGAGAAGATAATAAAAGCACAGTATGGAAAACACAAGCTACCATTCTGTAGGATACTGTTTTGAGTGATGTTCAGAGGATTTTGATTGGAAGCAAGCAATTGTCTCGGTCACTTGAGAACTACTTACTAACATTGCCCTTCCTGCCAAATATTTTCCCCTCGTTCCCACTGATGTGATTAGGAAACAAATTCTAAGTAATGATGATTTCCAGTTAGTGAAAAACACCACTTGTTCTAGGAACTTATTAAAATCCTCCCCTCCCTACCTTACATAAAAAAAGTAGGAGTATGGAATCTCCATTTATCCTTAAAACGTGTTGTCTTTTAAAGAGAACGTGATGTTAGTATTTGCCCAATGGTTGTTACCTTATTACTTCTCTCCACATTCCCTTTTTCTCTTCCTTCTCCTACCTCCCTATTCATCATCCTTTCTGTTTTCTGTTTTTAAATCATCATTTAGACATAGTTTATATCCTGGGGAGTTGAGTATTTTTAAGGTATTCACAAAATAATAATGACTGCCCCTTCAGTCAGTAAACTATAATCCTTGGGGACCTGAAACAGAAAGAACATATGAATATTAAAAATATAATTGAAGATAAGAATAATAGAAATGTTTAGGAATTAGCAGATCTTGGGTCTGGTCTTTACTCTGTAAGTAATTAGCTATATAACTGAAAATCTTATTTTTCTTACCCTAAAGGTAGACAAAAAAAAAAAAAAAAGTAATACAAAATGTGGTAAGTGCTGTAAAAGAAATGCTAACTATTTGCTAAGGGAATACATACAAGAATAGGGGAGAATTTATGGAGAAAAATGACATTTGAACTGAACCTTGAAAATTTTGATGAATTCTAGTAATCAGAAAAGAGGGAAAGGAGGATAAGAAGCGAGGCATTTCGAATTGAGACTACATCAGCATAGGAAAACATAAGCTATTACTCAGTAACGGAAAAAGGTTTAGTTCAAGAAAGGCATAGAATGTTCTTCTCAAAACTTGTGGTATTTGGTAATTTCCAGTTGCCTCTCAAGTGATGTTAGTTTTCTTGGCAATTTAAAAACTGAAGTATGTTTTCTGCATAAATGTCAGTAGTTCTTAACAATATTTATATTTTATGGGTTATTATGTTGTACAAATGTTATTATTTTAATTAACATTTAGTGAAAAGTGTTCACTTTAACTGAAGTATTTTTGTGTCATCTCTATCTTATTGTTAGATTTGCAGTATTTGTTGTCATGGTGCTACATTGCATCTCCAATTAAGATAAATAGATCAATGATTCAAAATGGAAATTGAGACCTAAAAGTGGGGAAAACATAGAAATTACAAGAAAGAATATCATGGCAGGACACTGGTCAGGGAACAATAAAACTTGTTAGGTACAAGAGCAACTAACTCTGTAAGTATGATGAATTTTTCAAGAACTTGGAATTAAAACTGAAGACAAAAATTATGATGATGTATATTGGAAAAAATCAGATATTTTTGACCTTCAGCCTACCAGTCTAATACTCACTGCCTTCTCTGATACAAAACATGAGCAGGAAGACTTCCATGCTTTCACTTTTTAAACAGATCATAGTGACCTCTCATAAACTAACAAAAAATTTAAACAAACATATTCTAGGAGAGAAAAAAAAACAGTGGGAAAATTTTCTCAGTCACATGCCCTTTTTGGTAGGTAATGTATCATTTCAATGGAACACAGTATGAAAGAACAGTTATTAATACTGTCATGAATATTTACCATCAAATCCCTTGCTTTACATCAGGACAAAACACTGAAATTCAGTGTAAAAGAAAAAAATACTTCAGGTAACATGTAAGCCTCAGGAAGAGGGTCTTTGTTTCATTCATCACTAAAACTCATGCTACAGGAAAGGGGCTATTTCATTTTGAAGAAGGCAATTTTCTTAGCTGCCATATGGATTTCATAAAGTACATTGGGATCAGGACTCATGGACTATTGAAATGTACTTGTATGACAAGAAAGGGCTAGTTAAGTCATTTAAAAAGTTTGCACCTGAATGATGATTCCTATATCATTTTATTTACAGAGATCAGTTGATATTCAATAATATACCTCACTCAATTTCATGTTGAGTAAAATGTTGAAAACTGAGACTATGTACAATCTTGTTATTAAACCTAATGGCACAATCATGTACCATTACATATATTTTTTTGAAACTATCTATGTTAATATTTTTTTAAGTTTTTAATTAAGTTCATTGGGATGACAAAATTCTATAGGTTTTAAGTTGTACATTTCCGTAATACATCATTTATATATTTCATTGCATGTTCACTACCCAGTGTCAAGTTCTTCTTCCATCATTATATATGTGACACCTGTACTCTCTTTGCCAACTCCCCTCTCCCCTTACACTACAGTAACCACTAAACTGTTGTCTGCCTCCATAAGTTTGGTTTGTTCGTTTCTTGTTCACACGTTTCTTTTGGTTTTGTATCCCATATATGAGAAAATCTGTACGGTTCTTGATTTTTTCTGACTGGCTTATTTTGCTCAGCATAATAATTTCAAGATCCATCTATGTTTTTGCAAATGACAGTATTTCATCTTTTCTTAGGGCCAAGTAATATTCCACTGTAAGTATGTACCACATCTTCTTTATTCAATTATGTATCAAAGGGAACTTTGGTTGTCTCCATTTCTTGGCCACTGTGAATAATGCTGCAATGAACACAGGGGTAGTACATCTTTACAGATAAATATTTTCAGGTTTTTGGGGAAGATATTCAAAAGAGGAATTTCTGGGTGGTGTGTTCATTCTATTTATTATGTTTTGAGAAACCTCCACACAGTCCGCCACAGCAGTTGTACCAATTTACATCACCATCAACAGGGTGTAAGGGTACCTAGTTCTCCACAGCCTCTCCAACACTTGTTACTCATTTCTCGTTGATAACAGCCATTCTAACAAGTGTGAGGTGACATTTCATTATGGTTTTCATTTGCATTTCCCTAATAGCTAATGAAGTTGAGCATTTTTTAATATATATGTTGGTCTTTTGTATGTCTTCTTGGAAGAAGTGTGTGTTCAGGTCCTCTACTCCTTTTTTAATTAAATTGTTTGTTTTTCTTTATTGTTGAATTGTGTGAGTTCTTTATATATTTGGCTATTAGTCTTTTATCAGAGGTGTTGTTCACAAATAACTTCTCCCATTCAGTCAGTTGCCTCTTTGTTTTATTTATGGCTTCATTTGCTTTGCAGGAGCTTTATAGTTTCATATAGTCTCATTCATTTATATTTGCTTTTACTTCCCTTGTCTTTGAGGTCAGTCTCATAATATCCGAACCCAAGGTCCATAAGTTTAGTACCTATACTTTCTTATGCAATTTATGGTTTCAGGTCTGATATTTAGGACTTTGATCCATTTTTATTTAATTTTGATATATGGTGATAGCAGTCATTTCACTCTTCTGCATGTAGCTTTTTAATTTGTATTGTCTAATTCAACTTGACAAAAATTAAGCTGAGAAAATACTAGCATCCTAATGTAGGTATTTTCATGTTAATTGAATGTTAATTGTGATTTTTATTATTGTGTTATGTTCCATCATTAAATTTAGAAAATGAGAGATGTCTCTGGATTCAATATATTTAACTCTGTTGCAAGTAGTCTTTTGTGAAGACTCTGTGCTTCACCCAAATATTTATTCTCTTATTACTTTTCCCCTTCTCACTGAGATCCAGCCTCACTGGACTCATTAATGGTTATTGGACTTGCCAGTCTATAAGCCTTATTCTAACTGTTCCCACTGCTTGAACACTCTCCAGATATCCACTTGCCTAAATCTTTCATCTTGTTTAAGTCTTTGCTCATATCTCACCTTATCAATGAAGACTGACCTGAAACTTTCATCTCTATAAGCTTCAGAAAGCATTTTTTATCCATCTTACTCTACCATTTTATAGTCCATATCACTTTCTAATGTACAAAACAATCTACTTATTCATTACATATATTATTTATTTTGTCTTCCTCCTTTAAAATAGAAATGTCTTAAGCTTCTTAAGGATTGGAAATTTTGCATGCCATATCCTATGGAACTAACGTATTCAAGTACTAGAATGTTTCTAAACAAATAATAGATGTTCAGTATATATTTTTGTTGACTTAATTAATTACCAAAAAGTTATAACTATGAGTTACAGTTGCCTTGTTGAATAAAAATACTGAGTGACTAAAAAAAAAACACACACAAAAAAAACACAATGTGGACACTGAAACAAGCTGTCAACAAGCCAGATGCAGATACTTTTGTGAAAGACTGAAAACCAAATAATTCTACTCCTGATACTTAATAATTAATACTATTTATAATAAGACTATGATATAACATCATGCTTTATTTTGAAAAGTTTACATCATGATAAACTCTTTTAATTTGGACAAAATTGGTGGTGTGTTTTTTTTGCCAAACATCCATCAAATGGTTTGCATATGCTAAAATTGAGAAACTTTAGCATATTGTATATAAGAAAAAGCCCTGAGAGATGATGTTTGAGACTAAAGTTTAGACCGGATTGTGTACTGAAGTACTTTCAAATAATCAGTAAGAACTAATGAGAACCAGCATCAGAGGTAACACCAAGGAGTTGACTGATATGAGAAAAGAGTTACAAATATTTCCAAAATACCTAGTTTAACTTGGCAATTGAATTGTCCTTTTATATAATTTTGAACAAATATGTGATATTTTACACTTATTTTTGCTTAATCATAGTTATATTTTAGGGTTATCCAAAGGTAGCATGGATGGGCCTAAAAGATAAAGTGGAAACTATTAGCACTATAAGAATACACACACACGGGCACACACACACACACAGGCTGCCTGGAAAAAATTCAGCCATAAATTCCCCTATTTTTCATATTACATGGCTGGATACTTTCCAGACAGCCCTTGTACATATATAAATGGATGAAAAAATACTAAATACTAATTAAATGAAAATAAACATAAAATCATTTCATTTTCATTGAACTTAATTCAAATCTGGCAATATTTTAAGGAACAAACTAAGCAGAAATCTTCTAAAAGATACAACTGACCCAACCCTCATTCTACTTATATTAACCTATCCATTTGCATTCATTTATTAAAAACAATTAATTACCTTGCAAAAGACAAATACAACCAATGTAAAACACTGGCACACAGGGTAGATCGTGAAAGTGGAGGTGAACACAAGAAATATTTGGAAGGCAGAACTAAGAAACAAAGGAGATAACCACAGAGTGTGCCCTGACAAATAAAAGATGTGAGAAACTTAGAAAAATAAAAGGTAGCCTGAACCACTCTTCTAACTGAGTGGCATACCAGGACTTAAGGCCCCAAAGTAAAAGCCCAAATTGGGGAGGAAAGCTGTAAAATGAGGCATGCCTGTCTTGAGATTCGTGGTACGGCAACAATTCAAAGAAACTGGGTTGGCTTGCATTCCCTGACTTCCAGGGTTTTTTTTAATCTCAATTTATTATTCTGTTGAAGTATGCTCTCTCTTCTTTCTGTCCATTAAAGAAGAATAAAAGTAATACTAGAATAAAGTGAATAGACTTGATTATAAAGAAATAGGGCCAGGGTTGTCAGCATATGCTGGGGCTTGCTGTATAATAGAGCTGCTGTTCTAGTAGTTTGGTTGTAGATGATAATTTATTTGTATGACTGTTGACTGAAATGACAACTCTTTATGTTAGCTAGAAGAATGATTACTTTTTTAAAAACAGGACAAAAAATAAACAATTATATATTCCATCTATGCACTTGGCACTGTCTTGTTCTCCTTGCAAGGCTATCTTATTTCATCCTCTCAACAAACATGTAGCAAACAATAAAACAAACATGTTTTACTAAAACCAATTACAGATGAGGTAATTGAGTATTAGAGAGGTTAAGTCATTTTCCTAAAATATATAAAAACTTTCATAAATTATGCTATGATGCTGATTCATTTTCTTTTTTTACCCCTGAAACTGTGTGTTAAAGGACATTAACTCCTCTTTTAATAGGTTTACTTATGTTGTGTGGATCAAGGGATTTCTCACAAATCCGCAAAAGGAGAGTTTTCTTCTCTTACTGTATTTTTTTGATTCATGTGTCACTTCCTCATGCAGGCCTTCCCAGTCATCAAGTCTGGCTTGGCTAATGTGTTTTTTACACTCTCATAGTAACTGCACCTTTCCTTTGTAGGGTATGCAACTTGAGTAATTACATAATCAAGTGCATACTGCTTAGTTATCTGCCTTCTCTCACCACACTGCTTCACGAGATAAGAGACTAAGTCTATCTTACGAGTTTATTGCCAGTGTTATGGAAGGAAGGAAGGCAGGAAGAAAGAAAGGAAGGAAAGGAGGCAGGGAGAAACCTCTGGTAGATACCAAGGTAACTAGATCATCAAGGAAACTGACAGGTTGTCCTTTTGCTATCAGCAAATTTAACCGCTGTGCATAAGTAGCTTCTCTCCTCTGGCATCTCAGTGTTCCATTGGAATTTAAGGTCCTCGTAATAGGTTCTTATGTTCTAAAGCACAAGGTTAGCATGTATGGTATATGAATATACTTTACTCAAATATTATGTGTTTTTCCAAATTTCCCTATAAATTCTAATTTTGATTTCTAAGTAGAATCTCAGAAAGGAAAGAAAACACATTGAAAATTGTCTTCTCTCTCTGTGTGTGTGTGTGTGTGTGTGTGTGTGAATGTGTGTGTAGGTAATTACATCTTACTTTGTATTTCCACTATAGTGCATAGAATATAAGAAATGCAGAATCCAAAGTCAGACAACTTAGGTTCAAATTATAGCACCATTATTTACAAACCAATTTACTTTGAGCAAGTTACTTAAGTGCTCATTGTCTCCAATTTCTTTAATTTTATCAGTTAAGTTTAGGTAATATTACTCACCTACAAATAACATAACAGACTTAAATGTCTGTTAAGTCTATAGACCAAAGCCTGAAATACTATAAGTGATCAATAAGCCCTGACTATTATAATCATTATTTCAAAGAAAAACTAATAATAGAGTATATGATGATTTGAAGAAATTCGGAGCAGCTTAGCTCCAAAGAGGATAAAGATATCTTGATATCATCTTCCACTATAAAGTATAAATATTTAACTCTAAATTGAATTATAATGTGGAATGCAAAGATAAAGTAGGATCAGGAATTAAAATACATTTTAGTATGTTAGAAATGCCTTTTTTTCTCTTCTTTCAAAACTCATCTCAAAAGTACGAAAAGAACAAGAAAGAATAATGAAAACTAATTTGTCTAAACTAGGACAAATTAGAGTAAGTCAGATCTTTAGCTATTTAACCTGTAACATTTTATGACAGAGAGTGGACAATAGTAAATGATTTAATAGAATGAGAGTAAGTCAGATCTAATAGCTGTGAAGGGACATCCACATGGTAAATGTTTATTGGATTGCAGAAGCCATGAAAGCCTTTGGAAATGATGGCAGGGATTAGTCTGGATCTGAAAATTGAAGCAGATTGAACTCAGGATAAACTTCAATGATATTAAATTTCAAGATATTAAATGGAAAATTCCAGAAATAAACTATTTGTAAGTATTAAATTGCATGCAATTCTGACTAGCATAATGGAATTTTGAACCATGCTGCTCTATCCCACCTGGGAAATGAATCGGCCCTTTGCCCAGAGTATTCCAACGTGCACACACTCCTCACACTCCTTAGTCACTTGGCTCTCTCAGTTACCAGACTGATTATCAGAGAGAAAGAGAGAGAGAAAACAGAGACCACATTCACATAACTTCTATTATAGTATACTGTCATAATTGTTCTATTTTATTATTGTTATTAAGCTTTTACTGAGCCCAATTTATAAATTAACTTTATCACAGGTATATACGTATGTATAGGAAAAAAAACAGATGGGGGTCTACTCTGTAGATTAAATCTATAGATCATTACCATCTTAATGTGACACAATCACAGCTTTATTCCTCTTTCACTCACCAGTTTCCTTTTGTTTCAATCTTCAAAACTCATACTAAACACCATCATTTATCTAAATTACAAAGAATTCACAATTTTCCAAACACTTCTTGAGTGCCATAGAGTGGCAAAGTCTCTTGTAGTGTTCAAACATTTACCTTAGATTCCAAGATCAGTCCCATGAGTTTAATTTTATCAAAGAATAGATGACTTATGAAATACAGTCCCAACCAACATAATCAGTAGATTTCAAAGTATGCTTGACATTGAGAAGGACAGAAAAACAACATAGGAGTCAGAGAAACAAACATCGATGGCCTGTCAAATTTTTTGTAGACATCATGCTATTATCAAGGCACATCAGGATAAAATAAAATGACCTAGCTGACCACAGGCTTACAAATGTCTTGGGAAGGAAAGAAAAATGGTGAATCAAAAGGTAGCTTTCTTGTATATCCCCCCAGGCCTTCTTATTGACAAGAATGACAATGGTCCCAAGATGCACCATTATCTGTGACCAGTAAGCAGACATCAAATGCTCCTGAGCTGTATCTGTCAGAATAGAAAATTCTGCTCAAAACAGACAGGGCTTGTTACATTTTGTTCAGCTAAGGTTTGTCAAAAGCCAGGGTCACTTGGATGTGCCCTGCCCTGGAGGGGAACTGTAAAGCCAGAGAAGTGCGTGATTCCTCAATGTTTCTTCTGCAAGGAGACTTTGAGTCTGCTTGACCAAAATGTTTTGAAAGTCAAGTCATGACTCAAAGGAAGTGGAAAACAAAGTTAATAGTCTGTCATTTAACTACTTAGGAATTAGATTCACATGCTAAAGAGGCAGAGAATTTTAAAAGATTCTTACATTTAGAGCATTTTTGTGCTAAGTGTGATTTATTATTTTAAACTCAGTAAAGAAAATACTACTGTTACTGAAATTGGAGAGAACAAGTTCTGGCCAAGCATTTTATGCCAGGGCATTATGGAGCTTATTACAGTCTGAAATATTTACACTGGTAAGAGATTCCTCTAATTTGCTTCTTTTTGACTAAAGAGAGGTTTTATATACAAATGTCCAGCCTCTGACACTTAAGTAAATTCAATAACTTGGGGAAACATCTGTTAACCAGTCATAAGAAAATGAAAGTTGAGAGTATTTCTTTAATTGACTCCTTAAGAAAAATAACACAAACTTTTTCCTTCTTTTAATATATTTGAGGATGCAAATGTAGCCATCAAAAACAAAGGTATTTTTTCCTCTCTTTCCCTTCTTTAGCTTTATCTTCCCTTCCCTCCTCAACTCCTTGTTTTCCTCCCTTCCCCCCTCAACTCCTTCTTTTCCTCCCTTCCCCTTCTCTTTGTTTTATTGTTTTACTTCTCAATTTATAGTATAGAAATTTTCCTAGATCCAGACACACATTTCATTTTGATCAAACTTGCTATAACTGTTCTCATTAAAAAATATTACGATGCTATAATTCTTATGCTTACGTAATTGTTAAAAAAGAGTTCGCAAACTGATGGCCATGATTATTGTGTTTTGCCCACATGACCTTTTCCAAAAGCCTGATTTATTTGCTATCTTTAAAAATTGGGAGATTCCACATAGTAACTTTAATATCCAGATTCCTAGAAGACAGATGGTGGTAATTTGGCAGTGCTGAGTTTGAATTTCTGCACAGTAATATTGTTCTAAAATGCAAGGGGTGAAGTTCATGGCTAGAAAGAACCGGTGGTCCCCAGTGTATCACAAACTTCTCTGACTTTCCCATAAAGGTCTGAGTTGCAAGTTCTACTTAAATTCAATTAACATTAATCAGCTATTTTCTATATTGTACATGACTACCATTCTAGTTAGAAACTCACATGTCAGAATGTAATTCTCTAATTCTTTAATAAGTGAAAATTCAGTCTCCATCACTAGACTGTGAGCCTTGCCAGGAGGTCAACCGTGTTTTAGAAATCGTTTACTATTTAGAATCATGCTGTAGGAGGATTGTCTCCCCCCTACTTCACCGATTGCCCCCAGTGCTTCCCCTTTCTCCTCTTACTGTTTTCTTCTTCCCTTTTCCTCCTTGGATACCTGCTCCCACCAGCCCCAGCCCGTGCGTGTAAACTACCCCACTGTGCTTGTGCTCGGGGCTCAGACTTTGGAAACAACTCCTCTGAGCCCGCTGGCATAAAATAACCTGAACTTGCAAGTGCTTCTAGTGCCACTTGGTCTTTCCAATAGCTAAACAGGTAGAGCCTTCCGCAACATGCAGAAGGTAGAACTTTCCACAACATTTGGTTCCCTGACCAGGAAGCCCCACTGCGTGGGCCCTTTGCAGCTGCTGGTTTGGGTGCGCGCGGGCGCGGACGGCGGGAGGAGCCACAGAGGGAAAGGGGCCCCATGCCCACGGAGGCCGTCTCCCAGGTGGCTGCCTCCAGTCGACCCCCGTTTCGTGATCACCACCCGACTCATAGGAGGCCTGACCAGACAGGTTCCGGACCAGGTGTCGGATACGGTAAGGCCCTGGGGCCCCACTCGGTTAGGCCCGCCCGAGTGGGCGGACAGGGAACCTGATCACCTCCCAGGGACGCCCAGGAGTCCCAGAGGCAGGAATTCGGCTGGGCAGGAACGTCATAACCTCTGAGTGAGTGTGTGAGTGCGGATCATGGAGGCTTGCATTTTGTGGCTCCATGGCCTTGGCTACAGAGTCTGAGTGGGCCCTAACCTGCGGTCCAGGGTGACATCATAAGGCATAACAGTACTTTGTCCTCATGACAACAACCAGAACAGGGCTTATACAGGTACACCTTAGCCAAGACATGCCTCAAAGTCCCACAAAGGATGTGGCCAGGCGGGTGCTTGAGAGGTCTCCTTCGGGAGGCACCCTTTCCCTTTGTCTGTCTTGCAACACCAGTCACGGGAAACAGCAGTCAGGACACAGCAAACCCACCGTGTTAGACTGCGTGTTGAAAAACTTCAGGAAGGGCTTTTCTAGTGACTATGGGGTTAAGATGACCCTCAGTAACCTCCAGACCCTACATGAGCTTGAACGGCCCATGTTCCAGATCACATGGCCATTGGAAGGGACACTAGATGTCCTGACAGTCCATCACATTTGGCAGGTCAATACTGAGACGCCTGGACACCCACACCAATTCCCATATATAGACTCTTGGTTAGAAGTCGCCCAGACACTTCCCCCATGGGTGCGGTTCCACTGCAACAGTCTGGGACAGGCTAGGGTCTTCATGGCACAAACACAACTAGGTCAGAAGCCTCAACCAAATAAGGATGCACCCCGAATCTGTGCGAGTGACCCTGAGGAGGAACTGATTCTACCTCTACCATATGCCCGTCCAAGACCTATGGCCCCAGGAACCCCATCTGTGGACACTCCCCCTCCATCAGACCCACTGAACCCGCTCATTCTGGGGCCAGCCCTGAAGGAAGGTGACCACATGTCCCCAAGGCCAGTGGCAAGACTCCAACCATGTCCAGTGGCCCTCCAGATGCCAGTGAGAGAGTCCAGGGAGCCGGAGAGAAGGGATGAAGATGGCACTGTGCAACCCGGCAGAACCATGAGGTATTACCAACCCTTCTCCACTACTAATCTCTTGAATTGTAAACACAACACCCCATCCTACTCTGAAAAACCACAGGCGATGATTGACCTGCTGGAGTCCCTCTTTCAGACCCACCACCCACCTAGGGGTACTGTCAGCAGCTACTGCCAACTCTCTTTAATACTGAGGAGAGAATAAAGATCTTAAGGGGGGCCCACCAATGGGTATAGGAAAACACCCCAGCAGGAGTCGCTGATCCCAGAACCTGGGTCCTAGTTGCTGCCCCTGAAGGACGCCCAGCCTGGAGCTTCATGACCTAGAAGGGCGGGCCCGGATCCAGCGGTACCAAGAGGCACTACTCCAAGGAGTTTGGGCTGGATCAGAGAAACCAATGAACATGTCTAAGGTCTCCACAGTCATACAGCAACCAGAAGAGGCTCCTGGGGTCTACCATGAGACACTCTGAGGCTTACCGGGTCTGTACCCACTTTGACCCTGAAGCTGCTGAAAGCCAACAAATGGTTAACGCATCCTTTGTGGCTCAGGCAGCCCCAGACATATGCAGGAAATTGCAAAAACTCAAAGGCTTTATGGGAATGAACATCACTCAGCCAACAAGGTCTATATGAATTGGGACATAATAGCAAAAAGGGAGGCCGATGGGAAGATAAAGGAGAAGGTCAGCCTCCTCGCAGCTGCCCTGAAGGACTAGGGGGATCAAAACCCAAGAAAGGAGCCAAAGAAGGAACAACCACCTAAGGGGGGACTCGGCAGGCCTCCCCTAGCAGCCAATCAATGTGATCACTGCAAGGAGACAGGACACTGGAAGAATGAGTACCCCAACAGAGGGAGGCCCCAAATGGCCAGTAAGTACCAACAGGAACCCATGGGAAGGGATCTCATTGGCTTGGCTGGACTGGACTCAGAATAAGAAACACCAGGCTCTCTCCTTCTCGGCCCCCATGAGCCCACACTCGAAGTAAAAGTAGAGGACAACCTATGACTTTCATGGTTGACACCAGGGCCAAACACTCTGTGGTAACCACCCATTAGGGCCACTTAGTGAACGAACCACCACCATCCTTGGAGTGACTGGGGACTGTGCCACACGAAAGCAGTTCTGCAGGACCCACCTCTGCAAATTGGGAGGGCACATGACATGCTGGAGTGGCCTATCCCTCTTCTGGGGTGAGACATTCTCTCCAAGCTGGGGGCACTAGTTCCGAACCATGTACCCCCTAGCATGAACGGAAGACAAGCCACCTGGTTTGGCCCACAACTGGGCCCTGATTATCATCAAACTGCTACCAGGGACATACCCACAAAGGCAACGACAATATCCAATCCCCTGGGAGGCCCAACTCGGCACCCAGGAACACCTGATTAGACACGCCCTTGCTGCCAGTATAGAAACTCAGGGAGGACACCGGACACCGGCCGGTCCAGGATCTCCGGGCAATCAAGAAGGTAACTGTCTCCTTGTACCCTGTGGTTCCAAACTCATACACTCTCCTCTGCCAAGTCCCTCAATCTGCCAGGTGGTTTACCTGCTTAGATCTTGAAGACGCCTTCCTCTACCTCCAGCTCATGCCACAGAGCCAGCCTCTTTGTGCCTTTGAATGGACTGATCTGACCACGGGATACCAAACACAGTGACAACGAACCAGCCTTTATACCAGAAATCATCCAAATCCTGACAGAGGCCCTCGGCGTCACTTCGAAGCTCCACACTGTTTACAGGCCCCAGAGTTCAGGGAAAGTAGGGAGTATGAACCGCACCCTAAAAGAGACTTTAGCAGAGTTCAGCCAAGAAATGGGTCTATAGGGAGTACGCCAGGAAACCTTGTCAATTAGGTGACAAGAGTATAGTGGAACAACTCCAGGCCGTAGGGATGGTCCTCCCAGGGTTAAAACACTATACTATGGAGAGGGCCCCCATTGTCCTGAGTGACCCTGTCTACCCCTTTCAAGAGGGCAACTTAGTCTGGGTCAAAGATTAGAGAAAGGAACCCCTCAGGCAGCACTGGGGAGGACTTCACACAGTAATCTTAACAACCCCCATTGCTCTTAAAGTTTCAGGAATCATCCCGTGGGTCCATCATTAGAGAGTGAAAAAGGCCCACCCAGAGGCCTTTTTCCAGAACCTTGGAGAGCCAAGCAGAGCCCGTCAGACCCACTATCCTTCAATGTCCATCTTGGATCTTTGAGGGGAAAAACGTTACCTGCTTTATCAGCCCCCCAGATCAGAGAATGTGTTCTCTATGAGAATATAACCCCTGACTTATGTACCCACAGTGCCTCGATAGGCAACAACAGACCCACTGTAGCCCTCCTGGACTCTTTTTCCTCTGCAGCACCATAGCACACCGGTGCCTACAGGCCAACTGAACTGGTACAGGCATACGTATTTTCCTGACCCCCCAATATCTCAGTTCACACCAATCAAGAAATAAAACAGGCTCTCGCTCCTTCCCTGCATTCAAGGAAGAAGCGAACACCCCTCATCCCCTTTTTGTAGGTACCGGAGTACCAGCCAGAGTTGGTACTGGGGCAGGAGGACTTGGTGCCTCATTTAACTTCTATTACAAGTTGTCTCAGGAGCTAAATGAAGACATGGAGAGAGTAGCAAACTCGCTCCACTTTCTCCAAAATCAAATTAACTCATTGGCTGCAGTCACGCTCCAGAATCGGCATGCCCTAGAGCCCCTCACCACCGAGAAGGGGTGTACCTGCTTCTTTTTAAGCAAAGGATACTGCTATTTTGTACATCAGTCTGGGATTGTTGTTCCAAGGTTAAGGAGCTAAGAGATAGGATACAACAAAGAAAGAAGAGACCAGAAGACTTCTGGTCCTGGAGTCTCAACAATTGGTCATCTTGGCTTTTGCCATTGGCTGGCCCACTGTTCACTATTGTTATTCTGGTTACCATCAGCCCTTGCTTAACTCCTTGATAAAATTTTTAGAGACCACCATAACCAACAAGGCCATGGCCAAGATATTAGCAATGCGAGACTATCGGCCACTAGAAGATGATGACACCTTATATTAGAGTATATTCTCTCATTAGGGCATCAAAGTGGGGAATGTAGAGGGATTGTTGCCCTCCTAGTTTGCCGATTGCCCCCCCACCCAGTTCTTCCCCTTTTCTTCTTCCCATTTCCTCCTTGAATACCCACTTCCACCAGCCCCAGCCCGTGCATATAGATTACCCGGCTCTGCTTGTGCTTGGGGCTCAGACTTTGGAAACAACTCCTCTGAGCCCGCTGGCGTAAAATAAACAACCTGAACTTGCAAGTACTCCAAGTGCCACCTGGTCTTTCCAACAGGTGAATGGGCAGTGCCTTCCACAACATTCAGAAGGTAGAGCCTTTCCACAATGATGCAATTAGACCACATGTAGAGTGAATGTTCAGTGAGTGCTCATAGTAGAAAGAAAGAAAGAAATCAAGAAAGGAGCAAGGGAGTGAGGGAGAGAAAACATTTCAAATTGAGAAAATTCATCTTTCATTTTTTTCCATCTCCAATAGTCCTTGCCATGCTATATATACTTTAATAAAAACTCATGTTTAACTGGTTAAATAGGAATTTAGAATTTTATATCACACAGCTAATACTACACTGAAGCTCACATGAGATCTTATAGGTATTTGTTGCAGTAACTTTGGAGAAGCTTTATGATAATGATTGATAGCACATGTATTTTGATAATACCTTATTTCCATAATGTTGTGCAAGGTTATCCATCTATCTTGAATAATTTTCAACTATAAAGTTAGAAATGCTATCCCCACTCTAATCCTTATGGCAAGGAACCGCTCCTCTGGTGAAATAGCAATTCCTTATATTTGGAATATGTTTTAATTATTGATGGCTTTAAAATATCTCCACTCAAAACTCCATTCCTCTGCATTAAGTAGAGAAAAAAGATACTAGATTTGGAGTTAGCAGTGCTTGGGTTCAAGTCCTAGATACGTAATTTATCAGCAGTACTATACTCAACAATCACTTAGCCCTAATGTGCCTTAATCTTTTCATCAGTAGAGTTAAAAACACTTACCTCAATAGCTTTACAGTATTGTAAAGAAATTGAAAATCCTATGTAAAAATGAAAATATTTTTCTGTTTTTATGAAATCTGTAAGCATATCTATAATATGGAACATAAAACTTGAGAACAAATTCCTTTATTATACTAAAACATATAATTTGATATTTTCCATTTATCATTCAACCTGATAAAGACAATTGATTTAACCAGTCAATTAATCTGATGGCAAATTTGACTGAGTTAACCAATCAATTATGTAACAGAGCCAATTGATCAATTCATGATAGCTGAGAAATGCAAATTATCAAAAATTATGCATTAGGATTACTCACAGTAATTTAATCCTGTAATTTTGTCTGATCCTCAAATATCTAACAATAGACTAAAGTTGTTGTGTCCCTGATAAAGTGCAAAAATTCCTAGGGATACAAAGGAATTCTAACCATACCATAGTGACCATGTCTCTATAATTATTTCTCTCACTTTGTTCTGATTTATCTTTGAAATTTCTATCCATTTCTATTTAGCAAGATCAAATGACTAATTCTATGAAGCTGTTTTGAAACCCCCTAAAATTGAACACTGTGAATAGAGGCTATTCATTGTTATAGCCTTCTATCTATTCATTTTAATTATCTGTTTATGTGGCTATCTCTAATAAAATTGTGAGAACCTTGAACACAGTGACTGTGTGGTCTTCATATTGGAACCAAAAATAATGTAGCATAACATCTCAAGTGTTCAGTAAAAATTTTTTTAAAGAGGAATGTAGGAGTTATTATACTACAGGTCAACATATAAAATGAATTTTAAACAATAAGAGGAAAAAGAATATATGAATAGGAATAATAAATTGAGACTTTAATTGAAGTCTCTTTCCCTTTCATTTGCTGTCCTCTTGGGTTATATTTTGGTCAACTCTATTCCTTCTGCCTTAGAGAGAGCATTTTTTTGGAGGGGGGGGTTGTACTTTCTTTACAGACGGGTAGACATACTCTTGAATACAAAATGATCTTGAAAGCTATTGTTTTTTACTGTACTCAATACAAAAAATATTTTCTAAACCTTTCTGACTGATGATAAAAAACATAAGGTATATATGATTTAGGTCATGGATTATAAAACATAAGCTACATAATAGGACAGATTTTGTGACAAATAAAAAATGATTTTTCTTTTCAAAGAGAAAAAAGAATTTGACCAAACTGAAAGAAGCAAAGAATATTAGGGAATATGATTATAATTTAGGCATTTGTGAGTACCTAAAAAGAAGTCACATTAATATAAAGATTTTTTTAAAAACAAGATATTCAGAAGTATATCAAAAAATCTAAATCTAATGTAACATTGATTCAGTTATCAAGTGGGACTCAGAAGGGCTGGAAAACTAAAAGAGGCCAAAAGCTGGAATATGGATGATGTAAATGTTGACTTACAGAGTAGAGGCCATAGTAAAACTGAGGATATCACTGACAATTGTCAGTACCCCTGATAACCAAGATAAAAAGGAACCAGCCACCGTGAAGTGAAACCAGTATGGCCACACAAAGTCATGCAAAACCATTGTCCTTTGCTCAATGCAAATAATAGGTAAATTTCCAGCAATTTAAACTGTAGGTAGAAGGGAGGAAGAAGATAGGAGAGAGGAAAAATATTGAATTAAGTTTAAAATGGTAATACACTAAACCTAATGTTAATGATATTTTAATCTTGAATTAAATACTAAAAAAAATCAGCTGCTAATTGAAGTGAAAATATCAAAAGAAACCTTACATCATATTAAAAAGTTATAGTTTTTTTTCTACTCAGGTGTGTGTGCTGTTAGAACCTCACATTTAAAAGGGCTACATACAATTAGTTCTGTGTATAGTTAGGAGTTTAAACGGTTTTAGTGGGTCTTTTAACATGGTAGCCATAGATATTTGGTAGGCAAAAACATAGTTTTTATTAACTTGGATAATCAATACTACACTATTCTTATAACATTTGATTAATATTTTCTTTTATTTTGTCATTATTCATGATTACAAAGCTATAATAATGACAATATGTTATGTTTTTATTTTAAATATTTTATAGGAAACAAAGCCTGGGATTTTATTAAGGAAAAAGCTATTCTTTCGTTCCTTTTGCATTTGTCTTATCCAACATTCTAAAAATTACCTGAGTCTAAGCATAGACTGAGTCACTTACAAACTATATGTCTTGAGCAAATCGATTAACGGGTCCAAAATGCCTTACTTTTGTAATTCATGTGATGGGGATAAATTTATTTGTCCTAGCTTTCCAACGAGATCTTTGGATGGTTTCAAAGCATTAACATATGGGAAAGTGTATTAAAAGCAAAAGAGCTCTTCAATGCAATTTATTGTTTTGTCAATATGTTATGAAATATTTCTAAACATTATCAAAGGTACTATTTCATTTTTTATTACAACAGAGTACTTCTCAATTATTCTTAAAATATAATCACCTGACTATGTAAATTGGTTTGTTCCCTGTAACACCTTATTTTATCTTCATGATTAATAAGTTACTTTAATTAGTACAGTGTATAGTATTGGAATAATAGATTATTGAAAATATGTGCTAGTTTACTTTTTACAGTTTAAAAGAATAGCATTGACATACATTACTTAAGAATGGCTTTATTTAAAGATAAATATAATTTTAACATTATCTGTTCTCTTAACCCTTAAAAAATGAGTAAAAAATAAATAAAACCCCAAAGTTTTATTGGATATCTAGGATTAAGAAAATATCAGAATAGAAAATCAAGTTTCTAAATCTTAGTCAATTTAATTAGGCCAAAGAAGCTTGAAGAAACCCCAGAGGAATCTACAGGAATACTCATGCACTAAGAATCATTAGTAACACCATCAATTTTAGCCTAGATTTTGTACCCACCCATATTGCCTGTTTAAACTCATTCCTTGAGATGGTAAGAGCTAAAATGTTCATAGATATAGGAAGAGTTTATCATAGAACTGTCATCAAAAAATAATAAGTGATAGTTCTATAATAAATCCCTCCAATATCTATGAACATATTATCTCCTACCATCTCTGGGTGATGAACACATAACACAACACATAGATGATGTGTTGTAGAACTGTACACCTGGGACCTATGTAATTTTTACTAACCAATGTCACTCCAATAAATTTAACAATAAAAAAATAAATAAACTGTATCTATTGAATGTCAATATAAAAAAATGATTTGAAGAAATAATAAAATGTAAAACATTCAGCAAAATTTCAGTAATGTTTTCACAGAGAAATGTGAACTGAGACTTCAGTCCTTATCATTATATTTCAGAGGAGTAATTTTTTTCTCTTTTCCATTCCCAAACACTCAATAAGTCATAAGGAGACACTCTCTATTCCAAAAAAAAAAAGTGTTTGAATACCAGAAAGGTGGATTCAAATACACCTATTATCCTTTATTAAGCATAGATTGTACAAACTTACAGTAGGATGTGTATGAGACACTCATGAAGTTGCAAATGTAGGAAGATGGGTTGAGAAAAGAAGTTGGGTTATATGAAGTTGCATTTACTGACTGCTCCATGCACTTAACCATCGTGCCTATATTTCTATGTATATAGAATAAGCCTAGTTTATCTACCGTAGTACCAGAAAATGATGATTCTCATGTCAGTTGCCACCAGTCAGAAGCAATTTGGGGAATAAAGATTTTACTTTTTACTCTTGAGAAAAAAAAATGTGGAATGAGGACCGCTATAAACCACTCTAACTGTGGCCTGTTACCTTACTTTAGCCAAGATATGTGAAGTCATTTATTTGCCATTCTTACTATTTGGTTTGAATTTTAACCCTTGAATAGCTTGCAGAAATTCAAAGACTATAAACATTCTGAAGGAAGAGAATTTGAAATGTAAATTAAAAATGTTTTCTGAGTTTTAAAGTTTAACTGCGCTATTTTATTAATCTTCCAATGGAGTAGGTTATACTAGAAGGTACTAGTAAAATTTATCATACTGTTAACATTTTTTATTTAAAAATAAGGTATTCCAATATTTCAATTATAAACAGTCCATGATCATTTTACTCAATTTGAAAAAAAAGTCATTAAGAAATTATTGATTCCTGGTCCATTGTGGTTCTGATATTTGATGTGCCACTATAAATGAAGAAATCATTGATGATATAAGACAAGTTTCATCTCATAAGACCTATCTAAAAATGTATAAAAATGTTCTTACCTTTATAAGGAATTTTCCAATTAATTTATTTTGCAAATATTTATTAAGTGCCTACTAGATACCAGGGAATATTTTGAAACTTGGTTTCACAAGAATATTGCATTAGCCTGGGTTCCTACCAGAAAGCAGAACCTGAGACCCACCAGCAGCCATCCACTATTTGTCAATTGTTGCCCTTTCAGGTATAAACTCTCTCAGAATCGTAGGTCTGCTCAAAGATCAGAGTACCCAAGTGGATTTCCAAATCACTATGTGATAAAGCCCAGAGCAGCAAGATTGAACCACTGTGTTTGAGGAATTCAGGTCAGTAAAAGGGGGGCCAAGAAGCTATTGGGTATGTAAGTATATTATTAAAAAATGAGGAAGTGTATTATATTCATATCAACAGGTTAATTTACTATTTTATCTGCAGTTTCCACTGAGTACTTATTATTTACCAGGCATTGCTTTAGGCATAGAGATACAGCACTAAACAAAACAGACTACAGTCCCTATTTTAATGGAGTTAAATACAGTAGGAGGTGACAGTGAAAATTGTGGTTTATCAGAAAGTAGTAAAGCAGAGTTGGATAGGGAGTCCTGCTGATATGTGGAGGAACATCATTCCTGACATAATTAGTAAGTTCAATGGTTCTAATATGCAAGGTATTTGCAGTGTTCAAAGAATAGATGAAGAATATTGATTAAGGTCTTATAAATAACTGCAAAAAGGAGGGAGTGTGGAATTCTTTGAAGCCATAGTTTTAAAACATTTTTTTAAGCCAAAAAGAAAGAGACAATGGTTAAAAGTGGCAACAAATATCAAGAGAAAGACCTAACTCACCACTAGCCTCAAGAGTATGATGGACTTGAGAGGGAAATAAGGCATGGAGTCTCCCACTGGAATTGATAAGGCTAGGAGGAGGTAGTCTGTCTCTAGTTCTAGTGGATAAAGTTGGGTAGTTATGAAAATTATCTATCAAAGCATGAACAATACACATAAAATAGATTCACCTTTATACTCCATATAGCTCATACAAATTTCTCAGAAATACTGGGGGTGCCAAAAACATATATATACCTTTTAAGAGATGTTATCTATGTATTACTCTTTGAAGTTGAATTGAATTATAGTAGCAATGGGTAATATGACATTCACTCAAAAGATGACATTAATCAAGTGAATGCTATTGTCACCATGCGACAAGCAGGATAGTCAAAGAAAATGGCTGAAACACAGTTGTCATTTGAGGAGCACAAGACCATTTTGAAGTGGTATTTGAAATTCGAGAAAGTGTTTGAGTTTTCCCCACATTTTCCTGACATAACACCCCTTAACTTCTACCTATGCGGGACCTTAAAGGATGTAATGTACTGTAGAAAATCAGCTACACTGGCGGTACTTTGGGAAGAAATTGGAACGACATGCGCAATAATACAAGTCGACACTGGTCAACGTTGCCCAAGCAGTAGTTCACCGTAATTAGAAGTGTCTGGATGCTGATGGCAACCACTTGGAGCACCTCTTGTAATTGCAGAAGTCAGATGTGACTTTTATTCATCTTTGATTATTTGTGTATATTATTACAATTTTAATACAGTTTTTCCCTTTCTTAAAATGTGTATACATTTTTTTGGCACCCTCTGTAATGTCAATGAGAGATTTCTTTGTGTTTTTACATACTCATTTTAAAAAACTGGTAGAAGGTCTACTTTGTCCCAGATAACATTCAAAACATTTTGAAAATGTTAACCAGATAATTTTCATAAAAACCTTAGAAGTAAGAAACTGTTATTATATTCATTTTAAAAATGAGAAAACTGAGGCATGGAGATAGTAACTAAATTATTCAAGGTTTTATTTTAATGGTAATAAAAATATATCTTAATCTAAGATTTAAGTAAAGGAATTAGATATGTAAAATTAAGGCCCCATCATGGTTTACAACCAACATGTTAATGATTCAGTTATTGTAATGATTGATGATGAAAAAAATTAAACTACCTTTAACATTAAGTAAAAGTAATTAATTTGAATCAACAATTCAGGCAAAATCATTTATCTTGAATGATCAGAATAAGGTCTGAAAAACAGGTATGATTCTTCAGTTTGACCAAAAAGAAAAATCATTGAGTACCACGGTTTTTCAGACATTTATCATCATTGTACATAAAAGAGTGAGAATAGGTTCTTGACACTAAGGAGCTCACTGTCTTGGCAAATATCCACTCACTACAGACTACTGTATATTATTGGCATTCCATCTGTAATACTTTTCCCTTGATAGTTAAGTTGTACTCATCCTGCAGATTAAAATTCAACTGTTAATTCCTCAAAGAAGCCCTGATATTTCTGACCAGATCAACTTCCCCTTTCATATGCTCTGAAAATACCACACACCTCTTATTCTAGCACTAAACTCAAGTACAAATTTACATCTATTTATAGAACAATTTGATTAATTTATATCTCTATTAGACTGTAAGCTTTCTGAAATCAGGTATTCATGTTGTTTTACTCATCCGTATATTCCTAGCACAGTGCCATGCACACAATAGGTATGTAGAAATATTGCTTGAATCAGTGAAAGCCAGGACCAAGGGAATGAAAGTGGAAAGCCAGAAGTAGGTAGAAATTTTGAAACAAATAAATGTATGACTAAGTGAATACTGCTTGATGTTATTTTAAGATTAATTCACATTTAAGCAATAACTGTTCAAAATTATATTTTAACATGTCTCATATTTATAACATTTGATAGGAGAAAAAAAGCCATGTGTACTTAGTTGTTTGATTTATAAATAAATAAATAAATAATTTCCTACAGTTAATAGATTTCAAGACATTGCTAAAACCCATCTCCTTCATAATGCTTATTATAATATTCAATCAATATTGATTAATAGATTGCTACACTCAAACCCCTAGGTCTGGTTAATTTGCGTCTAATTATCTTTTCTTCCTGATTTCACAGGTAAAATATTCACAACAGTAATGGATCTACACAACTACCAGCAGGAAGTTAACTGGATGATTGATTAACAACACATGGTGTCATTTCTCCACTCCCAACAAATATTTTTCCTAGTGACAGAATATCTGCATGTCAAATATGATAATAACTGTGTATTTTACCTGCACTATTTTGATAACAAGTTTATTATCAACATGACCAATTAGTTTGCTTATTTTATTACTTATTTTTACTCTATGCTACCTTGACTATCTTTTTAATGTTTGTTCCAAATTCTCTTCATGAATCAAAATCTGAAATCCTAAGTTTAACTTTAATTTTAACAGGCAGCTGCATCATGAAGTCTATATAGAAGAGTGATTAAATGACCTAAATTGACTAAATCAGTGAACTGTTATGAACAGTATCTATGTCCCTTCAAATCTGAGTTTTACAAATTTTAATAGAATATATGAGCTTAATTTCATGTCATGCTTTACCTACGCTACCTCCTGCTGCTTTTTCACATGTGCAACATTTTTCTCTGCCAGGTACCTAAGAAGTAGCATTGAACAATACTTGTCTCTTTTCAATCGTCAAGGAGCATGGATATTTTATTAAAAGAATAAATAAAAGAGTCTTTTTATTTTTATTTTTTTTTAATTCATTTTTATTGTTAGACTTATTGGGGCGACATCTGTTAGCAAGGACCACACAGGTTTCAGGCCCACAGTTCCACAGTGCATTGTCAACTTGTTGTACAACAAGTTCACCACCCAATGTGAGTTCTCTTTCCATCACCCTATATTTAGCTTACCCCCCTCCTCTCCCACCCCCTCCCCTTTCTCCCCTCCCTAACCCACTCGTCCCCAAATAAACATTAAACTATTGATTGTGTCCATGGGTTATTTGTTTGTTCATTTCTTTTTTTCTTTGCTTTCAGTTTTTTTAAAAGGCAACTAAGACATGACAAATCAGTAATAGAAATACTTAATTTTTATTAAGTATTTTTTAACTTTATACTCTTAGAAATGAAATTGGGTATAAAGTCTCAAGTTTATAGCTCAAAGTTATTTTGCTATATTTTATTCTTATTATTTCTGACAGCAATATTTTCAATATAATAAAACATACCCAATTGAAAATATAAAGAACTGGAAAAGTGGACTTTATCAGAATAAAAGGAATTCAAATTAATCAAAAGGTATATTAAAGAACCACAGGCTATTGAAGAGACTGAAAATAAACAGGGGTCATGTGTGTGTGTGTGTGTGTATGAATACATGTATGTTTAGGCGGCATTCCACAGTTGAACAAGAAAAAAATATGAATATCACAGTGAAAATTAAGAATAATCTTTCAGCCTGACAAGTAGAATATAGGTTTTTGTGAAAAAATTTATATCTGAATATAGACCAACACATTCACATTCTTTCTGTTTTTCTTATCTATAAATTGAGTACAATAAAATCTGCCATTCTAACTTGGATAACTACTGAGGAGGCAGTAAAAAAAATCACACATGAAAAGGCTTTGTAATGGTAGGTACATTTGGCACTGTATTGGTGTGATGTGTTAAGTAATAGAATTAAGTACTATAATAATACTACTAACAACATAGTTAGCATTTATTGAAAGCTAGACTTATCTATTTATTAAGCACTTCCTATGTACAATTTAATATAACCCTCACAATAAACATATGATATACTTACTGTTATGTAGTATATTTCAAATTAAAAAAAATAATCTGTAGCTTAAATTATTAAACTATTTCTTCAAAGAGGAAGTGAGAGTTGACTCAGCCATCACTAACTGACCTGGAAGACTAAACCCTTTAATTAAGGCTTATGACTTCTTTTTCTCTTCTGTTTTCATCTTAGTTTAGCTCCCAGACTTCCCATTTCATTGGGTACATCTTATCCTCCAGAATTTTCCATATTGTATTGTAATTCATTGTGTACCTATCTTTCTTCACCACTAGAATGGGAACAATTAAAAGCAGTGCTGAAACCTCACCTATTTATGTATTCTCAGAACACAGCTTTTACACCACACTCCTAAGAACAACAAATATTGGCTAATGACTGGTTGAACACATTTTCATTCATTGTTTTAATCAAAACCACATCATCTGTAAGTAATAATGATTATCAAAATGCATTGGGTAATTTAAATATACATCATCATCCTTATAAACATTTGATTGTCAAAAGAAAAAAATAGATAAACATGTTTCCTCTTATTCTCAAAACACACCATTATTTTTAAAATACCCAATATTTTGGTCTGCCTTTGATTTATATTACTTATTGTAGTCAATAAATTAATGGACATATTTGTGACTTAACGGTTTATTATAGTACGTATTTTTTTAAACCACTTACATAGTGCTTCCCATATGTCAGGCACTGTTCTAGGTGTCTTATTAGTTTAATTGGATAATAAACTATTATTGCTATGAAGAAGGCACAATCATTACCTGCTTCATAGAAGAGCAATAGCTATTTGTCAAAGGTCACCTCACTGGGAGAGGTGGTACCATCCTCTTAACGCTTGCAGTCTGGCCTTCAGAGCTGTATTCCTAACCATCACACAAGCATCCCTCTGTTTCGTGGGGTCTGCTCTTTTGTTTGTAATTCACAGAGCTCCACGTTTCCTCCAAATATTTTTTGAATATCCTTTTGCCACAGTAGCTCCCGCTTCCCTTTCCTGTTTGGGCAGAATCAAAATATGGCTCATTGAGTTCTAATTCATCGTGAATAAAATTTACCTACTCAGTGTTTATTGCAATCAGTTTTGACAAATGTTTAGTTTTGTAACCACAGCGACAAACAAGATATGGAGTATTTCCATCATCCCCAAAAGTTCCCTCACACCCTTTCACAATTAATCCCCAATCCAATCCTCAGTTCTTGAAAACCACTGATCTGATATCTGTGCCCATACTTTGCTTCTTTTAGAATATCATACTAACAGAATCTTACAATACTAGCTTTTGTATCTTGTTTTTTACATAAAAGTATAGCATTTTTGAGATTTATCTATGTTGTTGCATGTATCAATAGTTTGCTCTTTTATATTGTTGATTAGTAGCCCATTGAATATATGTCCCACAATCTGTTTAGCCATTCATCAATTGAATGAGATTTGGGTTGTTTCCAGTGTGAAACCATTATCAATAAAGCTTCTGTAAACATGAACAAACATAGCCATACCTGCGGACATACATTTTTATATCTCTAGGCATAGGATAATAGAGTCATATAGCAAGTAATGCCAGAAGCTGCAAAACTGCTTTCCAAATTGGCTGTACTATTTACATTCTTACCAAGATTACATATGAATACCAATCGCTTTGCATCATTGTTAACACTTGGTATTGTCAGGTAAGGTTTTTTTTGTTTTATTATTTATAGACATTTTGTATGTATGTAGAAATATTTCATTGCAATTTTAATTTACAATTTTCAACTTATAATTTAAACATATTTTGTGGCCATCTTCACCTCATCTTTGGTGAAGCATCTGTTCTAATCTTTTGTCCATTTTTAAAATGGATTGTTTGTCTTCATAAAATTAGGTTGTAACTTCTTGATGTAACCTGGTTTGCAAATTCTTTATTAGATAGGGTTTGACAGAATGAATGCCATTTTTTAAGTACTTATGTTAATGTAGTTATGATATTGTTATGTTACATACAGAATTATATGCCTATGATTTTGGTATAGATTACCAGCTTATAAAAAAGGGATGTTATTTGTGCTGGACCCTGTATATTTTAGCAAACATTTTCTTCTAATATGAATTGTCATTTTCTTAGAGATACTTTTTAGTCATTATTATTTTTAATTGTGGTGAAATACACATAAAATAAAATGTGTTATCTTAATCATTTTAAGTGTACTTTTCAGTGGCATTAAGTACATTCACATTGTTGTGTGACCATCACCACTATACATCTCCAGAAATTGTACATCTTGAAAAACTAAAACTCTATGCCCATTAAGCACAACTCGTGATTCCCCTTCCCCCCCAGTTCCTAGCAACTATCATTTTAATTTCTGTCTATGAATTAGACTACTCTAGGTACCTCATGTAACAGGAATTATACAGTGTTTTGTGATTAGCTTTATTCACTTAGCATAATCTCAAATTTCATCCGTATTAGAGCGTGTGTCAAATTTTCCTTTCTTTTTAAAGCTAAATAATATTCCATTGTATGTAAATGACACATTTTGTTTACCCATTCATTCTTTACTGAATATTTGGGTTGCTTCCACTTTTTGGCTGTTGTGAATAATGCTGCCATGAATATAGGTATACAAATATCTGTCCAAGTCTCCACATTCAGTTATTTTGGATATGAACCCAGAGTGAAATTGCTGGATCATAAGGCAATTCTAATTTTAATATTTTGAGAAACTGCCATACTACTTTTCATGGCAGCTGCACCATTTTACAATCCAAACATCAGTGTTTAAGGGTTCCAATTTCTCAACAATCTTCCAAATACTTGTTTTCTATAGTTTTGATAGTAGCTATCCTAACAGATAGAAGGAGTTACCTCAATGCAATTTTGAATTTCATTTTCTTAATGATTACTAAATTTTGAGCATGCTTTCATATACTTTTTGGTGATTTACATATCTTCTTTGGAAAAATGTCTAGGCAAGCTCTGCCCATCTTTTGAGTATATTTTTTTACTGAGTTGTAGAAATTATATCCATTCTATATATTAAATCCTTATCAGAGATATGACGTGCAAATATTTATTCCAGCAATTGCCTTTTCACTCTGTTGAGTGTGTCCTTCAACGCAACAGAAGTTTTAATTCACCTAGTCTAATGTTTTTTCTTTTGTTCCCTGTTCTTTTGGAGATATAAAAGAAATCATTGCCAGATCCAATGTCATGAAGCTTTCACCCTATGCTTTTTTATTTCCTAAATCTTGTATAGTTCTAGGTATTACATTTAGGTCTCTCATGTGTTTTAAGTTGATTTTTGTATTTGGTATAAACTAAAGTCTGGGTCCGACTCCTTTCTTTTGCATGTGGATATTTAATATTCCCAATACTATTTTTTAAAAAAACTTTCCTTTCTCTGTTGAATGATCTTGGCATCCTTGTCAAAAAGTATTTTACCATATATTTAAAGATTATTTCAGGCTCGTTATTCTATTTTATTTATTAATATGTCTGTCGTTATGACAATAGTACATTGTGTTGACTACTATAGTTGTATAGTGAGTTTTAAAATCAGAAAGTGTGAGACTTCCAATTTTTTTTTCAAGATTGTTTTGGCCATTTGGGGTCCCTTGGCGTTCCACTTGAAAATCAGAATAAATTTTTCTATCTCTGCATACAATGTCATGGAGATTTTGCTAAGTATTGAATTGACTGTGTAAATTGCTCTGGGTAATATTGACATCTTAACAATTATCTTCTAGTCCGAAAACAGAATGGTTTTCCTCTTATCGGTGTCTTCTTTAAGCAAATTTTGTAGTGTTAAGTGTACAAATCTTTTGATTCCTTGGTTAAGTTTATTTCTAAGTATTTTACTTTTTATTTTATTTATTTATTTTTTTGATGCTACTCTAGATAGAATTGTTTATCAAGACCTTTCTGCTCCTTACCCAGTGGAAGCTAATCTCTGCTTTGTGTTAGGGCAAGTTCTGGGCTCAAGCAGATTTCCTGCCTTTCCCCAGGGCAGAGACCTTTTGCTTCTACTCCTACCACTCAGAAGTCATGGAACAAATGTTCCATGGGCCTTGAGGAGTAAAAGATTTTCTGACTCTTCTACACCATTTTAATGCTTTTCTTTGCATGATAGCAGTATCAAGAGATGTGTGCAGCTTCATGTCTATGATTCACCCAGAGAGGAGCTCTCTCCATCTTCTACTCTGCCTTAATCTTTCTTATGCCCTACCAATGAAGGCCAGTATGATAAAGCCTGAAAATGAGTGCCAATCCAACCTTGTGAGGGGCTGTTCCAGGGAATCTAGTCTGTCACATTAGACCACCCTTGGTTTTTAAGAATTTACTAATAATTTTAGATGTTTTGTTCTAACCCACTTAAAATGGCAACTACCTTCTTCTATTCTCTGCCACGGATTAGAGTCCATTTGTTCCATGTCTCCTCAGAGAGGCTTGTCACCCTTTGGTATTCAGATCTCTTGGTTACCTTTCAAACCCCCAAATATAATAATTTTATAGATCATTTCACCTTTTCTCTTTGGTAGATGATGAGCAACATTCTCTTGCAGCTTCCTATACATTACTTGGAAATAGAACTTAATTTTTTTTCTGTTTTATACTAAAAATGATCAAAATCATAGTTGATTTATACTTCAGATTCAAACATACCCTTATGTTTGAAAATTAAGTTCTATTTCCAAGTAATGTATAGGAAGCTGCAAGAGAATGTTGCTCATCATCTACCAAAGAGAAAAGGTGAAATGATCTATAAAATTATTACATTTGGGGTTAGCAGATGTCAAGGGTGGGCAGAAACAGAATTTTTCTGGATTCATCATTCTGATTCATTCAACATTTAATCTGAGTTATTTTCTATCCTTTTCTGAGTTTTGTTATTTGAAAAGCAATTTCATCTAAAAATAAATGTGAGATAAAGGTAATCAAAAATTATATTATTGTTTGCCCACTTTATCTAATTCTAATCATTTGGTAGAAGATATACAGTATTGTATTAATAGGTTATAAATGGTAGTAAAATGTGAATGTAGCAAAATGTAGTAAAATATAGACTGTAGGTTAAAATATATCTTAGAACAGGAAAACAATTGAGTTGAAAATAATTTAAATAATTTTTGAACTCTTTATTTTATTAGAAAGAACCTCAGAAATAGAAGAAGTTTAATATAAGATTTGTAGCTAATTTACTACATTTTAGAAACGTGAGTATATGTTGCAATATAAAATTAAAATGACTATATACATCATGCCATCTGACTTCTCTGGTGCCTCAGGGTTTTCAGTTGCTTTGACACTATTATGATTCACTCGCATGCTCTAACTAAATTCAAACACACATATAGTGTAAATATACTCTGGAAAGCTAATTTAATAAGGGGTTTGAAATTATTTTAACACAAAACACAACTATGAGGACATCATGTAGCTTAAGGTGAACATTTATGCTTTTAAAAATACATATTAAATATACACCATTGGTGTCAAAAAGGTATACACATTTATTTAAGAGATATTATCAATATTACTTTTTGAAGTTGAATTATGATAGCATTGTGTAGTATGACATTTGCATAAAAGATGGCATTAATCAAAAGAATGCTAGCATCACCATGCAACAGACAGAATGTAAAAAACAATGGAGGAAGTGTGGTTGCCATTAGAGGAGCACAAGACCATTTTGAAGTGATATTTGAAATTCAAGAATGTTTGTTTGAGTCTTCCCCACATTCTCCTGATTTAATAACCCTTCACTTTTACCTACGGAGAACTTTAAAGGATGTAGTATACCATATAAAATCAGCTACACAGGTGGTACTTTGGGAAGAAATTGAAAAGGTATGCACGGCAATACAAGTGGACACTGGTCAACATTGCTCAAGCAGTAGTTCATCATAGTCAGAAGTGTCTGGATGCTGATGGTAAACACTTTGAGCACCTCTTGTAATTTCAGAAGTCATATGTAACTTGTATTCATCTTTTGTTATCAGTATACAGTGAATATTACAATTTTAATACAGTTTTCTCCTTTCTTAAAATGTGTATACAATTTTTGGCACCCTCTGTATATATAATATGTATGTTTAAAAGTCTATATATGTAGACTGTGGACATTATCATAGAAAAAAAGCAAACAAATCACACAGAAATTAAGGCAAGGAGTTGATTAGACATAAAGAATTAAAATTTTAAATTTTTGATCTTCTTTATTATAAATTAATTTTTGTTTTACTCTCTAAACTTCTTTCTCTCTCCATAAATTTAAGCATGAAAGAAAAGTTACAACACTGACTGAATTTTACCCTTTGAGTCCATTTTTTATTTAATGAAGACTTCTTGAGCATCTATTTTGTGTGAGTCAGCACTTTTTTAGGTATTGAAGACCTAACTATGAACAAGGTATGGCATATCTGACTCCTGGATGTCACTTACAATTGTAGAAAGAAATAAGAAATTACTTTATATTTAGATTAGTATTAAGTCAAAATAAGTGGATGATATTTGTAGGTGATAACCCCGTGATTCAATTTACTTTAGGAATTTTGGAAATGTCATGTTAGTGTTTGACAAGTTTCAGACTTGCTATTCTGAATATTTACAACTGTACCCATCATATGGGAAATAAAAATATTTACAAAATGAAAATGTAATTATATCAATTAGATGGAGATTTACCTATAAGTTTCATTCAGTCTTCAAATAGGACGGTTTTGTTGCAATGTTTACCTGTATTTAGTAAATATGACTTATTGTTCTAGTAAGTAGAGCAAGTCAAATGAAATTATCTTTAGGCATCTTTCCTAGAATTACATTTGAGGTAAAGGAGTCATTGGGAATCTACCAGGTCTTCCATAGACAGTATAAATAAATAAATAAATAAATAAATAAATAAATAAATAGCAGAATTCCTGAGAATCAGCGGTAACCATTAACATGTAGTAGGAAATCTATTATGTCTATAATTGTAGCATGTAAAGAACTAGAGGAACTCAAAATATGATAGCAATAGTAAAACCTGCCTAAACTTTCTATAAAAAATCTATAAAACATATAGATCATTTTGGAAAGTGACTTTTCAAAATATGGTCTACAAATCACTGATAGTCTTAGGAGTCATATCATGAGATTTCCAGCTGGCATATCATGTTCAAAAGAAAAAGATAACAATAATTGTTTTTGTTTATATAAATTTCATAAATTTGAAAAGCTAGACTTGTGTCATTTTCACAGAAATGTCTATATTTTTAATAATTACTTCATTCTTAAATAAGTGTGTCTCAACTAACATTTAAGTAATAGGAAATAATCACTTTTGATTTAACATTTCATTTAAATGTTGTAGTTTTAAATTTACATTTTGGGTTTTTCTCATTAAACTTCATTGTACCTGCAATTCATTAAAGTGGATCAACAATTTAAAAAGTAGTTCATTAAAGAAAATTGTAATTAAATTGATAAATATCTAAAGACAAAATTTTATTAGAAGGCTGATCAATTTGTTCCTCATTGCCTTTAAGGCCAATATATTACCAATTACAAATTCTCGCAGTAGTGAAAAAAAGTCATAGAAGATTTTGCAGTGTTCTAAATAAAGTACAGGGGCCTCTCTGACAAGTCAAATTCATTTTAGAAAATAGGCACCAAGTAAAAAGTTTCATAGAATTGATTAACTTTACCATCCAAGATAGGAACAATCACACAGCTATAAAGATTTCATCTAACATTATACACTACTTATTAATGAGAGGTGAAAATTCACTCTAACTGAGAAAACGAACCAAGTCATCATTAATTTTTTAATCAGATTATTATATTGGACATTACATGATATCAATGTCTTTTTAATAGAAATTACCAATTAAATTCAACTGCTTGTTTTAGCAATTTGCTTTGTAGTGGGACATATTTCTTAATGTTCAGGATATGTATGAGAAGAAGGGCTCAATCAGTTTTTGTGCTGTATATCAGATATGCATTCTCTACAAGAAATAATAATTTGGTTTATAGTTACTTTCTGAGCTTTTGTATAAGGTTAGAAAAGGTCATGTTGGCTTCATTATTGAAGGGATAGCAGCTATGCACATACCTGAACATCAATCCACATTCTGTTTTTGTTTATATTTTAGTAATTTATTAAGGCAAATTTTACATGATAAAATATTATCTATTTAATAGTGAGCGAGTCAATGGCCTTTAGCACATTCAGAATGTTGTACATACACTCCTTCTGTCTAGTTTTATTACATTTTTATTGCTGTAAAGTAAAATTCTTTACCCATTAGAATTTTCTGCTTCCTTTAAGCATCCCTAATCAATAAATTTGCTTCCTTTTTCCATGGAATTATCAATCAGATGATATAAATGAAATCATAAAATATGTGACCTTTGTCTGGCTTCTTTCACTTAGAAAAATATAAAGTAGTTTGGAGATTCATCCACATTATAGCATGTATCAGAGCTTCATTACTTTTTATGGCTGAATAATATTCCATCACATAAATATGTGTGTGTGTGTGTGTGTGTGTGTGTGTGTGTGTGTGTAATATATCACATGTTCATGCATTAACCTATTGATAAACATTATGACTATTGTGAATAGTACTGCTCTAAATATGCATGTACATATTTGAGCATCTGTTTTAAATTATTTTGTGTAAATACAAAAGTGCATGTGAAGTGGCATCTCATTTTAGTTTTAAGTTGTACTTTCTAATGCTTAATCACGTTGAACATTTTTTCATGTGTTCTTGAGATTTGTATATCTTTGGGAAAATGTCAATTCAAGTTCTTTGCCTATGTTTTAATTGTTGTGCTCTATGTCTTTTTGGTGTTGAGTTGTATGAATTCTTCATATATTCTAAATAATCGATTATTATCAAATATATAATTTGCAAACATTTTGCCCCCTTCTGTAGGTAGAATGAGTTCTGAATTAGGCCAAACAGAAAAAAGTATTTTGCATTAATCCTTCAGGTAACCCCCCCAAAAAAAATTTAGAACAGATCTACACAATAATTTACAAAAAAGGTGTTCCTCTTTCTCTGGAACCAGAGACCAAAGCCATTTTTATTTAAGTGGATCTTCTTTCAATTAACATTTGACAACATTTATCACAATTTATGAGTTAGCTGAATGTATCATTGCTATTAATTTTATCAAAACCCATAATAATACCCCCAATTTTTCTTGACAATTTGTACTTTGCTCTATATTACCACCCTAAGGGCACCATTATTTTAAGCTTAAACTGCTACAATTTTTTATAACTGAAAACCTGACCCATCAGATCCATTCACCACAAAATAGTCAAAATGATTATTTTTACAAGACAACTCTGATTTCCCCCCCAACCATTGTGTATGTTCCCTTCTCTCCTAAGATGAAGTACAATGTTCACAATACTCTCAAAATGATCTTCTAAGAGTCCTAAATGATCTCACCTGCCATTTTTAAATTTATTATTATTAATTATTATTATTTCCAGGTTTTTCCACTCTAGCTCACTAGCCAAGCTACGCTGGGCTTATTTTACTCCTAGGAGTTGCCAACCTCTTTAGATTTTCACTAGAACCGTGGTGTACATAGCAATGTGAGTTAGTGTACTGCATAATTCTGGAAACAATATCATATTGTGAAGGGAACTTCCATGACCCATAGTTGACACCCTGCCCTGGAGTTGTATATAAAGAGGTCATAACTGACTATATGTTATATTCTCTGATATTTCCACACATCCAGGGCTTTCCATTTAAGGGTCCCCAGTTATTCTTCAATTCTCAGCATAAGTGAGACTAAATCAGGAGCATAACATTTTTTTTTAAGAATAAATCTACAATTGTGCAAGTAGAGTTTTCTAGTTAATAAAACCCTTGTCAAAGACACAATTTAACTCCCTCTTTTCAGTGATATAATAGGCTACAATTTTATTTTATCCTCATGTATACAAGAGAAAATAAAGTTCAGTAAGTTTGCAATGCCCCATATCACTGATAGTAGATAATGGCACAGAATATAGTCAGTAAGTGTTCCAATTAAAAAAATCTTAGTTTTTTCTATAAAACCAAATGAATTTTGCTTGGTTATAATATAATGTTATTCTACATTGACATTCTTTGTAAAATTATTGCTTCCTAAACAAAATTGTATGTTTTTTGAGAATATGTATCATGTCATCTCTTTATTTAATGTTATTAATTCTATTTAATATTTTAATGTTAATACCACTACATAATAATTTAGAATAAAATTCTGAGCATTAATGTCCTATATTATTATTTTTATTTTTATTTAAAAATATTGACCATAACAGTCCAACTAATGTGATAAACTTTATGTTGATAAAGTAATATGAGATATACAAAAGATAATTTTTGCAAATATATGGAATTGTACTACCTATTTTTAGTAGTGAGATAATGCATAACCAATACAAATAAGTTAAAGTTTTGTTAAGCTTGACAAAGTTTTCTGTTTTCTGTTCACTTCATATATTGTGAGAGTTGTCTACTGACAAGATCATACATTACTGAGAACACCAGTTCCTTTCTAGCATGTAGCCTCCATTCATGCAGAATTCACACCAAAATAAAGTGTCACTTCACCAATTTTAAGAGTGTAATTTATTTTGTATTTGTTAATCATGGTGGGTGGATTATTTGAGTATGAAAAAAATGTAAAAAAATTTCTGAAAATACATGACCATTAAGGAAAACAGAGTCTCTTTTCATGTAGGTTCTAAATTTGTTACATCAGTAACTGAATCACTAGATCTGGTGTTTTCAGCAAAATTAGATTTCTCACCTTATATTTAGGTTACTGGTTTTGGGGTATTGGTACTGAGATATATACAAAAAATTTAAGCAATTGTAGTCTCTGCTTCTTAATCAAATTTTATGTTTAGAATCATTTAGAAGGATTAATCTCACTATAGGTTCTCTATATCGACATAGCAATATTGTCATGAGTCATGTATCTTAGTGTAAGCACCCTGAAGTTCTTTCCTCAGTTGCTCTATATCTAAGCTTTCCACTGTGATTTCTCTCCTTCCAAATTAGAAATATTCTAATTGATTCCACTATTCATATCCCTGCTGACTTCTCATCTCTCCATTATGAACATTAAAAATAAAAATAAAAAGCCTCATCAGGTTGCTTGTTACCTATTTTAGTTTTATCAACAACAAATGCTTCATTTTAATATAACATCATAAAGTATCTGTGGTATATTATTTACAACCAAAATGCAGTGGTGGAGCATCAAGTTTTTAGATATTTTATCAAACATTTAAATAAAAAGTATACTATCACTGACGAACAGAGACAAGATTCTGATTACCAATCTTTGAGGAAATGAAATGTTTGAGAGAATTATTTGCTGTGTTTCACTATTGTACCTGTCATACACTTTTAATTAAAAATGTGTTGATGCATGACTAAATTGTGTTTTCGTCCAATTGCAGTAATGTACACATAGCTCAATGAAGTAAACCCATGCAATTATAACACAAAGACAGCTCGGCACAGTATCCTCTCACACCTCTATCTCAAAGCAGATGTAGCTGTGAGGAGCCAACTATCACAAATCTGTGTGGACTCAATCAGCACAAATGAATTTACTAATCTAGTATAAATAGCTATAATGAAGCCATTTCACTAATCTATGGAAAATTAAATATGGGGGGAAATGACTGTGGAATAATGATTAACTTTTCTCCCCACACCCCAGTATGGCATATCAGAATTCACTAACTCCATTCATTTTATTCACAATGTTAGTGGCTGAAATGATATGCAATATTTGCTTATTTCAGTTGGTAGATGCATGTTATTATAAGTTTGGAATTTAGACCTAAAAGATCATCCTTATGTTAACTGAATTTTTAAAAATAAAAATAATTTTACTCACAAAAAGATACGCAGCAACACTATAAAGCCTCAAAAATAAAAATTAGAGACTAATTTTTGAGGCACTAACTTTTAGTGAACACTTTTTAAATAGTCACAAAATTTAGGGTTATTTAGAAATCTCTAAATCCATAATCCAGAAAAGAAAACACACAAAATAACAAATTATTTAAATTTGATAGCTCTTTCCCTTACTAAAGCATACCAATAAATGATGTAAAAGTTGCATTTAATAATGGAGTAACACAATTAATTGAATCAATAATCAGTAATTCATAATTCTCTATTAGAACCCACTATGTGTTACACTAAACACTAAGAAAAAGAGAAAGACTGGAGGGCAAGATGGCAACTGGGGAGAATGTCCCTAAAAGCTCTCCCAAAAAAACACAATTAAACAGCCATCCAGGAGCCGTGAAAGAAAACCCTGAGTGACACAGTGACAACTGAGAAATCCATGCATCACAAGAAAACATCTGACGGTTAGAGAGAGGAGGGCAAGAGGGAGAGAAGGAAGGGAACAGAGCAGATCACAACAGGACCACATCGCTTCTAACTGAAGGTACTAGAAAGAAATCAGGGAGCAGCACAATACATGGGAGGGAGAAGGCCATGAGGCAACAAGAGTGAAAGACATAGGGTGGAATGCTGGGAGAACATGAGGGAGCTGGACCTTAAAGTAGCATGTTAGGGACAAAGCTTGGGAGCCACCCTCTGAAACTCTTAAGTAGCAAGAAAGCTGAAGGAGGACTCTAAAGAGCTGCAGGCTGAAATAAAGCCCCAGAGAAAGCATCTTGGTTCAGACTCTCGGCCTGCAACACACGCACACAGCTTCTCCACAGGGCTGCATGCAGGCCACCCTCATGCTGCCCATGACATCAGGCCCATGGCTTTAGACCCATGACTGGTGCATGCTGGCACCCTCGCTTGGCACTTTTGCAAGGCCCAGCACATGGTGCACGTGTACCCAGTGCCCTTGTGCAAACCCAGTGATCTCAGAAGGCCTAAAGATTCTGCCCATGGAGCTTGCACACCCTTGCGCAGTACCCTCACGTGTAGCTGGTGACCTTGCAGGGCCTGCAGATTCCCCTTGTGGAGCTCATACAGTGGACGCCCTCATCCAGTGCCCTTGTGCACACCTGGTGATCTTGCAGGACCTGTGGATTCTGGCCCATGAAACGCACACACCCAGTGCCATCGCACAGCACTCTCACGTAGCCTGTACCTCCAGGCTTGCGCTGCATGATCCCAGTGCTATTATCAGGTATGCACTTGCAGAGTCAGAACCCAGCAGCTGCTGTGGAGACAAATCACTGGAACATGCCTAAAGAAAAGCGCTAGAGAGGGAAGAGAGGCCGATTTGACCGCGTTTGTTTCAACCAGCAAGAGTGGCCTTGGCCTGCATCCCATCAGCCTCCTCATTTCCCCCACATTCCCTAGCAAAGAGCAGGAGATTGAGCCGCCTCAGTGCACATTTTTTTGGCCTCTCCCCTCTCCTACAGCTTCCCAAATGAACTGCAGGAAGTGGAGGTACTGCAGATCCACCTGCCCGCCTCCAAATGTCACTGGAGAACAGAGATAAGCCTTAAATACCCCCCTCTCTCCCCAAACTTACGCTCCCAGTGCCACCTAGTGTCTGCTATACAGCAAGACACCACAAAAATACAAATCAGAGAAGGAAAGAGAGCTCCTTGGCACTGCTGAACATAAAGCAGTCATGCCAAAGAAGAAGTATACAGAGGACAATATGAGTACCTTAGGATTTAAAGTTGCTGAGAAAGAAGATGAAAAATCTCCAGGAAAGGATCTCATAAACTAAGAAATTCCTGAACTAAATAATGAGATTATAAAGTAGCCACCCTAAAGTTTCTGAGACAAATGAAAAGATACTGGCAGAACACTATAGCTGAGATGAACGATCTCAGACAGGAAATTCGTGAACAAAAGGAACAATTTAACAAAAAAATTCAAAATGTAAGAAAGAACAAGATGGAAATTTGAGTGATAAATAATACAATAAAAGAAGTGAGATTTGAAATAACTGCCATAGGGAACAAGGCCAAGCAGATGGAGGAAAGAATTAGTGATATTGAAGATTAGAACATGGAAACATCTTAGAAAGAGGAAGATAGGAAATATAGAACCAAAAGCATTGAAATAACTCTGCAAGAACTATCAGACTCCATGAGACAAAACAACATCAGGGTAATAGAATTAGAAGAAGGGGCAGGGTTCTCTACAGAAGCATACTCAAACAAATAGTAGTTGAGAACTTTCCAAACCTATGGAAAGATCTGAAACCCCAAATTCAAGAAGAAAATAGGTCCCCCAGATACCTGGACCCTAGCAGATCTTTTCCAAGACACATAATACTAAAGATGTCAAAAACTAAAGACAAACAGACAATTATTAAGGCAGCCAGGGCAAAAAGAACTACAACCTTTAGAGGAAAACCCTTCAGGCTGGCATCAGACTTCTCAGCAGAAACTCTACAGGCCAGGAGGAAGTGGCATCTAATATTCAAATCTTTAAAAGAGAGAAACTTCCATCCAAGAATAAATTATCCAGCAAAATTATCCTTCAGGTATGAAGGGGGAATAAAGACCTTCTCAGACACAGAGAAGCTGAGGAAATTTGCCAGCACAAGGCTGGCACTTCAAAAAATATTGAAGCAGGCTCTTCAACCTGAAACAAAACATCAGGACAAATGAAATAGAGTTGGGGCAACAAGAAAGAAACAAAAATAAAACAAAACAACTAGAATAAAAGCAATGGCTGTGGGAAAACCTCACATATCAATCATCACTCTAAATGTTAATGGACTGAACTCACTAATAAAAAGACACAGAGTAACAGGATGGATTAAAAAACAAAACCCATCCATATGCTATCTCTAAGAGACAACCTCAGTCCTAAGACAAACACAGACTCAGAGTGAAAGGATGGGAAACCATACTCCAAGCAAATGATTACCAGAGAAAAGTAAGAGTTGCCAAACTGATACCCAATTAAATAAACTTCAGGTTAAAAAAGATAACAAGAGACAAAGATGGATATTACATAGTGATTAAAGGTACAATACAACAACAAGATTTGACACTAATTAATGTACATGCTCCCAACCAGGAAGCACCAAAATATACAAAGCATCTACTAACAGATCTGAAAGGAGAAACTGACAAAAGCACAATCATTATGGGAGACTTAAACACCTCCTTAACAACCATGGACAGAAATCAACCAAACAGAAAATAAATGAGATATCAGCTCTAAAAGACACATTACATTAATAGGACATCACTGACAATTACAAGAAACTTCATCCAGCAAAAAAAGATTATACCTTCTTTTCTAGTGTACATGGAACATTCTCAAGGATAGACCACATCCTGGGACACAAAAGTAGCCTCAGCAAATTCAAGAAGATCAAAATCATACCACATGTATTCTCAGACCACAAAGCTTTGAAATTGGAGATCAAGTGTAAAAGCAAAGCAGAAAAAACACATATACATAAAGATTAAACATCTTATTAAAAATGACTGCATAAAAGAAGAGATTAAAAATGTATAGAAACTAATGACAATGAAAATATGACATACCAAAATTATTGGGCCACAGCAAAAGCAGTAATAAGAGGGAAATTTATATCATTACAGGCCTATCTTAATAAACAAAATCGCAAGTAAACACCTTAACATCCCATCTTAAAGAACTAGAAAAAGAAGAGCAGACAAAACCCAAAGTCAGCAGAAGGAAAGAAATAATAAAAATTAAAGCAGAGCTAAACCAATTAGAAAACAGAAGGACAATAGAAAAAATTAATATTACAAAGAGCTGGTTCTTTGAGAAAGTCAACAAAATTGACAAACCCCTGGCTAGACAAATCAAAGGACGAAAGGAAAAAACAAAAATATCCAAAATTAGAAATGAAAAGGGAGAAATTACCACTGATACCACAGAAATACAGAGGCTTATTAAAAAAATATTATGAAGGACTTTACGTCACTAAATTTAACAACCTAAAAAAAGAACAAGTTTCTAGAAAATTCAGCCTACCTAGACTTAACCAAGAAGAGCTGGATCATCTAAATAGACCAGTCAATAGTAAAGAAATTGAAATGACTATCCATAATCTCCCTAGAGGCAAAAGCCCCAGACCAGATGGTCTCACTAACAAGTTCTACCAAGCATTTAAGGAAGAATTGATGCCAAAAAATTGAAGAGGAAGCAATACTTCCTAACTCATTCTATGAAGTCAACATGACCCTAATACCAAAGCCTGGTAAAGACAACACAAAAAAAAGAAAACTATAGACCAATATCCCTGATGAACAAAGATACAAAAATCCTAAACAAAATATTAGCAAATATAATAAAACAATGCATCAAAAAGATTATCCATCATGATAAAGTGGGACTCATCACGGGAGCACAAGGATGGTACAACATATGAAAATCAATCAATGCAATACACCACATAAACAAAATCAAAGATAAAGACCATATGGTCATATGAATTGATGCAGAAAGCATTTGACAAAATACAACATCCATTTATGATCAAAACACTGAACAAAATTGGTATAGAAGGAAGATATCTCAACATAATAATGACCATATATGACAAACCCTCAGCTAACATCATACTGAATGGGGAAAAGCTGAAGCCTATTCCCCTAAAATCAGGAACAAGACAGGGATTCCCCCTGTCATCACTGCTATTCGATATAGTACTGGAAGTTCTAGTCACAGCAATCAGGCAAGAGAAAGGAACAAAAGGTATCCAAATTGGGAAAGAAGAGGTCAAATTGTCACTATATACAGATGACATGATCCTTTATATAGAAAATTCCAAAGATTCCACCAGGAAACTATTATAAACAGTAAATGAATACAGTAAAGTCACAGGATACAAAATCAATGTACAAAAATCAAGAGCATTCCTATATACAAATAACGAATCTTCAGAAAAATAAATGAAGGAGTTCATTCCTTTTGCTATAACAACAAAAATAATGAAATACCTGGGAATTAACTTAACGAAGAATGTGACAGACTTATATAAGACACTTTTGAGAGAAATCGAAGCAGACACAAAGAAATGGAAAGATATTCTCTGTTCATGGATAGAAAGACTTAACATTGTTAAAATGGCCATTTTGCCCAAAGCAATCTACAGAGTTAATGCAATACCTATCAAAATCCCACAATCAGTGTTCCCTGCTGGTGTAGTGGCTAGGTTTCGGCACCCTCAACATTGCCACCTGGGTTCGATTCCCAGCCAAGGAACCATAAAAAAAAATCCCACAATCGTATTTTCATGAAAGAGATAAAAGAATTATCAGATTTATATGGAACCACAGAAGACCTCAAATTGCCAAAGCAATACTATATAATAAGAATAAGGCTGGTGGTATTATACTCCCTGACTTCAATTTATATTACAAAGCATCAATAATCAAAACAGCTTGGTATTGGCAGAAAAACAGAAATATAGACCAATGGACTAGAACTGAAAACCCAGAAATAATTCCACAAATAATTTTTGATAAAAGAACAAAAAATATGCAATGGGGAAAAGACAGCCTCTTCAGTAGGTGGTGCTAGGAACACTGGAGAAACATATCCAAAAGAATGAATCTGAGCTATGAAATCTCAACATATACAAAAATTAACTCGAAATGGATTAAAGACCTTCATATATGACCTAAAACAATAAACTGCATAAAAGAAAACGTAGGTACTAAACTTATAGACCTAGGGCTCAAGGAAGACTTCATGAACCTGATGCCAAAGGCAAGGGAAGTAAAAGCGAAAATAAATGAATGGGATTATATCAAACTAAAAAGCTTCTGCACAGCAAAAGAAACCATCAACAAGGCAAAGAGACAGTCAACTGAATGGGAGAAAATATTTGCAAACAACACATTTGATAAGAGTCTGATATCTAAAATATATAAGAACTAATATGACATCAAAAAAACAAACAATCCTACAACAAGTTGACAATGCACTGTAGAATTTTACGCCTGGAACCTATGTAATTCTTGCTAACATATGTCACCCCAGTAAGTCTAATAATAAATAAATAAATAAATAAATAAATAAATAAACAACCCAACTAAAAAGTGGGCAGAGGAACTAAACAGAAACTTCTCCCATGAAGAAATACAAATGACCAGCAGACATATGAAAAAGTGCTCATCCTCATTAGCTATCAGGGAAATGCATATCAAAAATACAATGAGATATCACCTCACACCTGTGAGAATGGCTGTTATCAACAAGACAAGGAATAACAAGTGCTAGAGAGAGTGTGGAAAAGAGGAACTCTTGCACACTGCTAGTGGGAGTGCATACTGGTACAACGATTATGGAAGATGGTATGGAGGTTCCTCAGAAAATTGGGAATGGAGTAACCATATGACCCAGCAATCCCCCTTCTGGGGATCTACCCAAAAAACTTGAAAACCTTAGTTTGCAAAGACTTATGTACCCCGATGTTCATTGCAGCACTATTCACAGTGGCCAAAACAATGGAAACAACCAAAGTGCCCTGTGTCAGCTGACTACATAAAGAAGCTGTGGTACATATACACAATGGAATATTACTCAGCTATAGGTAAAGATGAAATGCTGCCATTGACAACAAAATAGATGGATCTGGAGATCATCATGCTAATGAAATAAGCCAGACAGAAAAAAACAAAAACTGTATGACTTCACTCATATGCGGAATATAAAACTGAAAGCAATGAAGAAAAAACAAACAAAAACCAATGGAGACAATCAATAGTTTAATGTTTATCTGGGGACAAGTGGGGAGCAGATGGGAGAAGGGAAAACAGGTGGGAAAGGAGGGAGGGGAAGCTAAATATAAGGTGATGGAAAGAGAACTCACACTGGGTGGTGAACATATAACAACAAATAGATGATGCACTGCAGAATTCTATGCCAGGAACCTATGTAATCCTTGCTAACCAATGTCACCCCAATAAGTCTAACAATAAAAAAGTGGGGGGGGCGGGGAAAGAGAAAGACACTATATTTATTTCTTTATAAGAGAGAATTCACATATGGTATCTCACTTAATCATCAGGACACTTTCAAGAAGCAGAAATATTTTTATAGAATAATTTTAACTGCCACTCTCAGTAATCAACTCAACTTTCTAAACAGTTACTGACAAATTCAAACTTCTTAACTTCTGACAGCAAAACTTGATTCCTTTCTAGCATTGTGATTAATTGGTTGTCCCTACACTCAAGCAACTTAGTTAAAAAGGGGAGCTGTCTTTGAAAAAGTTCACTAATATATGTGACCTTAATATATTCCATGTGTTTGTATATTTCACCTTATTTTATTATTTTACTGTTTTAGACATTAAACATTTTAACATTGCAATCATCATTTTATAGTAAGAAAACAGGCTAAAAGAGATTATCTATATCATCCAAAGTTACCAGTCTACAGGAGGCTTAAATTTCAAATTCAGGTTTACCTGGCTCTCAAAGTTCTATTTTTTTCTGAATTTAACATATAAGAAGTAAGTAAAAGGTAAATATCAACATCTAACCATTTGAATTTTTGGAGTTGAAGTTTAGGTTGAGTTAATTAGATTTGGACAAACGATAGGTTTTTAGGTGGGAGAATTATATTCATTGATATCCCACTATGAAAACATCAAGATAATTGTTGACATACAAGGTAGAACAATTTTGCAAATTCATCCTAGGAAAAGTGCTACATACCTCATTACCGAATATCACTACAGTCACCTTCGAAGTACTCCCCTTGGGAAGTGATGTAACAACACCAATGCCTAGTCCACCCTTCAAAGCAATTTTGGAACTGTTTTTCTAGAATGGTCACCAGAGCTGTCATTGTAACCTTGTCAAGGTTATGATACCTTACTTAGTTGTTTGTAAAGTGCTGCCAATGTAAGTAAGTCCAGGGTGGCAAGTTAGAGAACATAATTGTCAGATTTTGGGTACGACGACAGCTCTAATGGCCATTCCAGAAAAAAAGAGTCCCAAAATTGCTTTGAAGGGTGAATTAGGTGCTGGCATCGGTGCATAGCTGCCCAAGGGGACTACTTTGAAGGTAAATTTAGTGATATTAAGCAATGAGGTATGTAGCACTTTTTCTAGGATGAGTTTGCGAAATTAATTGTCCAACCTTATATATCTAGATTCAACATAAGAGTTGATTTAAAAGAAACTAGTTGACAAGGGGTAATGAGGTAAAAACTTCTGATGGACCGAGAAATTACACAGTGAAGAAGTAAAAGCTGAGATGGGGAGTGACGAGGAGGTAGGATTGAGTGGATCATTCTGATATTTATTTAATGACTATGTTAATGTTTCAATTCTTTGTGAGAAGAGAAAAATATGGCACTCAGGATAAAAAGCAGAAATGGTAAAGTAAAATAGAAGACATTGATTCTGAGCATAAGGAATTTAAGATTATTTTATCTTACCTGGGAATGTAGGATTTCATTAATGAAAGAGAGTTCAAAGCTAGATGTATAGATCAGTGAGCCATTTGTATGAATGTGAGAACTCAAGCTATTGTTTGATAAGAAATGGAATATAGATATGAACTTAGCTTCAAGAAAGATCTCTTTGTTGGGAAAAAAATTTTCATGAATGATCATAAAATTTGGTAAAGAATCAAGAAAGACAATGTGAAATATATCAAGAGGAGAGAGTTTCAAAAAAAAAAAAAAAACAATGATAGAGCACCTAATTTATGCCAGACTGCACACTTATCTCTAGGAACCAGGAATTACAAAGAAACTTCTATAGTATGTCCCATAAAAACACACAGGTTGATGGCACTAAAGTTTTTATATATTAGAGAGAGAGATTATATATATATAAAATCATGATGGGAGACAGTAACACAGACTTCTTCAGTGCTTGTACTTTTGAAGAGAGCAATTAGAATTTCCTCTATTTTCATGCCTTAGGGCTTCCACTGTGATGTTTTTCCTCATATCACAAATATCAAATTCTAGCTCTACATTTCTGTCATTAAAATGATTGATTTATCCATTTATTTGCGCGTAGATCTGTTTAAAATTAAACATACAATTTCTGATAAAGTGTTGTATGCTAGAGACCATAGAGAATCATAAAAAATAGAGAGAAAACCAATCTTCATGAAGGATAAATGAACTTTTGTTCATAAATGTATGCTGTGGGAAAGCAGGATGGCTGACTTCAAACTTGAAATTTAACAACATGCACATGCTACAGTAGATTCAAATCAAAGAAGCAAAGATTTTGAAGATGCCACTATATCTGTAATTTTTTTTCACTGCGAGACTTCATCGAGTTCAATGGGTTTTATTTTTCCTGATTTTGCCAAGCCTATTTCTTTAGCTGTAGTCTCTCTGTATGGGGACAATGAAAATTTTATTTTTCCATTCATTTGCACGTAACATGCTGCTGTTTGCCCTTAAACTCTGTGTCCTTAAACTGAGCTCTCTGCTCACTTTAATGGAATAAGGCAAGGTAGGAGAGTGAGGTTATTGCTCTGGTAATAAGAGCCATTGAGCAGATCAAGCAGCCATTTTCTTACTCATTTTCCTGAACTCAGGGCTCCCAGAAGAAATGAAGGATAGATAGATAGATAGATAGATAGATAGATAGATAGATAGATAGATAGATGATAGATAGATAGATAGCAAAACACTTCGCTTGCTCCTGAAAGTGTGCCCATAAATGTCTACATGTAATATAAATGTAATATAAAAATGAGTAAAGCTTCCCAAACTATTGTGGTTACTAGACTCATTGGTTTGTGTCCTCTCCTTTAAAAACAATTACTTTGTAAGAGGTTTTCTAAACAAATTAAAACTTTAAACTAACACCCTCACCATAATCAAGTACTTCATCTGGAGAATTAGGATCAGCATGGCTTTCTTAGCCTGCCAGTGGAGGAGATGCTGGTCCTTTGCTGAAATGAATTGCCTCTGGAAGCACACATGGAACTACTTTGGTTTGTAACTCCAGTGACCAATATTATTCATTTTCACTTATACAAATTATTTAGTAAAAGGGAAACAGCATGTTTAAATAGTGAACTTTCAGCATAGTGTGCTGGAAGAGATTTATTGCTAGGAAGAGTTGAGTTCTAGGAATGCTGAGAGCCAGAGGGCAACGCAGATGTATGCAGAAGGATTCAATCACAGATTCAGGTGCCTTTCTCCACGACATTGGTGATGACTGGGGCATCCCAATAGAAGCCGTCTGTTCAACATCTTGAGAGAACATGTGGCATTCGCAGGGACATGCTTAGGATATGAAGTGTTACTGAACAGACCCTTTCCTCCTTACTGTTCATTAATTTATTTCCCATTGTTGTTTTAGTAACTGCAGGTTCACGTGGCCTCCAGAGTCAATTTTCAACATGCCAAGATTTTGGAAACATTCACAGATTTCTAAACTCATATTTAGGTAGATTTGCTCTAATACAGGTCCAAATAAATTCTTGAAGCTTCCTTAAAGTCTCATGAAAATATTTAAAAAAAAAAATCCAAAAAGTTGTTCAGTACGTCTATAATTTAATGTCTAGGTTATGTTTCACTGAAAAATTTTTTAAAAAAAACAAAATCCTTACATGAATCCACATAAAGCTTATTATGCACATCTGTTACAAAAAAGTATTAGGATGAATGCCTCTTGGATTCTGCTCTCCAGATAAAATTTCTTTCCAAAAGAGAACTATTCCACCCCAAGATATTATATTCCCAACGTTTCTCCTATATAGAGCAAACAGTAAACTTTACTGGATTCTTCATTTAAGAATCATGTATCAAAAGAATGGAAGACTTAGAGCAAATTCTAATTATGAACAAAAGCTAGTGACTACATATATTCGTACACACTGTAATTTAGTTATCTATTAACACTTATACAATTATATTATAATAAATATGAAGAGTAAAAAGGTTCAGAACAAGTCTCCTCAGAATGTGCCACTTTTCTTTTGAGCTGAAGATAATCAAAGCCCCAAAGACTCAGACATGGCTTTTACCTTCCCCTGAACTGCTAAAAATAATTCAGATAGAGGCTTGTACCAGGAAAAGAACTGTCACCAAAAAGAACTACAAAGATATGGGCCAGGTAGGGTAAGCTGAGAGGAAGGTCAGCAGGTTCTGCTTGTTTAAATTCTTCTGTGTCCCGTTGTCTCTGCATGGCATGGTAAACATTTGTTCAGCAAACATTTGCTTTTTCTAACTTCTTGTGAATTGTATTCCCTTCCCTTTGTAGACCTAGACCCCTAACCACTTCTTAATAGCTCAGGGTATCATATAAGACTGTCTGGGAGCCTCTCGTGTCTTTGTGGGACTTCATATATACAAAATTAAATTTGTTTTGTTTTTCTGTTAATCTGTCTCATGTCAATTTAATTATTAAACCAGCCAAAATAAACTAGTAGTGTAGAGGAAAATGTTTGTCTCTTAAAATTCACATATATGTATACACATATATATACACACACTATACATGAGGCCCTCATATATATTTATATTAGTATATATTTAGTATAATATATGTATTATATTAATACAATGTAAATATGTAGTAAATAATTGCTATGTGTTTATTTGTCATATTTAATTTCAGCTTATTTAATCATCTTTGGTGGTCATGAAATATGTAGTATAATTTTAAATACCTGCTTATTTGTATTTCTTAGGACTAACTTTATTTCTATCTCTTGCAACACTAGGTTTCCCGTGAATTCTAAAATGTACTTGTAGAATATTTATCCTGATGTTTCACTTATTTTTAATAGATAAAAAGACTTTATTGAAATCCCTTGAGAAAATAATACATACTTTTAGGTTTCCTTCACTTAACAGAGTAAATGGTTTCATTCAGTTAAAAAGAAAAAATAAAGTCTCCAACCTTACCAATGAACCTTGAATTTATTAAATGTTTCTCCCCATTTTAGTTGAGTGTAAATCAGAAACAAACCATTTGAGACAGTTCTCCAATTATCCATTTAGAACAAACTCAAAATATATAGTGTGAGCAATTTATTATTGAATTTATTTAAGGTAATCTCTGAGAATGCATCTAATGCTCTCCTTGCTATCTTTACCTATTACTTACTCAAGCAGTGGTGAATTGGAAGCATGGTCTTTTGATATGCTAATATAACCACTCTTTTTCTTCGAGTATAAAAATTACAAAGAGACTGTAACTATACACATTTAGGATTTATCACTTACAACCAACTACCAAATAGAGCTAAGCCTTGAATTTTAACTTACAAATGCTAAACCTTCAAACTCATGTATTAATTGTCAGTGCCCCCACAGTTCCTGCCCTATTAATGAGATAAAATTCTCCATGGTTCAAGTCTTGCTCAAAATTGAATAGCTTTATAGTGCTAACAGTTTTGGGCATATGTAAATGTGTTCTCCAGTTGTCAGCCTGTCTTTCAATCTTACCGCAGGAATAAGTCACTCCGTTCACAGCTTTTGTGACTTTCTTGTTTCTCTCATTTTTCACTTTTTACCCAGAAGAAATCCACCCTGCTGCAATGGGTAAAACAGTCTTTATCTGCCTCTAAACACCTTTCTCTATTATTTGCATTTTCAAACCTTTTTCTAAACATAACCATGAATCTACTCAGCCATTTCAAAAAAGATGTACATTGGGGGACACCTTCATTGAACCAGCAATGGTAGTAGTAAATGTCTTGGTTCTCAGAGAATTTGCAAGTTCAAACCCCATGGTATACATGGAGAGTTTAGATTATAATTTTTCAATATTCCTTCCTGGACATTTATCAAAAATGAATTTCATCTGCCACTGGGCAGCCCAATTCTCCAGTATGATTAGAGCCATCTGGAATATCTCCCAAACCTCATTAGTTTTTAGCTAACCAAAATAGTTTAGTGATGTTAGAATATTTTACCATCTCCCTGTTTATGTTGTCTTCTTCATCATTAGCAAATACACTGAAATACATAGATCCCAACACCAAAAGCCATCATCCCATCTGTCCTCCTCTCACACGAAGGAATACGTATATATTATCAATCATTGTTCTAATCTCTCAGTCACTTCTCACAAATTCTGTATATTCTGATTCATTAGGATGACATCTCATACAGACTGGTAATAACTGAACAATTAGATGATGGTAAAAAAACAACATTTAATCTTCTGATCTTTTGGCAACTGGAAACAAAGAAAGTGAGAACACAGTGGAAAGACCAAGAAAAATTGGGAAACTATTTACCAAATAATACCTGATAGCATTTCACAGGTCAAGTCTTTTGTAATCCTAACTAGCACAAGACAATGCCTAATCCCCTTCTAACCTCTAAGAACAGCAGAGCCTTCTGTAAAACCTAAGCTTCTGCTTAGTTATGACTTTGACTTTTGTGTGGATATAGATTAAATCATCTGACTATATTTATTTTAGTATATTTGTGATAATGTTATGCCAGGATATTACCATATTAATTTTTGACTTGTTATAAAACTATTAAATAGAATGTAATACTTAATTGTATCAAATTCTAAAATCAATTATTATTTATCAGAGATTCTAATATATATGCTCTATTATATATACTTAATCACTAGCAAAATACCATAAAGGAGGAGAAACAGACAATTGGGTAATTATTTAAATTGCCACTTAATTTCATTGAATTTATTTTAAAGAGATAAAATTTCTGAATTAAATTACACAGATATTTTGATTATTTTATTTTCCATAATTTATTAAAAATAAATTGTATAGTTTTGTGTCATGTTTAAAAAATACATTATATTATCATTGTTCTGAGAATATATTTTTCTTTATTTTAGGAAACAGAATTGACTAATACAGGTGAAATTTTGCAAAGATTGTATCAGTCATATGTATATGTATCTACCCTTGTGTAATAAAATGATCTAAAATTTAAAAAGATTAGATGTCTGTTCCATTTCTGTGTTTCAGTTAGTAAACTATTGTATATGGTGTCAAAATATTAATTTCATATAACTTACTCCTTTGAATGTATTCTTTCTTGTTATTCATTATTTACTACATTATGTATTTTAGAAATGATGTCCAACTATCATGTAAAAACATGCATAGGTATAAGATTTAAGTATTTTGTGAAATCTTAAACAAATAAAAATTTTAAAAATTGGTTAACATGATTTTTCTTTTTTACAGGAATACTTCAGTAAAAAATAAAAATAAAAAAGTAAAACTAAACAACAAAAACAGCAACATCCTAGGAGGAGATTTCCTTGTTTAGAAGTCTAAATATAGATTAGTTGGATTTACAAGAAGAGTTTTAAAAGTGCTAATAATATGCTTCTTATTGGCATGCACAGTTTAGTCGGATTTTTTCATTTTCATATGCATTCTGATTTCCAGCACATCCAATATGCACTGTTAACCTGTTGTCATTACCTCTTTAATTATAAATCTTTGTAATTAAAAAGTCAAACTTTACGATTATTAATTTAAATAAATTAATTTAATCAATGCTTCTGAAATGGAAGGCTTGGAATTCCAAAACAACTTTTTCAGACTACTTTTAATAGTGGGATTATAATAATGAATGCTTATAAATTCTTTTGCCCACCTCATATATTTCAAACATTTAATGTATCTTGCAGCATTTGCTCTTCTTGTTAAAGAAATATGCTATTACTCACCCATGACGACATAAAAGTGGCTTATCTAAACAGCATCTCCTGAATATTATGAAGAAATTAAATCTTTCTGTCCAGAAGAACACATAAATGACTTGAAAATTAAATGGTTTACCCTTTAAAACTTAGCATATTTGGGATTAAGTTTCCTTTGTTTAAGTCTTTTCATTTATAAAATAGTGATAATAATCCATGCATTATCATACTATCAGAGTTTTGTGAGGATTAGATAAGAACGCATACATATATGTATATGTAAATATATATCTACACACATAAATATATACATACATGCACACATATCATTTCCTATTTTTTGCTTATAGTTAACGTTATTTTTTTAACTTTTCCTTTTTATGGAGCTTTATTCAGACAGACAACTCAGTAATGAGACAGGGAAACTTGCTTTCAGTTTCCATTTTTCCTCTTCGCAAAGGGTAAAACATGAATATTTTGCAAGCTATCATAAAACGGATTTTTCTCCTGTAGGAGTCCTTGAGAATATGGGTGAAATTACTGAGTTAGACCTTAATTGACTGGAACCCAGCTAACCAAAATCTGTATCAAAGGAACTTTCATGCTCTTCATTTTTAATGTTGTTATGAGAAAGATATACATTAATACATAAAGTTCTTTCCTCTTACATATCATACATATTCAGCAGAGTCATCCATTCTTCTTCATTCTTTATGTTGAAAATTACTACGCTGCAGCCTGGGTTTGATTCCCAGCCAGGGAACCCCCTTCCCCCCCCAAAAAAATGACTGAAGTTCAATTACATTTAGCATATGTAATTATTATGTTAGAAAAATATACATATTATATAATACAACAGAAATTGTCACTAACACTTCTTACAAGATTTTTAAATAAACATATTTTTCTACCAGAAAATTCAATTAATCACACTTTTTTGTTTTCCATCTGGTTAGTAGCTTATTTTTTGTACTTACATGTGATTTTAGCTGTGTTCGAATTGAATCCTTATTAACTAAAGTAAGCAACTAGATTTCCTAAAATTTGAAGTTGTTGTCTCATTAATGCAAAAAAACATTTAAATTTATCCACCATTTACCATTTGCTTGGTAAATTTATGCTTTTATCAACTTTTATAATTATGTAAATATAATTTTTATATTTTCCCCCAACTTTAATTTAGAAAAATTTCCAACTACAGAGTACTCATTATTTAGGTTTACCAACTGTCAACATTTTACATTTGTTGAAATATTTGAGAGTTGCTTAAAGACATGGTGATATTTTACCACTCAATATTTAAGCATATATGTGTTATCCTATATAAATACAGTAAAATTTTCACAGTAAGGAAAAATAACATTAATACATATTAGTATCTAATATATAGTCAATATACAATTTTTTCCAATTTTCCAAGTGATGCTTTTTATAGCTATCTTTCTTCTTCAGTTAAAGATGCAACTAAATGTAATATTTGTTTCTCTTAAATTAGAAACTTAAGTGCTCAAAATCAATTAGTCATGCTAAGAGATACAGAAGCCAACTAGAGACTTTTCTTGTTTGACCAAATTAGAGACAACTTGCATTAAATAAATGTTGGCAAAAATGAATTATAAAATATCAGTTGAGCAAAGGATCCATGCATGAGTCTTTACTAATACTAAAAACAAAACAATATAATGGGTTACTTGAGATGAGGGTGGACTTTTCCTAACAGGTATTATCTGCTAATCTACATAGAGAGAATAATCGAGATAGAAAATCATCACCTTACCACCAATACAGAAATGATTATTGTCAGTAAAACCTGCCCATGGGTGCTAAAATTGTTGGGGAAAGAGTGTCGGAGAACAGATAATCAGACAATTTCAGCATATCTCCCCAGATTACTTATTCATACAGAAAGAGAAAATAATTAATAAGTGGAGAAATCTTGTGGATTACCTGAGCCAAATGATAAAATTTAGCATCATCATTAATGGGAAAACTGACATTAATTTAATAGCAGATTCAAGAAAGAACTGCAATCTATTTTGCATAACAGATTCCAAAAGTTTTTCACAAATGGATTTAACTGCTATGCTTATTTTGTTTTGATGGTATGCATGAATATATGCTGTCTGATTCACAATTTAAAAGAGAGATAAAACCCTTCTCTCATTAAAATCTGATCCCCTGACTGAAAAGTTTAGTAAAACATTTACATATTTCTGAATTTTCAGATGTTCCAATGTGACATCAATATAGGTGTAACTCAAATTTTCAGCTTCTCAGGATTGTTACTGTTTTTTAAAGCCTCAAATATATAACAAAGATTGCAAGTTATGTGATATTTGAAAGTATTTCCTTCTCACATAAAAGTATAGAAACTTATGATTTTTAATCATAAACAATGAATGAGACAGCATGCTTACAAATTTGTATTATCATGTGCAGACTTTTTGCATATTAACTTTTATAAAGCTAGTTGAAAAATAAATTTCTATTATGGATAGATATGTCTCCTTACTTTTAAAACACATTATCTACAGAAAATAATATCACATAATGCACATTTACATGGTTTTAGAATAATCAGCAAGACATCTAAATTTGGGCTTCATTTGCTTTTAAAAATTTATTTTGTAGATACCCTTTTTTAATTGGAAAAAAAAAATCTCCCCTTTCTCAGGCTTCCTCAGTACTTTGGCAACTTAAATACAGAAGGAATTTTTTTTCATGGTGAAAAGACTATATAACACCATGAAAACCAGGGTTTATGATGGCCTTCAGCAACAGTACTATGCATGGCGCCTCTATAATTTTATTTGATCCAGAAAAAAACAGCTTAAGTTATATAACAAACATTCTCTTCAAGTTTCCTTTCTTTGCAGGCTTGCACATGTATTATTTTATATATGCCAATGTTAGCCTTTGTGATATAATGCTGCCAAAAATATTCTTTGATGAATGCTAATAAATTCAAATGTTTTATATTACCCTGAAGTTTTTAAGGTTGGGGGTGGGAAAGAACAAAAGCTGAGTCTGAATAAATTACAGCTTACATTTGACATTGAAAATTGGGCCAAATACTCCAGGCTTCAAAAGATGGAATCTGTCCAGTCAGAATATCTCCTTCTCCCCCTGTCCATGTTAATCAACAGGACCGCTTAATATAAAAGTATTTATAGTACATACCAGCAAATATGGAATCATAAGTTACAACACAATAATCTATAGTTAATGGAAGTGAAGAATTTAGCAAGATTCCATGACATGTTGGAAGGCACGTTATAGCTATGTTTCTTACATTGAAACTTGTAGCACATGATCTTGAATCCAAAATATTCATCTATTCCAGCAATAGAACTCTAAGAAGGCTCTGTTCTTGACAAACAAGGTAGAATTTTCCACTCTCTACTTCATATCAATTAATTATAAAAATTACTGTAGGTGAAAAATTACTGCAGGTGAAAAAGTAACATGCTGTATCACTAGTACCATAGTGAGCCCCTACTGTGACTATCCTTGAAGCATTTCATTTCAAAATTGTGGCATTCTTTCCTGATTAATTTTAGGTATTTCATTTAATCATCTGAGGATCCTATAGATCAGTTTTCAGAATCAGTAAAGTCTTATCAAAATATCACATGGAAAGATTGAAATAGTCTTAACTTATACGGGGTGGCAATATAAGTTTTCATTCAAAAGGGGCACTTTTGAAAGCAAAAGAAAATGCCATCACATAAGGTATCAGGTAACTGTGACTGTGTTATGGGAAAACGTGGTCTATGGTAACTTAGTAAGAGCAACTCTGAGTACATTAAATGAATCATATTATAACTTTATCAAATACTAGGCCTGTCTTCAAAACTTTGGTTCTATATTTTCTTATATATTATGATATCAACCCAAACTTAAAATGTCAAACATGACAATTACCTACAAAATGATTTCTCTCCTGACTTCCCTATTTTGTCAATATTAGCATCATTCTCACAACCATTCATTTTCTGTAGGGAAAAAAATATCTAGACTGACATTGGTATTCTTCCTTGATCTAGCTGTAACTTGTATTTTATTTATTACATTGCATATACTTTATAGAATGTCCTTATATGTCAAATACTGTGAGCATTTCCTAAGCCATATTTCATATTGTGAGATTTTCTAATTTTCAAACAATTTTATTTAAATGTAGTTCTTTATGTTTTAGATATTAATCATTGTCACTATATTGTTACAAATATTATTACCCTCTTTATTGCTTGTATTTTTTTTTATTTATGATGACTCTGGTTGAACAGAAATTCTTGAGAATTTCTTGAGAAGTTGTTAACTTACTAATCTTTCCTTTTGTGGTTATACAAGTATATGTGCAGATTTAGGTGTAGTATTTAGGAATTTCTTCTCCATACTTTATAGAAAAATTCACATATTAAAGTTAAGTTATACTTAACTTTAAAAAACATATCTTTAACACTCATTTACAGTTAATTCTCAATCAACTAGGGTGCCAAAAAATGTATATACATTTTAAGAGATGTTATCTATGTACTACTTTTCAAAGTTGAATTAAATTATAATAGCAATGTACAGTATGATGTTTGCTCAAAAGATGGTGTTAATCAAATGAACGCTAGCGTCACCATGAAACAGGTGGTACTGTGGGAAGTAATTGACACGGCATGTGCAGCGATACAAGTGGTCACTTTGGTCAAAGTTGTTCAAGCAGTAGTTTGCTGTAATCAGAGGTGTCTGCATGCTGATGGTAACCACTTTTATGTGGTATATTAATAATATAAATTTTCTAATGTTAATCCAACTTTTAAATCTCGGGATAAATTCAACTTGCTCCTGATTGATAATTATATTTTACATTGTAGGGTTTGTCTTCTGAATATAAAGACTTTTGATATCTTTTCACAGCAAGATTGGCCTGTACATTAGGTTTCTCGTGCTAGGATTGTTTGGATTTGACATTAAAATTGTACTGGTTTAATGGAAATGATTGTGAAGTATTCTGCCTTCTTTGTTGGACATAATTAAAATTATTTATTGAAATTGTGTAGAATTTGTCTAAAACCATCCGGACCAGGGATTTTCCCACATGGTCTTTTAAATTACTACTTCTATTGCTTAACTATTTGTAAGAACTTTCTTCTTTTAAAAATAGTTTAGCTTCAGTGAATTTTAGCTTCCTACGTATTTGCCCATTTTATTGAAGTGTTTAGAATAACTGGGACAAATTTACTAATAATATTCTCTACCGTATTATTATCGCAGAAGGTTTTACTCATTCTCCTGCTGGAAAGACCAAGCAGCACTTGGAGCACTTGCAAGTTCAGGCTGTTTATTTCTCACTGGCAGACCCAGAGGAGTTGCCTTCAAAGTCTGAGCCCTGAACAAAGGCAGGGTGGGGAAATTTATAGCCTAGCACTTCCATAATAACATCAGATTCCCACGCTCGGGCTAGGGTTGGCGGGAACAGGGGTTCAGGGAGAAGAACCAGGAAGTGACTCCGGTGCGGGAGTTTCCCAGGACTAGGCTATCGGCCATGTTGGGAGGCAATATTTCTCTACATATATCCTTTATTTTCCTATTTTGTGATATTAAGATTATTTCTGCCTTCTTTCTCTTCATTAACCCTATAGATTGTTTGCCTATTTTACTATACCTTTCAAAGCACTAACTTGCTTTTTGACCCATTTTGCTGCCCTTTTTGCTATTTCAGTTCCAGTGTTACCTTTATTTTACCTTATTTTTCCTTAATTTCTATTTATTTTATTTTATTTTCCTCACTATTCAAATAGGATTTTAGCTCATTTGATTTTCAGCCTTAATTATCTTCTAACCTAAGCCATATATCTAATGCTGTAAATTTTCATCTAATTTTCCTTTTGCTTAATGTCCCGACTTGTAATATATAGCAACTATATAATTTGTTACTAAGCATTAATGTTAAATGCAATCCTTTGCATTTCTTAGATAATACTTGTGATATTATTCTAAGAAGCTTTGCTTCTATTTCATTTTCCAATTGTTCATTTTAATATATAAAAACAGTTAATTTTTGTTTAACTTTATATCCTTGTATCAAAATGCTTGATCCCTTTTGTGATATGCTTATTTTTGCACATGAGTTATTTAGAAGTATTTATTTTTAATTACTAATTGCATGGAGATTTTTAAGTTTAAATTTTTGTGACTTCCAACATAATTGTATTTTGTATGATTAATTCCACTATGGAGGACTGCTAAATGGCCAATTTATATATTCCACACATACTTGAGAAGACTGTGTGATGTTTAACTGTTGCGCACAACAGTATAATTTTTTCATTTCATTTATTTGTTCACTGCTAATATAGATATGTAGGTAGCTAGGTAGATAGATAGGACAAACATATCTTAATGTTTGAACATGAAATATGTTTGAATAATACATTTAATAAACTAGATGGAATACACAGACTACATACATATGTGTGTGTGTATATATATGTATATTCTATAGAAGTTATTTTAATGCAAATTTCTTGATAATAGCCTCTCTTTTATATTATCTATAAATTTCTTCATATCACTTTGTATGTTAAGAGATGCATTCCCTAGGCATACAATTATCATTGTTATTATTTGTGGTACTTGACTTGAAGATAATTTCACCAGTCCCTTATTTCTGTTAAGAAGTTTACTTTTTTTGCATGTGTGTGAAAATATAGAATAGTTAAAACTTTCTCAGTAAAAGAAAGTACATTCCACATGGAGCAGGCTGACCCCAGAAGCAGGTCCCTCTTCCATTGTTGGGGAGGTTTTTGTTGTATCCATGGGTATAAGCTCCTCCCCCTTCCTTTTCTTCCCAATCCTTCTGAAAAGGGCCAAAGCTGCATAATAATATGATTTTTGGAAAGTAGGGCCTATGGTTGAGTAAATGGGGCTATTTCCCCTTTCAATTTGGGAATAACTGATAATAGGCCAGGGTGTACTCCTAGATTCAGAGCATCTGCTGATGGTCCCCCAAACAGGCAAGTTTCTCTTCACACATTCCTTCTCTTTATCTTTTTAATTTAGAGGCAGTTAATAACAGATCTGGACAATTTCTCCCTTCCTGCTCCTATCTACCTTCCTGCCTACTCTGTCACCAATAATTTGTAAAATTTAATTTTTTCCCTCTTTAATTTTATAAATTTTTTTTTATTGTTAGACTTATTGGGGTGACATTGGTTAGCAAGAATTAAGATTCCAGGTGAGCATATAATGCAACAAATAGACACTGCACTGTGGAACTGTACACTAAGAAGTCTACATTAAAATAAATATTTCTTCTTATATATAATCTTTTTATCTATCCTAATCTGGTTATTTTAAAGTTATTTTCTGCTTTTGGCAATTTTAGTACAAATTCCTTTGTATGATTTTCTTTTTATTTCTCCAACCTGAAATGAATCAGGTTTCTAAAATCTGTAGGATGCTGTTCCAATACTTTGTCATGTTGATGGAGATCTACGCAAGTTTTATTTTCATAGCAGCATCTTCTTATATTAATATTCTATAATTATATGTTTATTACATGTAGTTTATTATTATATCTACTGTGGGAGATGATTTTTATATTCTGGTAAAGTATTCAATTTAAATCAATTTATCTGTTACAAAGTATAAAAAAATAATGTTATGTCTCATATAAAAGCTTCTTAAAGGCAGATCATTTTATTCATTTCTATATTCCATAAATTTAATAAAATGACTGTTGTATAGAGGTTACCTAATAAATGTGTATTGAATTAATATAAATACATATAGGTGGAAAATAGGAAGGAAAGAAGGTAGGAAGGGAGAGAGGGAGGGAGTGAGAAGGGGGGAAGGGAAGGAGGAAGAAAGGAAGGAAGGGGGGAAGAAAAGAAAAAAGGAGGAAAGAAAATAAGGTAGGAAGGCAAGTTGATGCATACTTTCCAAATAAATAAAAGTTCTTATTTTCATATCATATATGATTAGTAAAGTTTTCAATATTGATTTCTATGTTAATTGCTCAGATATGAAAGTTAAAGTAACCAGAAAGCATAATGACCTTTTTATTGTGCATTTATTAATTTCATCACATAATGGTACATATTCCCCTTTGGATGTTCTTATAGACTATGTTGGTTACAAGTAGGTTAAAAGTTTAATGGAAGTATGAATAAAGATTCAAAAACTCATTAAAAAGTGCTGTGTTCTCTGGTTATTATTAACATATTAAATCCACATGGAATGACGCTGTAATGGTAGGAAAAGTAGTAAATAGCCAGGCCTCTACTTTTTGTGTGTGTGTGTGTGTGTTTATGAATCCACTATCCATCATTCATCATCATAGTCTCCTTATTCTCCTTAATTGTCATTAAATTCAAGTTCCTAAATAATTATTGATGAGTTGGCTGATCAAACAAGACCCACTGGTTAGGATGTAGCCCATTTAGAGTCAGTTTTATTTATTTTAATTTTAAATATAATCTCAATCTAATATTTGACATTAAAACTCCAAAGATATTCTGGAGATCCTTAACTGGTTCATGCATCTGTGTTTTATTAGAGTGCCAATGGCATATCTTTTAGAAATCGATTCCTATAAATTATACACAAGTAGAAAGGATGATGTGAATCCTTAAAAACATTAAACACTATTAATAACACACAGCCTACGTCTGTTAAACTGAAACAAAATTCTAAAATTATATCACTGCCAAAAGTCAACTTAACACTTTATGGGTGGTGATATGACCTTATTCCAATGCTCACAAAATTATTCTACTAGGTATCAAGTCCTGGCAGATTCTGCAATTATATATTGGCATGTGTCCAGACATATCTTTAGTATTGACCTCTACTTTCATGGTTTCACAGTTTTGTACACATAGCTGGGATCCACCCTACAGTAAAGCTTAAGAAATTTTATCAGTGGACAAAGAATTCTAGATTTTTTAAAGCCTGGATGAAAAGAACCACTAGATAGAGAGATAGATGATAGATATATAGATAGATGATAGATATAGATAGATAGATAAATAATTTCTTACATTTCTTTGGTTTATGTAGTAAATTGCCTCTAAGCTTTTATTTTAAATTATATGCTTATTGAAGGAAGATACAATTTCTAGTTTAACAATAAGCAATTTCTACCATTCCAATTCTAATTCAGTTGAAGCATAATTTACTATCCTCTATTCTGTTGAATCAATCAAAAAACACTAGTAAATTAACTTTTAAAGAACATTTTATACGTATCACCTCTCCGAAATTTAACCACAAATATATGGTCATTAATCTTAAATATATATTCTTAATATTATTTTTAAACTAGGAATTGCTCTTAAAACACCAATAATAACAACCAATATTTATAAATTATTTTTCAGCATGTATTAATCCCATTTGTTTCTTATGTTAGCTCTGTGAGGTGGGCTGACATTATCAAACTATTTTTGGTGAAGTGACCGATATTTAGAAAAGTTCCATAATGTCTCCAAAGTTATACAGCGCTCACACAGAAAGAGTGAGGACTTTAATTCAGTCCTTATGGTTCTAAACACATTGCACCTTCCACTACAACATGCTTATTATATTTTTCTCATAAACTTCAATAACTTTGCGTCAAACTGTTCATTATGTTATTTGATTGGGGGCACCCAATTAAAATGTGTATAGCTAACAATTTCTAAAACCCATGAATTTATATAGATTTTTGTTAATTCTTATCTATTACATTTAATACAAGTGATTTTATTTTTTTATGATTCTATGATCTATAATAAGAGTTCAAATGTTTATAAAAGGCATTTTATGAAATTTAATATATTCTTTAGTTTTCTTCTTATTATAAAAAAATGAGTATTTTCTTCACTGAGTTGCAAACACTGGGAGAAAAAAATATTGTTTTACATTTTGTCTTCCTCCCGCCAAGCATTTGGCTTTAGAAGCTTTTCTGGAGTTTTGTTTCTATGGAAGCACTTTGGATCATAATTTATGAGGAAGGCTGAATCAGATAATAATGTATGCCATTTATACTTTATCATACTCACATAGCTTTATGGGTGTGTACCTTAGAGGCACAGAGGCAAATTTTTATTAACACATGTTTATCCATAATTGACCAATTGGGAAGTGGTAAGAAGTAATGGCTGTGATTTACATAGACTAAGAAATGTCTTAGAGCACCTCACCCTGTCTGGAGCCCCCACTGTGACAGATGAGCCAATGCCTGTGGGGGATGACAGCATGCTATTTATGGCATTTCCTTCTGAGACAATTAAGTAACATATGCCAGGACCATAGGGATTATCTTTGAGCTACGCAGTATGTAACTCTATCTGAAGAGAAATATAATATTTTACAAATTTGACAAACCATAAGAAAGTTTCAATTTGCCCATTTTAATAAATGCAGTAACTTCTTTGTGTCTTAATAAGATTTATTTTCTGATAAGGGTATGTTATAAAAGATTAACAGTTAAATACATGTAGTATTCAGAAAATACGGCATATTTATTTTGTTGGGGTACAATGTTCATAATAAACTCTTACACAGGCTACTTATTTTAACAGCTGCTTTCCCTTCATATATTCAAACTAAACCAAATGGAAAAACTGTTTCAGTATAGAAATAAAAACTAATTTCTTATGGTACCACTGCACTGTTACTCAGCATGCTACAGTTTGGAAAAGATAAAGAAATGACTGGGGCTAATGAGCGGTGAGGAAAGGAGGACTGAGAAACCAGGATGGACATACTTGAAGTTGACTCAATGCAGTGGTGGTTTTATTGGGAGCATTTATATGGCCCAAACTACGGCCTCCAGACACTTTAAGCGTATCATTTCCATTTTATTATTGAAGTTCACAAGTATGTAGCCTTACCTTCTTCCCACTTCCACCTTTAAGTAGACTAAAGGGCAGTATGTACACTTCAGAGCCCTCAGTGACTGAACAGCCTCAGTCGACAACAAGGCTCAGCAAGCCAGCTTCGACCTGTGCCCCATAGCCTGCCAACACCTACAGGCTTATAATTGAGGCCTAGAAAAACTTACCTAAAAATTCAAGCTTCAATGAAAATCAGTTATAAATTAGAGAGAATACATTAGAGAATGATAGGAATAGAAAGTCCATTAAGAGTAAGTAAAGTAACTCGTGTTTGGCCTAATCGTACCTTGGGGCCTACACATCTCCATAGCTCAGCTCACAACTTTGGTGTAATAAAGCACCTCAAATATTTTTTTAAATGAATGTGTGGAAGGGAAAAGTATTTTTTGTGTGTGTCTCTTCTCAGATTTCTTATCCCACTCAACTTGATTTATGATCTGATTTCCTTTGTATTCCTGAAATACATGCTACATGACCCTGGATTTCTACAAGTATTATTACTTTTTATCATAGGGTAAGGTGTGCATGAGGCCATCACTGGTAATTAATTTTAATCATGATGTACTTTTTACAAAATCTCTATAAAGATCAACTTATGGAAATTGTAAAAGAAGAAAGAGAGAGAGAGAATGGGAGGGAAGAGAGAGAGGGAGGGTAAGAGGGAGGAAAAGAAAGAGAAAGAAATAGAAAGAGGGAAAGAGAGAGGAGGAGGGAGGGAGGGAGACAGGAGGAGAGAGAGGGAAGAAGGAAGGAAGAAAGGAAGGAGGAAAGATGGAGATGAAAAAATCAACTTTAATAGAAGTGAGAAGACTTTCTGCCCCACCCCCACCCCCAAAGTTGTTTGTCTTTCACATGGTAGTGCAGTGTGGTAAAGTAAACAGGGTTTGGGCCATAAGAATGCATATGATACATTCTCCCTTATGATACTACAGTGACATACCTGCCTATTTTGCCAAATGAACAGCTGAGAAGCCATGAAATTGGTAGTAAGACAATGATAATATCACATGTGAATATTGAGCCCGTAAACCTTATAGTGGGCTCTGCTAGATTTCTGAAAATTTGACATAAAAAAACTATTTTATATTCTATAGTGATTTCACATTGAGAAATGATTTTGTATATATTTTATTTAGTCTCTGTCCCAACTTCTTTGGTAGCAATCTATGTTAAAATCTATACAGGTCCTAAAACTCATTAAAGAATGAATGAGAAAGAAACAGATTTCTTACATTGTGATGTTTAAAAGTTCACCTTTTTACATTATTTTTCCTCCCTTCCACTCCTTTCCTTTATTCTGTCATTCTTTCTCTCTGTGTCATTTTTTTTTCTTTCTCTTCATCCTTCTATGCATGCTTATTGAGTTTCTTGTATGAGCCAGACATTGCAATAAACACTACTCTCCAAAATGTTGAGCAGCTCCAGGCAATTCTTCCTGGTTTCTGGAAACCTACACCCTTAAAATCAAAGCACTCTTTTGGCTCCACTGCCCCAAACATTTTTATGTAAAGGAATAAGACAAAGTAGCATGAAAAATGTTTATTGGCAAAGCTTTATCCTCAGTTATTTTCATTTCTGTATATCCCATCCCATCTTCTAGGTAGGTTGGAAAGGAGAGAAAAAGCAGAAGCAGGCTAACTCAATTATTCACTCTAAGAATTCTCTAATAATATACAACACCTATAGCAAAAGAAAAATAAATAATTGATGCCATGATTTTTTAATGGTTATGTCAAGCAGAGCAGTTAGAGAGCACTATAGTACCTTTTACAGTGGTGCAAACACAGGATCTTTCACAAATACAACTTTGTGAATGTTGCTCCTCATATATTAGCCACTTAAGTGGATTTCCATCAATTATTTCAAATAATATGCACTCTCTTCCAATTAACAAGAGGTGACAAACGATGTAGTCTTGTGACATAGTGTTTTATTGTCCCAGCATTTTTCGCTCTTTATTTTTACTCTCTTTTAATGGAAGTTTTCCTTATTTCCATTATTTCTCCTGTGTTAACTACAATAGACTTCCTGAAGAATAATGACCTAGTAGAGAGGGTAGATATAATATTTACGAATGCTTTAGATGGCAAGGAACAAACAACAGTTTTTTTGTGTGTGTGTGTGTGTGTTTTTTTTTTTTTTTGTATGTGGGTAGCTCCCTGGCTGGGAATCGAACCCAGGCCGCAGCGCTTGACAGTGCCAGCGCCGAAGCCTTAAGCCACTACACCACCAGGGAACTCCCCAAACAGCAGTTTTAATTACTTATTGGAAATATATTAGAGATTCTCAAAATTGTCCCGTGACTAGAAAACAGTTTTGGAAATTGTCAGGACAAAGGCAACTCCCAAGGCTCTGTGGTGGGAGGCTCAGCCATCAATACTGAGCTGGAATGGCCAGATCAGGACAGAGGGGCTCCCATTAATTAATCACTCTTTTTTCTTTGAGGCATTTGCTGAAGATACAAAACTCAATTAGGGACACTCAGCTAGCTGGCCCTTGATCAGGTAGCTAGTGCCTTGGCTACCAATAGTGGACAAAGAAGTATTTCAGTTGCTAAATTGAAAGGAAGAGCATTGCCTCCAAACTATTGTGGTAAGGAGTGGGTGTTGGGGACAATCCCTAAAAGAGAAAAAAAAAGGTGAATGCTAACAAAAAAAGACTATTTATTAGAACCTATTAAAAATATGAATAAGGGGAGTTCCCTGGTGGTGTAGTGGCTTAAGGCTTCGGCGCTGGCGCTGTCAGCTCTGCGGCCTTGGTTCGATTCTGGGTCATGGAGCTGCCCACATACCAAAAAGCAAAAAAAAAAAGAAGAAAAAAAAGAATAATTTGAAATGATAGTAAGCTTAACATAATTTGTAGAGCAACTAATAGTGACACATGTATGTAAGGTGAGTATGGAAAGCAGCAGAGATCAGAGGTTGCTAAGAGATCAAAGATCCCAATTCTAGAGTCTCAGAGCTAGAGGGACCTGAAGAGATCCCGTCATTCACAGTCATTTTGTTGATGATTAGTATGATGTTTGGGATGAAATAATGTAAAAATTGCAACTAAATTATTTCCAAGGAGGGCTTGGTCCAGTTTTGTGGTATCCCTTTTAATGCTTATTCCCTGCACCAGGATACCGGGCTCATTGTGAGGGAAAGTACTTCTCCTAGAAGCTCTCTCCTCACTTACTCAGTGTGACTTAGGCATCTGTGATCTTTAGGCATCTGTTGAGTTTTCAAGAATTCCTTTAAAGCAGCAAGCAAAGAAGATCTTGCTGAACATAATACATCAAGTTCTGGGGAGATATGCGTAATGATTATGTTATACACAAACCCAGAGTTTAATCATTTTGATTAACTGACCATTTAATAATTGGATATTAAAATATCAGTTAAAATAAAACTCATAATTTTCAACTGCTATATTGTAGTTATAATAATTCAATTTATTTCATGGGAGTGTTAAAAGTGTTATCTCTTTACAAGCTTTTCTTTAAGTCTTCTAAATTGGCCCATACGAGGGCTGTCCAGAGTATCCAGCAGCAAAACATTCTCATTATATCGACAATGGCTGGATTTTTTCCAGGGGTTCAGAGAAAACTCATATACTTCTCCTGAAAGTTCTCCTTCTGATTCTAGTCAGTGTATGCTTAAGTCCAGGAAGTATGTCTTACTTAAGTTGGCCTATTTGGGTCTCTCTTCCTATATGGCATAGGAGCAACTTTCCTAGCCATATTCCCTAACACCAACATAAACTAGAAAATTATATATCGACATCATTAAGAAATCCATTATTCAAATCCCCAATAGTGCTAAAGCATCAACCTTCTACTAAACTGGGAAATAAGTATTGGACACTCATAATAATTAACAAAAATCCAGCAGCATAAAATAAATAGAAAATTTGTACTGTTGGGAAAATTGTTTATTTTTGGTTTGTTAGAGGGCCAAAATGTAAGGGAAATATTAAAACTATGCAATAAGTAGAAAACAGGTCTTCCACTCTGTTTTAGGGCATGTAAATTGCCACAACCATTTTGAAAGGGATTTATTAAAATCTGATCCAATTATCAATATGCCTCTCTCTTGACTCAACAATTCCATTTCTAGGAATTTTTCGTACAGAAATTCTGGCATCAGTGCACAAGGATAAAAATATAAAAAGATTCACTAAGATATTGTTGATAATATCAAAAACTGCATAAAACCCAACTATCCAGAAATAAGGAGATGGCTTAATGAATGTGGTATATTATCATAATTAAATAATATGAAACTTTTAAAATACATTGAATAGGTTTCAATGTACTGATTTACAAAGACGGTCAAAATATATTGTAAACTAAAAACATCACATGAACAGTACGTATAAATATTAACAAATCTGTATGATTGTATATGTAAAGGAAATATTCTGTAGAGACATATAAAAAAGTGAAACAGAAATTTTTGTTGAAGAAAAGATTAATTGATTATATTTATTTATTTACATTTCTGTATTTTGCTAACCTTTTCAAATATATATTATTACTCTTACAATCAGAAAAATTGTTAAGAAATCATAGATTCTACTTTCTGCATGTATAAAATCACACATACATAAATGAAGTTTAAAAAGCTTATATGTAAAAAAAAAAAGCTTATACATAAATTAGAAGAATCTCAAGACAATAGGCACTATGTGTTTCCAATTTTGTTTTTAAAAATGGCTTATTTACCATAAGATTAGCAAGGTATAATAAAAATTTAACAATATTTATTGTTAAAGGAAATTTATTATTTTTATGTTTCCCTGTATTAAAAAATTATAGTAAACCTGTGTTGTTTCTATAATTAGAAAAACATACAATAGTATATCAGTTTCCAAATGACAGCTGTTATCACACATGTTGTGAAAGATTTTGATTTCAATTAATTGTAATAACCACATTAAAATTTTAGAGGAAAATTGAAGAGCTCATCATTTTAAACATTTTTCATCAAAACCTATTTTGATTTATTGACAATTTACATAAAAACATTTATATAAAATAAATCTCAATGTGAATATCAGATAACAAAGGGTAACATACATGAATTTAGATTATTAATATGCTCAAGAAACTTTTCTCAGCCATGAGTTTTTAGTTAGAGATCACCTTAGATAAGCCATTAAAATATTCATCAATAAGCTGTTTTTGTCTCATACACATATATTTTTGAAATTATATGTAGAACATTCAAAGATGAAAAGAGAATTTAAAATAAATAATTTCCTAATGACAACAGTTTGTGTGGCCATGGGATATTCTGGTATAAAATGGTTTTCCTAGCATTTCATAAAGCCTGCCACACAAGCAAATTTTTATCAAATTCTCAAGGAATCTATTAATATTTATTTTTAATTTCTCAAAGAGGTATAAGATGAAATGTAGAAGAAAAATCTTACAATGAAGAGGAAAAAAATATTCTTAATTTTTATTCAGATGCAATTACATTAAAAATCAAGTTATAAAACTTGGCTAGGTCAGATAACTTCTTTCTCTACTGGAGCCCTATTTAATACCCCTTCCCTCATCCTCAAGCTCTGCAAAACACACATATTTCATTAGTGGACTGCACGTATAGTAAATTACTTGATTGGAAACTCCTGTACCTCTCATCTTGGCTGTGTAGCATTAGGGAAGTTCTTAAACTTCTCATGCCTCAGTTCCTAAAAGCACAACAAGGAAATAAATAGTAATAATAGTATCCATACCAAGATTAAGTTAATACTGATTAAGTACTTAGAAAAGTACCTGGCACAGAAAGGAGTCATATTGTACTCAGTCATTGTCATTTCATAAGGACTGAACCAGACATGCTGTAGTTTAATGCAGTTCTATAGAACACTTATTTTAATTAGATATTTTATTTAAAAATCAATATGTGTTCTATTTCATAGATAGCTAGTATATTACTCCATATATGCACATATGGCATGTATCATATACAGACATGCAAATGCTATCTTTTTCTGATTATAAATAAATACAACTCTAAGGAGAATTGACTCAAAATTATGAATTGAGTACCAGTATCATTTACTTCTCTTCCTCCCACACAATCTTGTTCCCAAATTTTTAAAAATAATATGGAAGAAATTTTTTTCAAAATAACAATTTAGGAAAACAGTGTGCCAAGTGCTAATATGATGAGTTATTAAATATGAAAATAAAAGTGTTTATATAAAAAAAAAACAGAGAAAAGCCACGGTTTTATACATAGTATGTGAAGGAAAACTATTGAGAAGGAAGTAATATTTCCAGAAACACTAAACAGAAACATTAAAGATGAGTCCTGAAGTAAAGGGATTGCTTTAAATTCTGTATTCTAAACAGCAGTCCTGCCTCTCAAGTCCTAATTCCAAAACTAATAAAAAGACCAGCAGGCCACAAAGATATCAGATCCCAAGACTTGTATGAACAAAAGTGAATTACTGCCCAGGTGTTAACCCATGTGAGTGAGAGAGTCCTTATGTCACTAGAGATCCCATAATAGGTAGAAAGGAAAACAATTTTAGAAAAGAAAGCTCTGTGAAGAAGAAAAATTCTTTATATCCGCCAATATCAAGACAGGACATCATTATTTTAAAGTTTGGAGATTTCTAAACTGCTGGTTAGCTCTACATCTAAACACTATAAAGTATAGCCTGTAGGTCATGCTCCCCACCCCATTTTTACAGGGAGCTTGTAGGCATCCATACCATTTACGGGAGAGTCGACTTTGGAAACACTTCAATAAATTATTAAAAAACCAACACCAAGTACCCATGATAACCAATTGAATTCATCATTCATAACTATGAATGTGATAGAAACAAATCTCTTAAAAGAACCAAAATGAGCATATGAAATAAGAAGTATGTACATCAGAACATATGTATTAATTAAAAACAAAATAATAAACAACATCTTCAAAAATATTTGAGAGACTTTTTAAAAACAAAATTAGGATCCTATAAAAAGGGAACATTCAGAAAGCAAAAAAGTTGCTAGAAAATAAATAATTCCTATGTTCCTTGCTGCATTATTTATAATAACCAAGACATGGAAACAACTTAAAATGTCCTTAGACAGATGTGGCAGGATTTCTGGACAAGACAACAGAGTAAGTAAACACTGTGCTTACTGTCTCCATGGCCACTGAGTGTAGTATGTCAGACAGAGAAAGACACATGAAATGCAATTTCACTCATATGTGCAATGTAAAGAACAAGATAGACAAACAAGGAAAACAGAAACAAACTAATAGATACAGAGAACAATTTGAGGGTTGCCAGGTGAGAGAAGGGTTGGAGGGATGTGTAAAAAGGGGGAAGGGATTAAAAAGTACAAATTGGTAGTTACAACAAAGTCATGGGGATGGGAAGTATAGCATAAGGGATATTGTCAATTATACTGTAATAAATATGCATGGTGTCAAATGGGTACTAGATTTATCAAGTTGATCACATCATAAGTTACACAAATGTCTAATCACTATGTTGTACACCTTAAACTAATAGAATGTTGTAGGTCAACTATAATTGAAAAATAAAAATAAAAATTTAAAATAAAAAAGATATGGCATATATACAATGGACTACTACTCAGCCTTAAAAATGATAAAATACTGCCATTTGTGACAACATGGTGGCTATTGACAGGATCATGCTACATGAAATAAATCAGGTGGAAAAGGACAAGGACAGTATTATTTCTCTCACATAGGGAAATAAACGAAAAAGCAACAATCAAACAAACAAAACACACCAAAAATGAACTCCTAGATACGGACAATAGAATATTGGTTACCGGAGGGAAAGTGGGATTAGAGGGAGATAAAGAGGGCTTAACAAAAGAAAACTAGACTTCAGGTGGTGAACACACAATTGACTATACAGATATCATATAATGTTGTACACCTGAAATTCATACCATGTTATCAACCAATGTCACTCCAATAAATTTCATAATAATAATTTTAACAGAACAAAAATTATAACAAAATCTCAATAATAGAACAGACTTACTTCACAACATAAAATTTTGTATTGAAAAGATTTCTGAAGTGCTGAGTAGGCTGAATTTAAGAATACGTGTTTAGACATCTGAAATTTCTCAAATTATTAAAAGTTTTCTAAGATGGGAAAATATGAGCAAGGGTAATATTTTTATTAAGTAGATTAAAGACAACAATATCTTAAAATGTTTCAAAATTTATCAAACAATGATTAAAACTAAAGCCTCATGTTTCATTAATGTAAATTAAAATAGAAGGGCAAAATAAAAGGATTTATATCAAGAATGCCATAATGAAATAATTATTTAGAACACACTGCTGCAATGTGAACAAAATACATATAGTAAAGAGGAATGTGTGATGTTCAAGAAGTGAAACACAAAAGTATATGTAAGGTGTACTAAATGATTTCAGGATTTATAAGAGAATACACAAAGAACTATTGCCTATGCCACAGACAGATAAGGCAAATATTATATGCCACAAATAAAACCTTAATACCCTTAGTATGTAAAGAGTTTCTTAAAACAACAAAAATAACTCATTTGATATATTTTTAAATGGTTAATGTAGAAATTTACTTGATAAGTATACATGGCTGTAAAAAGGCAAATATGTTAAAACTCAGTAGTAACAAGGATACACAAAGAAAAACAATATAATTTCATATTTCATGTCTTTGAGAGAAGAAAAATTGCATGTATATGAAAATAGGAGGAAAAGATACTCAATATGGAGGAAAAGATACTCAATATGGTAGGAAAAAAATGTATTTAAGATTTGCCAAATATCTATCAATATTCAAAATAAACATATTTTTCAACCCAAGAACTGCACTTCTAGGTATCCAGTTTCAGAAATATGCATGCATATACAAGGATATTACTCTCTGTATTGATTTGAATAAGCAAGTATTGGATGCCAACTCAACATCTGATGAGTTAAGTTAATGATGTTTCATTAATAAAATAGAAAAATCCATATAAGTTAAAGTTAGCTCTATACGTACTAAAATGAAAAGATCTTTAAAATGTCATTAAGTGAATACAAGCGTTTTGAAACCTAATATCTACTTTCTGATGCCACATAAAGTAAGAAACAAAACTATAGTTTTAAACATACTTAGATACCATAAACTAGGAATACAGATCAGCTTTGTGTAACAGGAAACATAAATAATATCTGCTTAAGCAAAATAGGGGCTTATTACTCTGTCACATAGAAAGAAATGCAGAGCAAAACCATTCAGTATTAGAACACTATCAGTAGGAGTCCAGCTTTTTTAGTTTGTTGGGTATTTTCTGTTTTTCCCTTTATCAGGGTGTGGCCCTTATCATTAAGAGGGGCTGCTGTCTTCTACCCCACCCCCCACCCCCAGCCTCAAGCACCCTGACAGAGTTCTAGACAGAAAGAAGGGGTAGACAAGGAGTATGCCCCAGGGTCTGTCCCACTTTGAGAAGTTTCCCAAAGCCTAACATAATGATTTCTGCTTATATGTCATTGACCAGAGGACATCATACCCCTGTAGGTGAAGAAGCTGGGGGAAAGATTTTTTTCTCTGTCTTAAGAGGCTGAATAATTAATAGATAACCTGCAGTCTCTCCACACATAGTATATAAGAAAATAAGTAGAAAATAAAGTCTGGGCAGTTCGCACAATTAACATCAGTTGCATCTGGGAAAATGTTGGGTCTTGGGGTTAGAGGTCAGAAGTGGTGTGGAAAGTGTTAAGATATCAAGAAAAACTAGTTTTTTACTCTGTACATTTGTTATTGAAAAACTTTGCAACAAAACTAGCTTTTTGTAATGCTTGTATTAAATAAATTTTAATAAACAATTATTCATACTTAAGACATTTTGATGGTTATAGAAAAATCCAAAGAGGTAATTAAAATCATACAAATTTCCACTGCATTTCAACAGACTGGTTTATATATGCTTTTAACATAATGTACACACATAAACACATACAAACATACACACACATACAATGTACATGTTGGATTTTATTCAGAGTAAATATAGGAATTACCTAAGCTTTTAAAATAATTATGATATATTGGGGTTCTTCATGGAAGATAGTACCCACCACTTGAAAATCTCCCAATAGAAAAAAAATTCCATTTTTAGTGGTTTTTAAAGATATAGAGATGTATTATTCAAGTCATTTGAAATAAAAATAGCCCTTATGTTGTTCAAAGATTTGCTATACAGGGCAGTGTGGGTACTCAATTAGTTTAGTAATTTCATATATGATATCTCAACTGTGTAAATTATTTTAGTTAATAACTTAATAATCTGTGACTACAACAAATATTTGAAAAGCTAAATGTCATGCTTTCAGAATAAATGCCACTCAGTTTTAAAAAGTATGTTGGACTTTATAATATCAGCTGCAATGAATATGTGAAAGAAATTTTAACTTAGATTGACATTAAAAGTTGAGGTTATTTTAATGTATATTGTTCATTTTCTTATTAATCTCAACACTGGGATATTTTTCTCCACCTTGGTCTTTACCCCCTGGGGTCACTACAAAGTAATAAAGAGTATGATGATTAAAGCATACCAGGGTACAATAGAGTCATTATAACCTGTTCTCTTTCTATTTTCCTGCCCTTGTTTACTTAAAACTATCTGTTAAAGATTTATATCTAAATGTTTCTCTATTCTTAAACTAGTCCTCTAGAGTTGTAAAAATTTCATTTGAATAAGAGATATAAACCTAAGACAATAGAACTAGAAAGATGCACTGACACCCTGTCACATTTCCTTCTATCATCATACCCATCCCACCATACCCCCAGGCCTCATTAAGTAACAAATGGAATGCAGGAGCTTAGTATAAGAATTGGCAAATCCCCTTCTGGGTATCTACCAAAACATTTTGAAAGGTGGCCAAGTCATGGAAACAACCAAAGTGCCCTTTGATAGATGACTGGATAGATGACTGGATAAAGAAGCTGTGGTACATATACACAATGGAATATTACTCAGCTATAAGAAAAGATGAAATACCGCCATTTGCAACAAACTGGATGGACCTTGAGATCATGGTGCAAAGCTAAATAAGCCAGAGAGAAAAAAACAAGCACCATATGACTTCACTCATATGTGGAAAACAGAAAGCAACAAAGAAACAAAATGGACATAGTCAATAGTTTAATGATTACCTGAGGGTAAGTGGGTAGTGGGGTGGGAGAAAAGGGACAGGGCCACAAATACATGGTGATGGAAAGAGAAATGACTCTGGGTGATAAACACATAATGCAACACATAGGTAATGCACTGTAGAATTGTACACCTCTGTAGAATTGGAACCTCTGTAATTTTTGCTAACCAATGTCACCCCAACAAATTTAATAATAAATGGTCTTTCTATTATTAACTTAAAAGGTGAAGATAAACTTAAAGCCAAGGAAATTTGAAAAGACCGCGTTACTGGGCAATGTTTGGTTCAGCCTTGAGTAGAGAGATGAGCCCTACAGAATATGCTTAATAAGGAATAAATATGAATAACAACTGTATGATAAGTTCTTGGCAGGGTACAACAGACTAGTCAATTGATACATTAATTAATCTTAAATTTAGTTATATATTTTGACTTTTCAATTCTTCAGGTAGAAGGCATGTGTGCACATGTGCCTTGGTCTGTGAACTGGTTGTATAAGGGATACATGGGAATCTAAAGCATTTCTTCCAATTACGATAATAGTTAATAAAAATAATAACCCTAGTAAGACAATAGACATGAAAAATATTTATCACATATTTATATACCACAGATAACCTTATCTATATTTGCATAGAATACTCCTAAATTTAACAAGTTACTTTCTTGTACATAACTGCATTTAATTGGTACAAATAGAAACAGTAAAGAAACCAATTCTGACCCCTGATACTGGATTTTAATAATGGGATTATTATTGTTTCATGGGATAGAATGTCCTGCAAGGAAATTTGCAGGTGTTTTTACTAGGGAAATTTTAACTGCTTTAAAAATTGAAAGTATAAAATTTCTTGATAAAACATAAGTATATATTTTAACAAATTATTGGTGAATTGTGTTTTTACCAATGTTCAATATTTTGAAGAGGAATCAGGGGAATAAAAATATAATCTTTATATTTTTTTGATTATTGTCTCTTTCATAATTTTAAAAATATATTCAATAATTTTATGATTCAAAAAAACATTACCAAAAGTGAATTCATTTTTGACTCTTAATTTGGACACTGTCTTCAATATCTGTGGTAAATATTCACTTAGTGCTTTTAATCTCATAGGTGACAAAAGGACACACTTTGCCAATACTATATTTTTTAACATGAGTTCAGTTACATCAATATTATAATAATTAATGATTACATCATGCTTTAGAAGGAAAGTACAGAGAAGGTTGGTATTAACATGCACAGCACACCACTGAGCTATCCATACTCATTTTACTGTTCAGATTTTTTTTAAGCTAATAGCTGTCAAAAATACCCATTATAGGCTAGTCTATAATTTGTAGAAGTCAAGTAATACATTTTTTCTGAAGGTATAATGGATGCTCCATGGAGCAATTATTTTAGAAAGACAACTTCATCTCAGCTGTCTTGTGCCAGCAGAACTATTTAAGAGCCTGAGATGCATAATTCAACATGGAAGGGCTGTCAGAGTTGAGAATACCTTTAAATTATAAAAACTTAGCACCACGAGTCAGTTATAATTATAATGGAAATGTAGTTTTCTGTCATTTTATATGGCAAACATCTCTCAAGAAGCAATTTCGCGTGTTAAAATATTTTGGCAAAGTGACTTTTGATTCCAAAGGGATACAGATTATCTGGTTTTATACCTGAATATTTTTCTTACAAATTGAGTTTAACAGCCTGTACTGCTTAAGATGGCAAACATAAGAGTATTATTAAAATCCCATTGGAATATCTCAGGGAGACCATAGGCTACAGTAACTCATCAAGACAGGTCTGGTTATGCACAAAAATATATTATTTTAATAGCAAAATATGACAGGCTGTTCTTTATCTGAAAACAATTATTTTACATGGCGAATATCTGAATATAAAAACATTTGCTTATTTTAGACAGAGTCTCTTTTCCTAGCAACTATTTTTATGCTTAAAAACTAAAGTGATCTTTCTGGATTTTTTGGTTCATTGCCTTTGATGATTTACTCGAAACTTTCTACTGTCCAGGTGGTAGCTCTTGTCTTGTCTTGTTCTAGAAAACTTTTTCTATTGTGGGAGATAAAAAAGAAATAACAATTGTATTCTTTTAGAAAATAAGCTATGAAATAAGAGCACAGTAACATATGTCACACACTTCAAGTGTTCTGGTATATTACAATAGAAGGAATGTTTAAATGAGCTCAGACTCCACAGTTGTATTCCACCAATTTTCAACTACAGAAGTTATACTGAACACTCAATTTTGCAAACTGCCATCAAAAACACTTCTTGAGGACAATGAGTATATTTGTTAACTTTATGTTAGCATTCTCATATTGGCCATAATAGTAAAGTGTTATTCTTTTCTCCAAATCATTTGAATAAATTTTAGACACTCAATTTATTTTCAAATATGAGTAGGCTGACACATTTATTGAGTTTCTACTATATATATAAATATATATATAATTTTTAATATTTTATACTTTAAAATGGAGATAGTTGTCCATTATTATTGAAAATATTTAATTGTCCATTTAAAAAAAATCATGTCAGAATTACATCCAACTGAGATGGTTTGAGGAAAACAACTGACAACTTGAACTTAATATATTTTCAATTCAGCAAATGTCTTTTCTTTTTTTCTTTTGATGGTGGTTCCCTGACTGAGAGTTGAGTCCAGACTGTGATGTTGAGAGTGCCGAAGCCTAGCCACTACACCACCAGGGAACCCCAGCAAATGTTTGCTGAGTGCATACTACATCTGAGGTATTTTCCTAGCCATTGGAGATGCAGCAATAACAAATAGAAAGGCACAAATTAGTATTTTCATTTTGTTTACATTAGTCATCTAGAAGAAAAATAGAAAATCCAGTTGGTTAAATACAATTTAAGAGATAATATATTTAATTTAGATTATTTTATCATAGGGCTTTAATATTTTCTAGAAATGAAGATATAATTGAATAGAACCAAAGAGGGTCTTAATGTTCTTAAGAGTTTTAAAAAAATAAAAACACATGAAATCCCTGAACATATGAACAAAATTCATATCTGAAAGAAAGGGGGCAAGAAAGGAAGAAAGAAAGGTGTATTGTGTATTTATTTTATAATAGTTGTTTTAACTTTTATTATAGGCTTCAATCTACACAATAATATTGAGGAATGCAATCTTCATTTTTTGGTAAAAAACTGAGAATCGTAAAGTTAAATAATGTTCCTAAAAATTTATAAAGTAAAAAGAAGTATTAAGTCCAGGTATTTCTAACTTTCCAAATTCTATGAAATTATTATGTAGGAAATTTTTACAGATTAAACCTGAAATAATGTTTATAGATGCATTAATTCATTTCCTTGCCTCTAAGAATCCATCATTTCTAAGAAAGATGAGTTCTCCAAGATAACATTTTCTATACTGTTCTAATATTATTTTCGGTCACATCTGGAATATATCTTTTTTCTATTTTGTGTAGATTTTTTATCTTAAATACACACATGCATAGAGACACGTGTGCATGCACACACACACACACTTCTTTAAAAAAATCATAAAAAATTAAATTTTGGAATACCAGACCTTTTTCTTTCTGCTCTCTACTTTGCCTATTGTAATTCAAGATAATATATACTTGCAATTAGTAACGAAGTTTTTTTCCAAAGTAAGATATAAAAAACATGTAAGTGCTGCATTCTTTTTGTCCATTATGATATAGTCTTATAGATACTGCAATGCACTGATTTCTTTGTCATTACCAGAATTAAATGTATTTTGCTCAAAAATTGAATGCAGTTACGGTATTATATTATTGTATCATAGAAGTAATCATTATCCAGAAAATAAGGAATAATGCATTACAGTAATGCACTACACATACGATTACTTCTAGTATAAAGCAGTATAATGCTTACATTAATTCCAAGAAACTTCCTAATTTTATTTCAGTACAACCAAATCACAAGTCACAGGAAAGTGGAATATAAAACTCAACTAATATTTTATTTGACTCATTTTTACTGAATCGCGAACTGCTATAATGCATGAAATTTCTGAAAATGTTCATTGCTTTAGAAAGAAATTTAATAATTTATCTTTGGTGATCACTGTGAGTAAATGAATGGAATTCACAACTAACATTGTAATAAGCAAAGAATTATTTGTATGGTAGTATGGTGGAAGACAATTTAAAAATAATAGGAAGAAAGAGAGGAGAAAAAATGAAGAAAATGGAGAGAGAAGAATAGAGAAGGAACAAAATATAAAAGAAGTCAGGAGCTAAGGGAATTTAGAGGGGGTCAGATAAAAGGCAAAAAGAGAAGAGAATATGTGTGTGTTCAGCAAACTGAAAAACTAAATAGGCAAAACTCTCAGTTTAACTTTTAGATTTACCTTTTTTGTATTCTTCTCTAATATAACAGTTCAAATGGGGACTTAAAATTAATGCTATAAATACAGCTTTTTAATACAATGTTACATTGTGCAGAATATCACATTAGGTCTTTCTAATGAGTCAACAAAATTTCTACATTGCCCTCTAATACTCTAAAATTAAAAATTTTAATAATAATTAATAATAAATATATGCATTTTAATAGAGGAAGAGTTAGTTGTACAACTTTTATGAAACAGCTTAGAATTCAGCTCAAATTGTGAGGCAGTGTTTGTGCTGTGGTATCCTGTCAGGAGTATTCTTCCTTTAGGAGACACAGAGGCATTTTGAAGTTGACTCATATTCCCATCAACCAAAGGGACAGTGTGTCAAGCTTCCCATCTAGTCTAGAATCTCGCTTAGTATTGCTAATATAACTTCCTCTCCCTTTCTTCTTCTTTCTCTTTCCGTCTTCCACTCTGCCTTTCCTTCTGTCTCTCTCTCATTCTCTCTCTCTCTTTCCTTCTTCTTCTGACTTAAAGATCACTAAAATACAATTTAGCTATTAATTCAGTAGGGTTAGGTATCCACATTTACTGTTCTATGTCTGAAGCTATTACACGTAGTGGTAAATCATTTTTTTTAATCTTGCCTTACTTATGAAATTTGTTTTAATGTTATACTAGGTAGTTAAATTAACTTGAAAACATGTTTCACCAGTTTATTTAGTATTGTGGATGCCATGTATCATATGTTTTAAAATAACAAATGATAAAAATAGCAAACACATATTATTTGTGAGTGATATTTAATCACAGAAAATTCAAAGATACTAAAATGTTTTAAACTACCTGACTAGCTCCTTATTTTAGATGCCCTATTAAGTATGCTCTCCTACAATCTTATCATTATATTCTACCATACTTTCCTATATATAAGCAAGCTAGGCACTTTTAAAGCTATTACTAAACAAGAATACTTTTGAAATTTTTGAAAGTCTGGAATAATACATATACAAGCAGAAAATTTGGAAAACACACAAAAGCACAAAGGCAAATATCTCTAAGACACTTGAGATCCCACTAATGCTCTAAATGTAACATATTGTTTTCTAATTGAGTTTTCCATGCATGTATCATGTACAAATGTGGATATATGTGAGGGCTGTCTGAAAAGTATCCAGCCATGTAACTGTTCTTGTTATAGTGACAATGGCTGGATTTTTTTCTGGACTGCCCTCATACGTATTACATGTCTAAGAAATTTTATAAATTGAATTCTGCATAAGGAAAATCATGAAAACAAAATAATACTTATTCAGAATAAGTATTTCAATAAATGGTAAGAGACAAAGCCAACATACTGCTGTCGAGTAGCAAGCACTGAAAAGAATTTATTCCCAAACCAAGTTCAGAGTGGGTGGGGAAGACAGTGTAGGTTAGATACATGAGACAAGATGGCAACAGTTATAAACCATGGATTTTCAGTTTATTATCTTTCATTGATGTTCCATTTAATGATACCATTTTGTAAATGAAGTGGCTGTGGCAAATACTCTTTATTACATTTCACTTTCTTTATAATCCAGAATTTTCCCAGGCTAAATTTGATGTTTAGAGCTTTCTTCTCAGATTCCAATTGCTTTATTTCTCCCCATATACATCCATTTCATAAGTCCACATAACTGTTTAATATAAATTGTAACAATAACTATATATATCTAACTTCTTTGTAGCCTGAGGATGGGTAAAACAGTTACGTAGGCTGAGTTGAGCGAGCAGACCCAAGTAAAGAGAACGCAATGGCAGCCTAATGTTCTAATGTTCTAAAATCAGTAGTTTTAATCTGAGTTTCATTTTATTAGACTGTGTTACAGCCAGATCCCATGATAGCCAGATCCACCCTTTCCCTCTCTTCCTCATTTCAGAGAGTCTTTATGATCTAAAAGATGTCTTGGTCCAATATTCGTGAATTCTATTAATGGAGGCGTTCTTGCACTTACGTCAAGTTATACTGCATATAAATGGAGGATAAAAGGATTACCAGATTATAAATCAAATGAGAGTTTCTGGCAATATAAATCTCAGCTATGTCAGGGTCTTGTGCTAATGGAATTTCAGAATGCCATTGGCCAGAAGAATTTAAATTCTGTTACAGACTTCGCTAATTTTTTATAGGACGTCCCTCAGTAAAACACTAAAAAATAAGGTGGGAGGTTTGCAAGCAAACTTCTGTCAGGTCTTGGAATGGTTCTAAAAAGTACCAAATACATTATTGGCATTTGAAAATGTATTACAACACCCATATTATACTAAGGCTTTGTCTTAGAAACTATTTAGCAATTAATCACTCAAAGAAATGCAGCCAAATTGTGTTAAATGCAAATTAGATGGTATATTTAACACTGATATAAGGGATACAATTTAACCAATGGATTAGAATCCAATAAGATAGTATATGGCTCATTCAAATGATAGAACTACTAATGTTTCAGGTAATCAATTAGGTCAAATAACTATGATAAAATGTTTGTGATTATGTAACTTTTACATCCACATAAATACAAAATAAATTAGTTATTGAGATTAACATGATTTAAGCAGTTGTGTTTGGTTAAGTAGTAAGTGGCTTTATCTCTAAATATATATCTAATATTGATACACATGGTAATATTAATGGGTCATTAAAAGTCATATTCAATATGTGGGGTTATATATGAAAATTAATTTTTATGTGATAACAACATTCTTTTTATGTGGTAACTTTCCAACAGTTTTTCTTTAGTGTGGTCTGGGTATATTCTAATATGTTAAATATTAATTCTTCATGTGATTAATATTTGTTAAGCATCAAGAATGAACACAGAAGTGTGCTAGGTGTTGAGTTATGAATCATAATAATGATAATAAGGTATCAGGTCTGCCTATATAAACAAGGAGGCACCGACTGAATTATTCTTTCTATATAAGCAGTGATAGTCAGAAACAGTGTCTCTTCTAGTCAATATTTTTAACCAAATTTCATCTAGGATTAAGTATGTGACAGACTGTTAATCAATCTGCACAAGGTTACTCCATGATATTTTTCAAATTCATTGTTGTAATATATTTCTGGCTTTATTTTTCCTCTGATTCTGGATGCTGGACAGAATAGAGAGGTCCCATCTCTTATGGTGGACCAGGAGGTACTATATAGCCTAGTACTTAGAAACAGTATCACAGACGTAAAAAATTCATTAGAGGAGAAAATAGATCTCAGTATAAAAACTTTGCTGACTCCTTGTTTCACAATATCCCTTTAATTTGTTTTAAACTTGTTTAAAAATATACTTTAAATTTGGGCACACAACATTATTTTAGATCCCAGGATGAGTCATGGATACAAAACACTCTAAAAGCAGAGACTGTTATTGACTTTGGGGTAGTCTACATTATCCCAAGACCCAAAGTGCAGCACAGGGAACATGGTTAGTAATACTGTTAAAACTATGTATGGTGCCAGATGGGTACTAGACTAATAGAGGGGACTGCTTGGTAAATTACATAAATTTGGGCACCATATTTATGTAAACACTAAGCTGTACACTTATACACCTGAACCTAATATAATATTGAATTTCAGGTAACTGAAACATAAAAAATTAAGAATTAATTAATTAAAAAATTAAATTAATACATATGTAAAAATAATCTGCTAAAAATGCTCTGTACTTCTAAATTTATTCTTAATGTTAAAAATAGAAAAGCTCTTTGAAACATCTACTTTTAGAGGGTGTTTTAAATATCAGGATTTTTTTCCTGCTATAAGCATCTAGACCTGGACAGTGGTAATAAGAAATATTATAACTATTTTTAAACTTGGAATAGATATTTTGACTTCATCACATTTTCAGAGTAATCATATATATATATATGAGTATATAGCTATATAAGATATATCAACTTTAATCAAATACAAAATATATAATACACGAAGTGCAGGACTCATTATTTTTAGATCCCAGGTGATTCTAGTGCACAGCTTAAATTAATCACCATGCTCTAAGTGTTCCAGGTTAGCACTGCTCAAAATATAATGTGAGTAAAACCACCATGGGAATCTGTTGAATGCAGATTCTGTGCCTGGGTGGAGTCTGAGATTCTGTATTTCCAAAATGATCCCAATGGATGTCTTATAACTAACAGATGGAGCAAGGTGTGAGTAGTAATGATCTAGATCAGAGAGGTTCTTGTAGACAGGGAAATTTTCCTGAAGCATGCATCAAGAATAGGCTGTATTTCAATGGTTGAAGGATGAGGATTCCATGTCAGTTAGGTAGACTAGGAGGAACAAAAAGTGTACAGGGGGGAAATATGGTGAACTACATGAATTATATTTAATTAGTTTTTTGAGGAGCAGTAGAAGATAAAGCTGGAGCATGAAAGATGTGTGAGACCAGACTGAGACCTTAAAAATTGTAGATATATTCAGGCCTTTACTTCTGATTTAGACAGAAACATGGAAGAATCCTTGAAACATGTTGAGATATGTAAGGGAGAGAAGGGGGTTAGGAAGAAGACTCTGTGGGAAGTTACCTGTACAAAGTCAGTTAGTGCTGAAGTATTGGGTAAAGGGAGGGGAAAAGGCAGTCATGTCCCTAATAATGAAGGGCCCAGGGGAAGAGTACGAATGTGAAGTAGAATTTTAAGAAACAGTTGTAATAGTTATAATAATAAATAGCCTTAATTGATTTTGATATATGCCAGACATTCTACTAAATACTTCATGCTGATTTTATAATTTCACTCTCATACTAGGCCTGTGAGATAGGTTATACTGTCCCATTTTAATGGTTGTAAATTAAAATAGAGAGGAAGTTAAAATCTTGTCCAAGATCACAATACACAATAAATTTAGAGCCAACTAGTTCATCCTTCCATTCTTTGTCAGTTGTTCAAAAAATTACTCTATTATTCTTATTTTTGAAATCCAAGTTACCATGTTTATTTTTGTATATTTGTGTACTAATAAAATAGAGTTTTAGTGCAAACCAAATGTGCACTAAATGAGTAAGCAAATTCATCTAAATTCAGCTGAAAACTTGAAACTATCTTGCATGTCTTAGTCTGTGAAATCACATAATCCTCAATCCTCTTATGGGTTTATACATAATGGTTTGGAGAAAATACTTCTAAAGATTCATATCAATTTGATACTGAGATTATAATACCTGTTTGTGCTGGAGCCTAAAAATTGTTCTTTAAATGAATCTCAGGATACCCAGGGAGTTTTAGTATATGATATTGGGATGGGAAGAGTTGCTTTTAAAAACAGCTTTCTTGAGAGATAATTTGCATATCATAAACTTCACCCATTTGAAATGTACAATGTCATATTTTTAGCATACTTATAGATTTGTTCAAATACATCATAATCTAATTTTAGAATGTTTTTATCATCTCAAAAGATACCTGTGCCAATTCCAGACCTAAGCTACCACAAATCTACTAGCTATCGCATAGACCTGTTATTTTCTACTTATATGTATTTGCACATTTTAGATAAATGGCATAACATAATATATGATCTTTTTTCACTGGCTCAGCACCACGTTTTGAGGTTTATCTATGTTGTAAATGTATGGATACTTCATTCATTTATATTGGTGAATAATATTCTATTGTATGAATGAACCACATGATGTGAATCCATTCATCAGTCATTGGACCTCTGGTTTCTTCACGTATTTTGGCTACAGTGAAAAATACTGCTAGAAACATTCATGTACAATTTTTGTGGTAGACATATATTTTTATTTCTTCTGTTACCTATTAGTGAAAATGCTGTGTTATATAATAATTCCATGTTCAACAGTTGGAGGAACTGCCAAACTATTTTCCAAATTGGTTACCCTATTTTATATTCTCATCAGCAATATACGAGAATTTCATTGTTTTCACTTCTTCGCCAATACTTCTTATTATCAGTCTTTTTTATCCTAGGCATCCTAGTGGGTATTAAATGATATCTTATTGGGGTTTTAATTGGCATTTTCCCAATGACTAAGAATATTGAGTATTTTCTCATGTGATTATTGGTTGTTTCTATATCTTCTTTGGGAAAATGTTTATTCAAACACTTTGCCCATTTTCAAATAGGGTTATTCCCTTTTTATAATTAACGTGTGTGTTCTGGTTATAAGTATCTTATAAAATATATAATTTGTAAATATGTTCTCCCTACAGATTGTCTTTTCACTTCCTTGATTGTACAATTTGAAGTACAAAATTTTTTTTTTAATTGATAAAGTCCAACTCTTCCATCTTTTAAATCACTGTGCTTTTGGTGCCACATCTAAGAGACCATTGCCTAATGCAAGGTAAACAAAGATTTACTCCTGCTTTCCTCTAAAAATTTAATTTTATTTCTTACATTTAGACATATGATCCATTTTGAATTAATTTTTGTGTATGGTATGAAATAGGAAGAAAGCTTATTTTATTAGGATTGAATTTACAACATGCAAAAATGCCAATGACTTTATGATAAAACACAAACTTACCACTTTATTCAAGAGCAAGACTTGAAACAACTCAGTAGCTTAGAGAATCTGTCTTTAAATTTCCAGCTGTGTATATTAACCAAGGAGGTGATATGACCAGAGAAGGATAAGATTGCATGAGAAAATTTAATTTGTCAGAGGTGTCCCAAGACCCAGAAATTTTTACAAGAGCCCCAAACAAATAATGTGGTACTCTGAAAACCCACTTTGAGGAATACTAATTAAAGTGAATGAATTTCAGCAAATAGAATTTTAAGACACATTTTGTAGTATTTTTTGAACCATGTGATAAACCCAAGGGGACTAAAGATATCAAGGCCCTTAGAATTGAAAATGATTTTACTATATGCCATATATATGGATTATTTTACTGTAATTACACAAAGTATAGCTTCTGTACCGCTAAATCTCGCCTTCAGTGGCTATACAGCAAGAATGTAACAACTTTCATTTTTTTGGACTTTAAGAGTCCACAGAAAATTCTGGCTCAAGATGGCAGGAAATAACACCATTAGATAAAAATTGTCCCAGAGAACAATAGGACATGCTAACACAGCAACATATGTTTTCATAAAATCAATTCTTTTTCACTCAATCCCACTTAACATTTTTAAAATGTAATTTTACCATCCAAATATCATGTATGCTAGATGTTGTCTTGCCATTCCTCACTATACACCAACCTTTTTTAGTATCTGGTCTTAGTCAAAGATATGTGCTGGGAAGAGTTGTCTTGACAATTGTCATTAAACTAAAATCTACATGCTACAGATTTCACGCAAAGCAAACATCATTTCTAATTGTTCTAAAAGATGGGTTATGAAAAGAAAGGAGTCCCTAGAAAGCACCCCCCCAAACCAAAATAGTAACATCATCAATAAAAAATTAAAGGAGAAATATGAATTTATTCAAAAATGTTCAACAGATGTAAAATCAGAAGCTGGTCTAAGGTTTGAGCAGGTGTGATCCTATAGCATATTTTGCTAATTGTAGGACAACACAACTGTAAACCTTCCTTTGCTGTGAACAGTTTATGGTGAAGGTGAGTAGACTTTGTTTCTAAAATTTCTCCATTATTTTTAATGAAAAAATGTGAAGAAAGATGAAGCTAAAAAATTTTTGCCTGTTTTAACAGCAATTGTTTTAAAATACAAAATTATTTGAAACTTGAAAATGGCAGACTACAGGAAATTGTCATCAAACAATGAGCTTTATCTTTCTTGCAACTACAAGATCAAATAATGTCAGATGTGTGGAATCTAAAAATAAAGGTAAAAGAGAAATCTGTGTTTTTAGATTTTTCTCAGGATGATAAATTTAAGACAACATTTCTGGAAATATGTTGTAGGGATTTTAGGAAAATATCTGACAGCTCAGATTATACTTGGGAGAAAAAATAAATAAAAAATATCTCCAAAAAACAGAGAAAAACAAATATAAAATAGTGATTCAAGGGCAATAGGATCTTATTGCCTTCTGATTTTCTTCACAATAATATTTGTTGCTGATTATTATAAGAAATAAATGTCAATGGAACAATATAGCAGAGTTGATTCTGCTAGGTTGGTAAAAATGTGAAGGATATTATGTCTCTAAAACTTTGGCTGAGAGTTTATAAATATGGTTTCTGGAGAGATTAAAAACAAATAAGCTTCAGTGGAGGATGGATCAAGGTATGTTTCGTGCTTTCTTGATCTATGAATAATCAGTTATTTAATCTTTAGCAAGCCACATGCTATTTATTTAGGAAGAGGAGTAAAATCAAGTCTTTAATTTCGCTTTATTAAAAAAGATGAGAAAGTTTTTGAGTGCTATAATATATAGAAAATATTTCCAACAAAGGGGTTTGGAGAAAAGTTATAAATGTGTACCATACATCAGAATAGCCTATTTGAAATAATAAGAATGCATTGAGAAGACATGACCCTAAGCAATTCATGCAGAGTGGAGGGGTGTGGAAGAGGACGGTGGCATGGGAGATATTAAATCATACTTCCTTCTGTCATTGCCAATTATATATTCAATTTCCAAGTCAATGTTTAATATATCATCAGAGCAATGCATTATAATTCTAGGATGGCTGTCACAGCCATAGTAACATCACTCTGATGTCATCTTAGAGTCTGGCAAAAAGCCACAATGAGCATGAAAGTTTAGCCATCCTAAGAAACACTTCACATATTTTTTTTAAATAAATGATTAATATTAAGCCAAAATAAAGAAACAACTCATTTGAAGAAGTGGAGGTCATTTTCCAACTGTTACTTCATAGTGTACTCTGGCATCCTGCCATAAAGACAGAAGGGAAATTCCTGTAATAAAATGTTTTAATAAATTATTAATTTTTCAGAGCCAGGCTGAAGATTTAGAAGGAGGATGGCATTATCTAAATAGGCTACAGTCTTTTTGAGGTTAAAACTCTTTTTCTTTTGCCCAAAATTGCAATATGGATGAGACTTTGCTCTAGCTTATCGTAACTGCAGTGCACAATCAATATTTTAATCCTGAAAGATCAGCAATAATGGAGGTAAACTGAACAGATCAATATTTAGCATTTTGTGGACTATAACTTTTATCCTAGCCCCAATAACTCCATGGCACAGGGGATGGTTTTTAACATCTTGGGTGTTTGAAATCTCACTAATTTTAATTTTAATTTTAAAAGTTAAAGAATTTATTATGAGATATGTAGAGAGAAATGTTGGTAAAAATTATTCTAAAAAACGCTCTAATAAGTTCAACATATTTTCAAGATAATTTAGTAATAATAAATTTTAATTGTGACATATATTAGATTTCTTTTTATTTACAGGGGACTAGATAATTTTAAAATTCATGTAAAGATATGTTCTTATCATGTCCTTGTGCAATACTGCATGACCACTTGAGAGACATTTGGCCAGTTTATCATTTTGGAATAAAAACTAATTAAAAATCTGATAAAATATTAACATTAAAATAGTATTTAATTTATTCAGGTGTCATAGTATAACTGATCAATTATGATAATTTGTCTCTCAAGTTCTATAAAGGGTTTTAAGGAAATCACAATTCTGGAACAAAAAAACCACTTTCTTTAGAAACAGCAATTTCAATTTATCACTCTTGAGAAAACAAGTATTCATAAATGTGAGCTCCATTCCCAAAAGCCCAACCTTATTTCATGCTAACCAAAGAAGAACAACAAACTGTACCTTTAGCAACAAGAAAATTGAAACATTCACTATGAAGAACTATAAAAAGTAGTAAATTTTTTGTAGAATTTCTATTTTTATAGTGTGTGTGTGTGTGAGTGTGTGTGTGTGTGTGTGTGTGTCATCTGAGAGTTACAAAGGAGGTGATAAACCTTGCTGTTAGAGTAGGCACAATGCAGTTGATTACTACTTAAAATGGCAAAATATTAAAGCAACTGAGGAATCCGAAAAGTAAATAAAAACAGGAAAATTGGAAAGGACATTAAAATGTGAAGAACAGCTAATATGGTCATGTTGGGTTTTATGTTTTTATTTCTTCTTTATCTTGCCGCTGTGAGACCAATTAAACTGTATAATGGACACCACTATCGAAATCTTATATAATCCTTCTTTCTGGCTAGAAGGCCAGAAAAAATGCCACCTGTGAGCTTAAGAGAGTAGGAACAATTCTTCACTGTCTTCTTTTTATAATTTCTCTTAGCCTTGCTCCAAAAGCAGTCCCATTTGCAGAACTACAAGATTGCAGTGCAGAAGTAGCACAGTACCTAAAGACCCGAGAAAAACAACTATGATTCTGTATTCAGGAACAGAAAAGAGGGGTCTTGTTACACAGAGTGTAGGAAAATTCTCCGTATTTTTCTCTGTTTCTTCTCTCCTTACTTTGCCCCAAGGGCCAGCTCAGATGTATGGAAAAACACAACAGCTTGGGAGGCCAAAACACTGATAGAATCTCATCTTTTTGTCTGAAGAACCCATACCAAACCAAATCAAAATAATAAATCACTCCATACAAGCTACAGAGTGTTGGAGAAATCCCACAGAGGAGTGAGTTGCAGAACCTCTTTTTCTATATGAATCAATACAAGTCTTTAACTTACCCTCAAGTGCCCTTTTGCGTAACACACCCAACACACATAGCCAAAAGTTTGAAAAGTGAAATACTATACATTATTCAAGTCTCCAGCTCATCCTATGAGTTGTTAGGTGAAATACAGACTCAAAGAATATAGCAAATATTTTGAAAATTGAACTTTCATCGACTCACCTACAGAAGGCAGTCTGACTTGCATTCTATACAAGTTCATTGCCTGCTAAAAGAAACAAAAAAAAAAAAAAAAATCAACATTGTCCACTGGAGTTTCAAAAGAATCAGTTTCTCAGAACATACTTTCCAAATGTTCAGGATATAACCCAAAGTCATCCAAAATACCAAGACACAGGAGAGTCTGACCAAGAACCAAGAAAATTTGATCAATTATTAAAGGAAAAGACAATCAACATAAGACAATTCTGAGATGACATAAATGGAATTACCACACAAAGGCTTTAAAGAGATTATTATAATCATGCTTTATGAGGTAAAACTGAACACTCTTGAAATAATGAGAAGTTAGACATTCTAAGCAGAGAACTAGAAACCATAAAACAGAAGAAAATGAAAATTTTACAACAGAAAGAAAAAACAATATCTAAAATTTAAAAATCACTGGATGGGCTCAATAACAGAATGAAGATGACAGATGAAAGCAAGAATAAAATTGAAGCTAGAACAACAAAATTATCCAGTCTGGATAAAACAGGACAAAAGGGTAGAATATAAAATAAATAGAACCTGGAGAGCCTGTGGAATAATATTTAAACTTTTAATTTTTTTTTCCCATTGGCATTCCTGAAAGAGGAGAAAGAAGTTGTTGTACAAAGCATATTTGAAGAAACAGTTGTTGAAAGTTACCCAAATTTGGTGACCAGCATATATTCACAGATTCAGGAAGCTCATTAAACTCCAAATTCACAAGAATCTTGAAAGCATTTGTACATAGAGAGTGACAGGATATGATATGTTTATAATCTTATTTTAAAATGATACACAATTTTACATGAAGATTTCAACACTCCTTTCTCTGTAATGATAGAGCAGGTAGATAGAAAGTAGTTAGGAAGAATACAAAAAAATCTTAAGAATATTAACTAACTAGGACAGGGGTTGGCCAACCATGGTTTATCAATCAAATCCAGGTGCCAGACTTTTGGCTATAGCCTACAAGCTAAGAATGCTTTTAACGCTTTAAAATTGTTTTATTTTAAATGGTTATATAGATATCTACATAATGTTCTCAATCTTACTTCTTGGTCTACGAAGTCTAAAATGTTTACTGCTTTTCACTTTAATAAAAAGTTTGCTAATCTCTGAAGTAGAAATTAATTAACATTTATAGAACATGCTCTTAAAAAAATACAGAAAGGGTTTCTTTCATGTGTTCATGAAAAATTCACTAAAGTTGACCATATTCTTGGCCATAACACAAACTATAAACTATCTAAAAGAAAGGAAACCATGTAAAAGTATATTATTATCTGATAATATCAGATTAACATAGAAATTGACAGCAAAATGATATCTAGAATATCTCCAATAGGTTGAAATTAAACAATACACTTCTATATAACTAATATGTTAAAAGAGCATGTCACCAATAAAAATTAAAATATTTTAGTTGAACTACTATACATTAAAATTTATACAATTAACCTAAAGCAATTTGATGGAAATTGACAGCAGTAACTATTTGTATTAAAAATAATAAAGTTCTCAAATTAATAGTCAGAGCTTATACCTAGGGAGACTGGAAAAATAATAAATTTTTAAAAAGCAAGCAAAGGAATGAAAAAATAAAGATAAGAACCAAAATTATGATGAAAAAGTAAAAAAATATTAATAGAAATAAAATTTGTTCTTAGAAAATATCAAGAAAAGGTATAAACCACCACTTAGACTGACAAAAAAAAGGAGAGAGACTAAAATTCATTGAAACATGAATAAAAGATTATCACTACATATGCTAAAATGTGAAAGATGAATACAGGGATACAACAAACATATATATACAAATCACTGGTGTAAGAAATTAAAAATATAATTTTTTTTATAATTCCACATTCATAGATCAGAAGACTTAATATAGTTAATCTGGCAATACTATACAAATTGATCTATAGACTCAATGTAATCTGTATCAAAATCTCAGATTTCTTATTCATAAAAATTGACAAAATGATCCTAAAATTCTTATGGAAAATTAAGGAACCCACAATAGACACCATCTAAAAAAAAAGTGGAAAGACGCACTTCCCAATTTTAAAATTGGATATGAAGCTATAGTAATAAAAAAAAATGTATTACTGGCATAAGGGTAGACATATATTAATAGATCAATGAAATAGAATTGAGAGCCAGAAATAAGCCTTCACATTATGGTAAATTTATTTTAAGAAATTTTCCAAGATAACATAAAGGGGTAGATTTTTTAAAAATAGTGTCATGATAAAACTATATCCACAAGCTAAAGAAAGAAGTTGAACTCATACCACACAGAAAAATTAACTCAAAGTGGAACATAGATTTAAATTTAACTTAAAATTACAAAAGTCCTGGGAAGAAGTATAGTAAATATTTTGTGTCCATGTGATAATCAAAATCTGCTTCTACAGCCACAAAAAAGCACAAAGGACAAAAAAAAAGTAATTGACCTTTATCATTCTTAATTACATTTGCTTCAAAGGATACCATCAAGAAAGGGAAAAGACAACCCATCTAATGGAAAAAAATATTTGCAAATTATATATCTGATGAGACTAGCATCTAGGATATATAAAGAGCTCTTACAGGTAAATAATAAAACACAAATACCTCAAGTTGTTTTTAATTTTTTAGATAGGAACAAGTGAATATATATTTATCAAAAAAAAGTATAAAAATGACTGAAAAGTACATGAAAAGATGCTTTATTGACATCATTAGCCATAGGGAAATGCAAAAATCATATGAGATGTCACTTGAATCCACTTGGTAGGTTATAATAAAAAAACGACAAAAGAACCAGTTGATAATAAAGATGTAGAAAAACTGGAACCAGAATACATTACCAATGTGACTGCAAAACGGCACCACTGCTTCGGAGAACAATTTAACATTTTCTCAAAATGTTAAACATAGTTTCCATCTGGTGATGAAAATTGCCTAAAATTTATTGAGTGGATGGTTGCACAACTCTATGAATACAATAAACACCAGAGAATTAAACACCTTAAATGCATGATTTGTATTTGTGTGAATTATGTATCAGTAATGAATGCTCTTATATAAAATTGAAACCAAAATCTATATAAAGTGTCTATGGAACTTTCATTTGTAATCACTAAAAACTGAGAAGAAACCAAATATCTCTGAACTTGGGAATGCATAAACTAATAAAAATAAAACAAAATAAATGTAAAAGGGATGAACCTATTGATATACACAGCCATATGGATAAATCTCAGATGCTTTGTGTCTTGATTTTTCTGGTGATTGTATGAATCCACTCACAAGTAAAAAACTTTAGAGTTTACTTTATTGTAAATAAATTTATATTCAATAAAACAAACAAACAAACATGGGCTTTTACTGTATTTATTCTAGGCCTCTCTGAGTGTCTACATGGCTCTTAAATTATAAATAAAAGAATTTATTGTCTTTATATATATATGTGCCACAGATTCTGTTAAATTCTTAATGTTGCTATTTCAAGCAATGACAATATGGTATTAGATACTATTATTCTTTTTTGGGGGGTGGGGGGTAGTTCCTTGGCTGTGAATAGAACCCAGGCTGTGGCATTGAGAGTGCCGAAGCCTAGCCACTACACAACCAGGGAACCTGGATACTATTACTCTTGAGTTTGAAAGGTTGAAAAATTTAACCATAAGTTACAAAACTTACTCCTGTTGACACAGGGGATTTGAACCAAATCAATGTAATCAATGTGATGCTTTGTCTTAGCTTGTGTAGGCTGCTCTCACAAAATACCAGAGACAGGTTAGATTATAAATAACTAACCTTTTTTCTCACAGTTGTGGAGGCAGCAAAGTCCAAGATCAAAGTTCCCTTAGACTCAGTATGGTGAGACTGACTTCCTCATTGATAACCTTCTCAATGCAACTTCAAGTAGCCACTGAAGGGACAGGAAGGCTTCTTTGGCCTCTTTTATAAGGAACTAATTCCACTCATGAGGACTCATGATGCACATAACCTAATCACCCCAAAGTCTTCACCACCAACCTTATCACTTTGGGGTTTACTGTTTCAACATATGAATTTGAGAAGGACACAAACCTTCACTATAGCACACTAGAAACCAGATTTAAGCATTGTGCATAACCCCTTTCCATACATTGTCTTTTCTCATTAGTTAAAAACAAAACAAAACCAAACATAAAAAACATCTGTTAAGCAATTGGGTTAGAATAGTTACTGCTTCATGGGCAGGAGCTACAAAATCAACAACAAAATCTGTAGTTTTAATAAGTCATTTAAAGAACCTTGAAAAAAATGCAAGGGACCTGACTTGGTCTGAGTGCTTCTCTGTCCAACAAATTGACACAAAGTTCAAAGAAACATAAATATCTGTTGATGTTGTGAAGTCGATCTCACCTCATGGTACGAATTTAGTGAAAGTGTACACATTCTAATTCTTTGCATTTATTGTGAATATTTTTAAGGTTATCTCCCTAAACCTCCAGAAAATATTACCTTTTTCCTCAATCAGAAATATTTCATCCTATAATCTAAAGTCAGTCAAAAGTTCCCTAAAATAACTAAAGTGCACATATATTAACATTTTATTCCAGGTTTTCTGACAAACACATATCACTATGTTTGTATTGATTATCCTTAATCAATTGAACACTAATCATTATAAAAAACTAATCACTATATCCTCAAGTTGTCTAACCAGTAGTGAGATGAGAGATAAACTTTCTGACAACCAAAGATAAGGTCTTCAATCATTCAGAACAAAATATATCTGATTCCTTTCTCTGTTAGGCCAAATTGAATATTATTTATTTTAACTGTTCATTTATTTGAATCCCTTGTTTCCAATAAAATTTGGCCTTTCAGATGATTAGACATATTTTAATCTAACAGAAGAGTTTAGAACATATATCTTAACCAAAATTGGAGAGAAAATAATTTTTTAAAAACTTCAGTATTGATTTTTCATAAGAGAAGCTCTGACCTGTGTTATTTACCATCCCAAATTTTAGTCTAATCTAATCCCAATAAAAAGTTATGTCAATTTCATAATTTTAGGGATAAAATCAAATAATGGGCAAAGTCTAATGTTTATTTAAAGTCATTCAGATTTTGTCAGTAACCTGTTTTTCATCTTTGGGTTTACATTCCATCTTTAAATCAATTTCAACAAACTTCTTTAATTGTTAAATAGGACATTGATATGTAGAACAGCTAGCCTTTTTTAAATAAGAGAGACTATGCTTTATAAGGGGAAAATTTAAAAAATCATCAGTAAATAATGTTGGGTTTTTCATCACTTTATAACATATATATATATATAAATATTAAGGGAGTATGTTCAAATGATTTACTGCCAAAAGCACTGTAATATGTATTCTTGAATAATTATTATTTATTTAATGCTAGTTACATAAGCAATCAATACTCCTTCTATAATCATTTGGTATGCACAGATCTTTTAAAATTAATTCTCATTTTCTAATGTTCCAGGAATTTAACCATAGAACCCTCCATTCTATTATTTGCCAAAACAACATACCTCTTTCTATTTAATGAGAGAAGGCTATGCTTTAATTATATATCTTATCATTGGATTTCATTGATCATAATTATTTTATTACTCAAAAATCCAACATTATTTTTAATTTTTCTGTTTACTTTGTTGCCATTTAGAATTTCACAAGCAATGTAACAACTAAATATATCATTTATCTGTGAGAAATCAATCTTCAATTTTCTTAAACTATAAATCTAGATAATTAAAATAAGAATAATATAGATTATCGAACTTGAGCTTGTCATTACAACTAACAATATAATTGCTTTCTTTCTGTAGTTATTAAAACCAGATGGTATTCATCCACAGGACTTAGTACCTTTTCTTTTCTCTTTCCTCAACTGCCTAAAGCTTATATTATCACATTGTATCTTGTATTTACTCCATAAGCTACCAGCACAGTGAAGACAATAGGCATACACAAGGAAGAGGAAAACAAAAGTCATTTCCAATCATCTGTATGTCTGAAGCAAAAAGAAGTTGTACTTAAATATGTTTCTCTTATAATAATCAACTCCTGTGCAGCATCCCTGTTGCCTCTGCTTACTGATGGACATCACTTGCATTCTATTACTCATTAAGATTTCCCAGTGGAGTAATTCTCATTGTTTACTGAAAGACCCTCTTGTCCGTATTCTCCTGGAGTTTTGTGGTTAGAGCCTATCATGAATCTCTCTTTATATTAATTATTCCCTTTAGAGTATGAGTTAGCATTTTCTTTGAAACTTGAGAATGTTTCATTCCACAAACCACTATTGTCATTAAGTAGGAAAAAGTGAAGCCAGAGAAACAAGTATTGAGATTTTTCTAGAATATGTCTAAGAGCCTGGTTCTTAACATACTTGTCAGTTTCTTTTACTTTTCTGGACCTTAATAACTTGAATTTCTTACACTAGTGAGACTATTAGTAGCATGAAGAAATACTGAATGTTGTAAAGTAATTGGATAGCTGGTGTCTCCTTTGTGTAAGGTATTATATTCCTTATGATCACCCTGATTATCAATATAATTGGCCTATGTGGTTACTCCACAGTACAAAAAGTCAGAATTCTGTTCCATGTTTTTCTCTTCTTTAATTGATGGAGGGAAATGTACTATAAGGTCAAGTTTCAAATCCTCAAGTTTGGGAACAGTTACAGATTATTTTTAGTTTGAGCCACAGTTCATATTACCTTACACAATATTCTTTAAGGATGTAAGAGGTTTGAGGGATTGCTAAAATAGGTCTTCCTTGAAGCTCTGAAACTTTCTCTTTTTCCCTCCCTCTGAAACAAAATCTTTTTATCACATTTTCCCAAATTAATTATAAAAGTTAAAAATTAAATCTTACTTTTTGTCTCCCGCATTAATCCTAAGTAGATCAGTTATTTCGTCCATATTAATGGGAGCATAGCACTAGTGAGATTTAATTTCAAACTTTGGTAATTATGGCTAAAATTAAATTTTACAATAAATGAATTGTCCACGTCCTAGATGAAAGCAGACTAGGAGGATTAGCAACTGGACCTCCAGGATGACTTATGTTATCTTTGATAATTAATTAAAATCAATGTGTAGAGACCTATATTTGGAAATGTAAGGAGTTTCCAAGAAGAGATTTTTCAAATTCCCTCTCAAGTTTGGTGTAAGGGGTGTGGGAGTGGCAGTACTTTGAGGAAACTCCAGAAGATCATAAAGTAGTGTGGTGAATCTACAGTACTTTTCCCTGTTTACTGAATTAAGCAGTATTAGGTACTCTTCCTGGAGGACTTCAAAATTTTCATGAAGTTGAAAAACATGATTTTTATTTCCCTAAAGACTAAGTAGTTGAGAAGCCACTACAGGAAGTGAGGAGATTGGATAAATTATCCTTCAAATTGAGCTTGTATAGAGAATTGTAGAAATATGGAAGAAAAATCCTGTTAACCCTGAAGAATCTAAGTGGAAGCAAATACATTAAAAAAATTTCTTGTTAAATTTCAAAACATAGATGATTTCATTCTGATGCCAGAGTGGAGAACAGTGCAATGTACTTACAGTGCAGACATATACTAGCAAAATATAGTGTTATTTAAAAAGCATTGCCCAGATAAAGTTTCTGAAACATTTAAAGAGAGTGGTCTTACAAATTCCCAAAGTAGTAATCAGAACAAATATGAACAAGTCCATGACTAAGCAACTAAATGGTGTCCTGGATGTTTAGCTTTTTTATGAAAGCCACACCAGAACACAGTGAGTTATTGAAGTGTCACACTATTAATAAGTGCAGCAGGGCATCTGTTCTCCCAGCTCTGGCAATCCTATGTTTCTAAGTGCAGGACTATACTGAGAATGGCAGCTTCCCATTTTACAGCCTGTGTTGATGTGCTTATATGCATGTCTCCCTAGTGGTGACAATAACTCTAATTTGGATGTATGTACTTTAATGTCTTTCATCTCAACATCTGTGCAGTCTTGTTGTACACCCTCTTAAGAGAAAAACATTTTCAACACTGTTGATGAGAAACTGAGTGTTTTTTATTTCACAAATACACTACAAATGGCAAAAAGTGTGAGACTAACCTTGTCTATTATCTCATAGCAATGGTGTTTGTGTGGGGAAGAGACAGGGTAAACCTTTATTTTGCTCATTCTGCTCTAACACATATTTACTGTAGTTTTCATGGATTTCTTTCCTTTAACTCTTCCCTTCATATTTTCTTACAATCGTTAGTTCTGATCATTTGAGTTTTCAGGATGGGCTGAGTCACACTCTACTACCAGCTAGACAAGCTTGAATTTACCTTGAAATATAAATAAAATTTTATACATCCTTCTTCTAAACCTAGTCATTTGTTAATATGACCATATTAGTAAGCACATTCCTCATTCTTTGGCCTAATTTTGTGTTTACGTTGACCATCCTCTTCTTTTTCTCTCAGTTCCACCATTAATGACAACTGTAGCCTCAGTGTTCAAAGAAGTCTCCTCTGCCTATTCCAGAACACTGTATCAGCTCCACTCTGCATTCATAGCATTTTATACCCTGGTTCATCAAATGAAAACTGCCTGTGACTTCCCTTGTGACATTGAACTATATCTAATGTTGGTATTTTACTAAGCTTCTATGTATGTTTAGTTCATCTGTATAATGAGATTGTAATATCCACAATATACATTTCTGTATCTTGCTCATCTTTCCCCATCCTACTACTAGATGAACTAAAACAGAACCTTAAATTAACCATTGCTTTATTGTTTGCCAATTTTAAGTAGAAAATATCAAATTTAATTTGTTTATAATATCTTAGATGTTTTAAATAATTCAATCAAGATTAGCTGATACATAACAACAAGATTTAAGGGAATGAAAGTTGAAACAGATTTTCTGTTGTGGAAGTATTATACTAACTGAGCTGGTGTCTGCTGCTATTTTGTCTGCCTGCATGATGACTCAGTGATCATCTGTCATTCAGGGAAAACACGTTTAATCATTTTGTCCTAGGATGTAGTAATAACATAATAGCCTCAATAACATTTTTTTTCAATGAGAAACAAAATGTTAAAAGCCATGTTCACAATGGAGAGACCATGGCCTTCTACAATTATCATCATCTAAAATATGGTCTAAATCATCAATGTTACCACTATCAGGCCACTAATACTTGACATTTCATAGTCACAAATTTCCCTTGACAGAACAGCATGTCAGACATATGTTACCACTGCACTCCATTGCTTCTGCGTAGTTATATTAACCTCCTTATTGACCTACTATCTGTCTTCTGCGTCCAGATACAACATAAAGAGGTACTCTGAACTCCATTCCAATATTTATTTATAGGGCCCACAACCATGTTATGCAGCACTCTACGTCCTGAGAACCTATGCCATCAGCTAGTTGAATACTGTGTTAGATTTTATACTGCATAACTAGAATTTCACTCAAAAGCCAAAAACCGGAATGCTATGAAAAGCTATGAATTGCTATTCCCTGAGCTTAGTAGTTGGAAATAACAACCAGGTTCGCTGTTATGATAGTGTCTGTCACTGAAAGTCCACAGACTATCACTTGTGTACAAATCTTCCTTTTCAGTTATAAGAAAGCATGGACAATATGCTGATGTTTTCACTCCACAAGGCCCGAGGATATACTAAGCAGTAGAATGTACATCCCCAAATGCTGCTTCTTTTGAGTTTTTCTAAACACTTTCCAGAGATTTCTAAATGTTCTTAAATTGGAATTGATTCTACCAGGAAGCTTTCATTTAGCTTTCAAATGAACTATTTTGCTTTTGACAGCAGAAAGGGAATATGATATCCAAATTTTTATAAGTGACCTATGGGATTTCCTTTTATTTTAGGTATCTGAATAAAATTCTTGAGTGGATCATCATTTTTATCATTTTCTTAATCATGTGGCCACTTATTTCTTACATATGTTTGCCAGAAATGCATTTAATAAATGTTACCTTCCTGTGCTCTTCACTATCTCTTAGTTTTTCTCTCACTTCTCAGTTATTCAGACTGTATCACAGCTGTAAACTAACTTTGTGGCTTTTATGTCTTTACACCTGAGAATCTCCCATCTATATATTTCCCAAGTTGCTTTATCTTTTATAAGAATCTGATGTAAAAATCAGTTTCCAAAGTGTCCTGATAATGAAAACAAAAGGTCTGGAGGTGGGAGTGGGGGTAAAACCTCCAGACAAATTATGTGATGAACAGATTTTCAAGGCTAATGAATGCAGTTGTCTACCCAATGGATCCCTAAGATCTTCCACAGCTCTGGGATGAGGTTAAGAATGAGAAGAGACAGAGAAATATTATAAATCTCCAAATAAAGACTAAAAATATTTGGCAACCACTATCACACTCTTTCTTACACCAAAAATTACCAGTTTCATTTAGAACACTACAGGAAAAAAGAAGTATCTACTTTTGTGATAGAAAGGTGAGCACCAGATGTAGGACATTTTCTGAGTTAAATCCAAGTGAGAAGGATGAGGGTAGATTGCATCTAAAGGAGACCATGGGCCTCCCTCAATAAGATGATAGAAAAACTCTAATCATAGGAATTGAAAGGGTGTGTATAAATGTCTAATAAGAAGAATTTGCTAGATTTTATGGACTTTTCAGAGAAAAAAAACATTAAGAGTTTGATAATAAAAGAAGTTCTAACGCAAAAGCACTTCTAATAGTACAGCGTATGAAATTCCATATCACCTGATATCACTAGCAAGCCACGATGAATTGATTTGATTGGGCTAGGTATAAGTAATAATGATTACTCTTTGATATACTCCTATATGATAGGGACGAGACACTTAAAAAAAAATACTTGCACGTGTGCTATGAAAACCTCATGACGACTTTAGGAGGTGGATGTTACCTTATTTTAAAAGGGAGAAAAAGTAAATGTGGAGATGTTAGGTAATTTGTTTAAGGTCACAGAGCTCATAAGTTGGTAGAGCCATAGGTCTACCATGTCACCCATGCTTTCCATTAAGCTAACACAATCGCAGCTTGGAGTGATTTAGAGCAGTCTAAAGATTGCTGTTGGTTTTTACTTTAGGGGATAAAAATATTTAACATGACTTCATGGATTAAAATCTTGTAGATATTTAAAACAATATGCTTCCTTTAGTGCTGGCATGGAATTAGATCCTTTATATCCTCTGCATAGTCTAGGAAGTGTTAAGAGAAAGGAAGGTATGTTCCCATGTGCTAAGTTATTAGGTGCACTGTCTTTGGAGACCAATATAACTTCTTTATGTTTTATCCAGAGAAGACATAATGATGCAGAATTTTCAGTTTGAAGCATCCACACACAACAGAAACAGTAATAGTAAACTAAATGCCAAAACAACTAGAATTACTGGAAGCCAGGTACTTCTGAGTTTAAATCACTGGCGGATTCTGTCATGTCTTGATAAAGCTTATCTTTAAAAATAACAAATGCAGTAGTCTCTAAAGAGAATTATGTCAGAAAGAAAACTCAAAAAGATAGAACCAATATAAAGTCTGCAATCCAGAAGCATTAGGGTATCAGCTCCATCTACAAATAAGCTAAAAGTTGAGAATATCATATTTTTCTTGCTTACATTATGTGATCGTATACGAGGGCTGTCGGTAAAGTACCCAGACACATAATATGAAAAACAGAGGCATTTATGGGTTTAGTTGAGGTTTTATTTTTTTAACTTTTTCCAAGTCTTCTCTAGATGAACAAATGAAAAGAGAAAAAATATATAAGGGTTGCTCAAAGGGGCCTGGAGGTACATACAACTTTCAGTGGTAGATTTAAATGACCATGAATTTATATTGACCTTATAATACCCCTGTTTATCTTGAAGTGCACATACCATTTTCCCCCGTTGGTGCCTTGATTAATGACTTTTCCCTTCTTTTCTGCAGTTTCTCTTTTCTCAACTTCCCTGTTAATATGTTTCAATTGAAAAGCGGTGTCACTGTGGAGTTGGGGGTCACTTCCTGTTGGTCCTAATGACTTGGGATTGCCAGCGCGATGGGCTTAGCTTTTACAGCGTTACAAATATTTCATGTTGGTGATATAGTCTCTCTGACTGGGCCACATTGCTTATTATTTTAGATTGAGTAGCCGTGTTTCCTTTTCTATATGGCACATGAGTAACATGGCATGACTTCTGACCATAAAGAAAATGAGATGCACTTCCCACCAAAAAAAGAACTGAACACTGAAACTTCTAAAAAATGTTTAAATAGAAGTTCATATACTCACTCTAGATTGTAAATCTATGCATGCTTTCTAAGTTCCCAAACTTAATTTTCTAATATGCCCCTGTGCCAGTCTCACTTGTGTTGAGTCTTAACCACTATATAATCTGTAAGTACTCTATCTTCTTTGAGCATCTGGGGGCACAGACCTAATTTTACCACAGAGTTAACTCTGCTTTAAAAAATTTAAACTCAAAACAAGACTCTAGCCTAGTCAGATTCAAGTATTAATATTTCATTACAGCTGTTTTCCTCATGCATTCCAGAAGCCTCACATCCCTCAGTTAAAACTTGAGGTTTCTGGTATTTTTCCTTACCTGAAAAAAAAAAGAGAAAATAAACTGCAAGGTTTTCCTCATATTATCAAATACAGTTTTCGAAAATGGCGTGTACCTACTTATGGAGAGTCTTTGTCTCTCTGTCTCTCTCTCTCTCTGTCTCTCTCTCTCTCTGTCTCTCTCTCTCTCTCTCTCTCTCTGTCTGTCTCTCTCAGACCACTTCTCTGCGGAACAAGCTGTAAGAAAACAAATCTCAACTGCACAATTTGTAACGTTTTTTTCCCATGATGCAGTCTATCATTATTTGGATGACTAAAAGCTTTAATTATTTACTTTTGGGAGTCTCTAAAACCCATGTCATCACAAATACTGAAGAATTTTCTGGGAAAGGTTTGAAACACTTCCAGTTAAACTCTTGACTTAATATCTCAAGAAGGAAAAAAAAGTAATGTTTCTACCACATACTTTATTAAACCCTTTAGGTCCTTTTACAAGAGAGGAAATACCAATTAACGTATAATTTAGTAGAACAAAATATTATCCCATTTCAACCAGTACCCACTTCCTTGAAGTTTATTCAAGCATTAATAACCATTTAATGCAATTTAACTATACTGAGGTATCCATTACATTAATATATCTGTCATGAAATTAGAGTTTTGTTTCCATGAATTTTGTATTATAAGAAACTCTTTATAATTTTATTCTGTATTTTATGATGTTTCATTTCAACTCAGTCTCTGTTAAGTGCAAGATGATCAAAATGTTTTTCATGTTAAAACATTACAATTACTTGATTTATTGAGCCACAAATCACAAATGATTTTTATATATACATATACATATTATTAACATATTTGAGAATTTAAACCACTAATGTTTCAGGATTGTCAAATCTTATTAGGAATATAACAATGTGAATATGCATTTGAGAACTGATCCTTAACAATGATTCTTTTAAAACATGCAAATATATACTGGAATAGTAATATCTTCATTGTCTGGTGACTTATACAGTGTTTTCAAGGATAAGTTCTGTTACCTGCATGAACAATTATATCATTAGATATGTTCTTGCATGATTTAACTCTAAAAGTATGTGATCATGGAAATTCAGCTATATTTCAGTATGCAAAGAAAAATGTAAACACTGATAGCTTATGTTAGCATTATATTTAGGGGACCTGAAAGGTCTTGCATTAGACATACTTTATCTTACAGTAACTTCTTAGAAGGCTAAAAAACTTGATCAAATCAACTTGGCTACTTAGTGTCAGGATCAGAGCACAGGGCTCTGTATCCAGGTGAAAGCATTTGCTTCAACCTAATGAGCTCTCATCTAAATAAACATATGCAAACAGCAAAGTGAGACACAAATTCATAATCGGACTGTCTTTGCTTCCACGGCAGGAGGATTGAGGGGATATTCCATCAGACCCCCTGGACACTTTACAACCCCTCTCCATGTTACAACAGCGTAGAAACAAAGTACATTGTCAAGGAACCACCTTTGTAAAAAGGGTTGTGAACCCATGTGGATTATATTTGTCTTTTCAAGTAGAATTTGAATCTTTATCTGAGGATTTTTATTTGTTTTGAAAATTATATTCACCTTTTTGTTATTGTATAGCATTAGCTTAAAAGTTATTTGGAAAGAGAAGATATTGAAAGTAATAATCTAGATACAAAAATAAAAGAAGGAGAAGCTCCCAAAATCTTACTAAGTGAACTTTGAGGTCATAATTTGGTTAATTCAAGAAAAGTTTCTGTTACTGAGGAGGTCATTGATGTGTTTACATAGGGAAAGTAAATACAAAGCCAGGCAGCTATCCTAGAATTTCAGCAAGGAAGAACAACTATATGAACAAATCCTATCCCTTATCCATTCCAAAGCTGAGACGTTACATAAGAAACAGAATAATTTCCTAAGTTCTCCTGCCTACATTTTGTAATTAATTCAGATCAGGAGGTTACTCATAAGCACTGTTCTGAAGGCTAGAAAGCAAACAATTGCAAAAAAAAAAAGATAAATTTTCCCAGTAATTTTTACTAAGCCCATATGAATAAGTGTTATATGTCTTATGCTATCTGTTCCTACTCCATCTTTATTATCTATAGGCCTTGTAATGAAATAAAATGAGATCATAAACATATGTTGTTTGGCTCCATTTATCTTACTGATCCAACAGTTAGGATGAGGTCCTTAAGGAGTAATGTTTCAGTGAGAATAGATCAATACTTTATATTCAAGGAATAGGGCTTTCTTACTAGACAAGTAGTAAAGGCAGAAGAGAATGAAAGGAGGCAGCCAAGTATTTATTCCTCAGAGAAATGGATACTGGAAAGAACTAGATACAAGATGAGTCCAGTTTGTTTGTGTTAATGCTTTTCCTTCTGTTTTCCTTTCCTTATATTTTCTCGTATTTAGCTTCAGGTATACAAACATATAAATTTCTTCCCTTTTCTTTTTTAATCTGTGTCTATCAAATCCATAAGCAAACTTTCATGCCCATTCATTCAAGTAAACATTTATTAGGGACTTACTAGGTGCCAGACCTTGTGCTGTGAGTTCATCTTCTGACCTTTGTACTTCTGCTTAGTCTCCCCATCAGCCCCAGAGATGTGCTAGAATGTTAATTCTGGACCTATACTGTCCAAACTCGGTTAGGATTGTAGGCACTCAGAGGCAATTCAGGACCCAACACACCCAACATCAAAAATTATTCTTCACATTTTATCAATTTCCTAGTTATACAGAAGTTAATCTTAGTGATGACTAAAAAAAGAAAACTGTTACTTATTTATTCAAAATAAGGTGTGACTTGCATAAAAAAATCTTTACTAAGGATATCTGAATTTAAAAGTGAAAAGGTAATTATGGCCAGTCATTTTAAAATGATGTTTAATTGGTTAATTATCAAAGTTTTAGAGATTTTCTAACATCCACTTATTTGTCAAATCCTGGGGTCCTTTTCCTACATTTCTTAATCTGTCTCTGTTAATGTTTGAGATCAAACCCAACCTACTAAGTCAGCCATTTTGATCAGCAACACAAAATTGATTCTTAACCTATCTGATTATCTCACATTGGGAAGATAGGGTCTTAAATTTGACAGGAGGTAATGAAAATAAATACCAGAATTGGTATATCTATATATATATAGAAATAGCAATCAAAGAAAACACACACACACACACACACACACACACACATACACACACACACAAACATAAAAATAAAATTATATTGCTGGAAAAAAGTTATGTGAAAAAACATTTCTGAGGATGTAGTTTATGCCAGTGAAAAAGAGTACTAAATCTCTGTAACATCTCTGTAATGTGACCATTATTGCCATACAGTTATTGGAACACATTGACATGTATTTAATACTTCTTATTTTGGTGTCTCAGAATGCTAATAGTTCTGAATTCAATCACTTTTACTCTCTAAACAAAATATTAATAATTTCATATTCACCCAAATATTGAACAGGTAGAAAGGTAATAATAGACCAACACTTAAAACTATATTCATCCAAATCAGTGGAGAATCAGCTAACTCTTACTCTTAAATCTTTATGAAATAAAGATTTACCAGTAAAAAAATTTAACTTTTTAAAAAATAAAATACATGCAATTTCAATTTCAAGAGGCAGCAATAGAGATTTTATATTTCATTTGACTTGGCCTGTTTAAATTTAACATTTCCAATGAAAGTTAGTGTTGAGACTTCCTTCTTCTATGATGTAAAACATAAAGGTCGCAGCTTAAATTGTGTGAATTTCTGCTTGTCCAATTAAACAACACAATTATACCCTGAAAAAATTAAGATAACAGCGGTGCTATATCCCTTGAGGTATTACACTTTAACTTTTTACTCTAATAAATACTAGCTTCCAAAATAATTAATTCAGCTTTTAAGTCATTTCTACAAAATAAGTTTTATTCTCTGAATGTTTACAATGTACCCAGAACTGTGGAAGATATAATCAACAAATGAGGTCACTACATGTAAAAGAGTTATTATGATCTCCAAATTTGCAGGGTCAAAGATGGAGCGCCAAAGAAGTATAATAGTTTACTCTAGGTAGCCAATGTTATAAAACACAGAACGTAACAATTCAAATCTGGATTTAACTGATTCTATAGCTTGTATACTTTTCATCAAGCCATACAAACTTGGACAATTTGATATATCTGGCTCTGGAAAGTTTGGTCCTGTCACTATTCTAGCTCTAATGTTTTTTCTTCAATGTAAATCATGACTGCTGACATAAGCAAGCTATTCCTTATGAAATCTTATAATATCATAAATATGAGATATTTGATGAAGAATGGACTTTCTAGCACTTGAAATCAAACACATGTGTTCGAGATTTATGCTTTCCTTCAGTTTATGAAAACAGGTGAGTGAGGGGAGATTCCTAATTTGTCTATAACATTGTTTCATAAATGGGTCATGTTTATTGATAATAAAGAACTTAGGTGAGAAAACCTGATGAAAAAAATTGTCACAACTTACAACTGCCAGGCTATGCCTTTCATAATATATTTAGCTTAGTAATGATAATTTATGGCAAGGAATTGCCTTCATAATCTAATTGTAATAAGCATATTAAGTTGAAGAGTACTCTCAGAAATGCCAGATACTGTCCACTAATACTTTCCACACTCCTTCATCAAGGGAGTGGATATTAGTTCTGTTTTGTTCTGTTGGCTTTAGCAACTTCTACTAATGTCCCTTGTTATTGTACTTAGACCTCTCACCACTTTTTGAGTGCATTTCACAATTGTGCCCTTAACACATATAATTCATTATTGTTCTCTGCTTCCTAGTTCTTGTTTAAACTAGATGCTATGTGCCTGAGGAACACAGGCTGTGTCACATCTGCGTTAATCCTATGGACACCACAATCTCCACAGTGTTTAGCAAAAGACACTAGCTAGTTGCCTAATAAATCTTAAGATTTCTAGCCTTCGTAAAACTTGTGGGAATATAGACTCTCTAGTGCACTTTCAGTGAGAATATAAATTAATACAACCTTTCTGGAGGGTGATTTATTATTTATGTATGAAAATGTAAAATGTCCCAGCTTTTCACCTAGTGATCCCTAACTACAACACTTTTCTTGGGGCCTTTCGCTGTGTATCATTTTCCCCATACCACCACCACTTCATCATTTCCTATTTCATCATTTTTTTTTTTAGTTGCCTAAATCCTATCATTTCTTAAATCTCAATTTAAATCCAATATCCTATGGGAAACTCCTCCTAATCTTAAAAACAAACGTTAAGTGGCTTTATTTGGAATCTCAAAGCCCCCAGGATATCTCATCGCAGCATTTATTTACACAAGTGTTACATCCTTATGCCCAAGAGTGTCTGCCAAGTTGTATATACTTAGTAAATGGCCATTAAATTAATAAAATGATTGACTTAATGAATGAATAAGCTGATGGGTTTGGACTCATGATATAGAATAATTCTAACTATTTAAATATTATAACATAAAAATTTACCAGCCACTGTAACAATACTTTTTTCAGAGTAAAATGTCCTCATTTCATAAAAAGATTATTAAAACAAAAAAAGCAAAGACTAACCTTATTTGATGTTTTCTTTCTACAATTTCTGTTGCAAGTATGATCCATATACTTCCTATAAACACCCTCTCAGAAAAAGTATTATATGTAGCTCTCTGAACAGAAAATCTGGGCCAGCCATTAGAGAAAATCATAGAACTCAGAAGAAATTATCCTGTAATCACTAAATTCTTTGTATCTATACTCTATTATAGTCCAAATTACCATAAATTTATTCCTCAAGAACACTGTACAGTTGCATGACTACAGAGAGAATTCTTTTGGGTAAAAACAAACAAACAAAAACCACACTTTTTTATTCCATCTTTACCCTGCTACAAATTCTTTAACAACCCATTTTCTCATAAATAGGCAGCAAAGATAAAAAACTTCAGAAATTAACTATATGAAAGGAAGTTTATTTTGTCCACTCAACTTGCTTTTTATTCATGGTTAATGTTGAAAAGTATTGGTTTAATTATTTCTCTTTTCCCCTAAAAAATTTTTAAGATTCCACACTGCAATATATTAGTCTGTAACTCCAAGTACACACACACACACACACACACATACACACACACACACAGTATATAAAGTTATCAAACAACAAATTGTACCCATGTCATGTAACTATTAGACAATTAATTTAAATGACTTTAGATCTATCCAGTGCTCATTTGAAGCACCACCTAAATATACAAGTAGGAAAACTGAATTACAGAAAGGATTTTCTTTGTGCCCTCTGCAAGGACTGAACAGAAGTACCCGACAAAGATGATACGGGAAACTACCTTCTTCACACCCAGTTCAGGGCTCCCACCTCCCCTCAAATTACCTCCCACTTCAACCAGTATGTTACTTTAAAGTGTTGTTAATGATGTTTTAGACCCTAAACTGTAAATGTCAACCCAGTAATTACTTATCCCTGAACTCATTCTCATAAAAGCTCACAAGTTCAAAAACAACATTTTATAGTTTTTATTAAATCTATTTGCCAAAAATGACACACAGCAGTAACCAAAACACACACACACACACACACACACACACACACACACACACACACATCCTACTTAACCAAGTTCCTGTCTAAAAGAAAGAAAACTAAAAAAGAAAACAAAACATCAATTATTGGGCATAACTATGTCCTCTGACTCTCTTATGCCACCCCCCTCCCTCCGTGAGATTAATCGTGTGACAAATGACATGAGATGGCCTTATGAAATTTTGTCTGGAGCAATTTTTACTGCTAATGGAAATTATAAATAATATGTGCCTTTCGTCAACTGCATTCTTCAGTAATCTAATTGTATCAAGCTAATGAGACCTGGGTTAGGAAATGTTTCGAGGTTCCCATGCCCCAGGTCAGAGAATGCTGAAAACATCTCTGAGCAGATGTGCTCAGTCTCATGAGAATGGCAGCTGAAGCACTTGGTCACTCCACAGAGCACTGGCTGTGCAGAGGCCTGTGCACTTGACCTTCTGCTAGAGGTAAAGAGCCTTCCTGTGGGTGAGCTGCAAATCTGAGGAGGGAGGGAGGGAAGGCAGAGGGTGATAAAATTCCCCTTCTCACCCCTTGCTCCCCAACCTTTTCTTGTATTAACTGTGTAGAAGATTCCTTCCATTTCCTTCCCAGGGGAAATAGCTGTAAATGTTGCCTCTTCAGAACTAGCACATGTTGGCACCTGCATGTGTTGAAGGGGGCCAGAGGGCCAGGGAAGGGTTGCATGAGAATGAAAACACCTCTTTTCTCCATTTCTCCAAATCAATATTGTTTACTCTACATTTACAAAGGTTGATGCAACATCACTCCAGGCTGTTATAGACTTAAACTGCTTCAAAATGACTTTATATTATGGCTGGATGAGAGGCGTTTAAATAAAAAATTCTAATATATTCCAAAAGTGGCATATGCTATGAACCCCCAACCTTGAGGTTAGGAAGTATTGGCAGCAGAGCTGAGATATAATTACCTACATCCGCTGAATGATGTCATGTAAGGGCAAGACAACCTTAGGAGTTAATTCTAATATTTGGTCAATCTCCAAAATCCAATAGGAGATGTTTTTTCCCCCTTACTTAGTTAAGTTTTCAAAATTTCTTCATTTCAATGCAGCTGGAAAATACTTTTTCTTGCTCTTACATTTTTTTATTGTCTATTTTTTAATCAAAGTACAACTAACCTTCCTTCTCCATTCTTTTCTAAATCCATGTATCCTGTGAGAACACACACACACACATACACATACTCAATCTGTGCTTTCTTCTTTTGATTCAAGGAATCACTGATTCCACAGTATTGCACAGCAAAGAACTGTTCCTTTAGTAAGCCTCCTTGTTTTGTTTTGTTGTTGTTTGTTTGCTTGTGGTTTAGGACGTTTCAACTGTCCCATGAACCAGAAGGCTCACTGATTTTCTAGGGATGTGAATAGTTCACAGTAAGCAAGTTTCCTCTCTCTTATTTTTAACTCAAATTCTTTCCTCTTAGCCCTTTGAGTTGTCTGTCCGTTTGCATCCTGCCAAAGGATTCTTCCTCTCCTGAGGCATTTACATCTTTCACATATTTGCTGACTGTTATCATGCTCCTCTTAGCAATCACTTAGCCAAAATATACATTACTCTGTGCTCTTTTCATCTCTCCACATAAATCAAGCCCTTGGTCCTCAAATCATTTTGTTGTTCTTCTATGAAGTCACTCCAATTTGGCTTTGGGTTCTGAAGTGACAAAAATGGAAGACAGATTTCTCCGTTTAGACTCAATTCTGTCATGTTGAGACACCATCACCTCCTGCTCCTTAATATGAAACTTTTTCATATGCCAACTAACTCAATACTTCTTTCATATTGTTGGATTATGTTGCCGTTACATCCTTTTCTCCCTGGAGGTCTAATCTGGTGGGAACCTTGGAGTGGTTTATTATGTTACTTCTGAGCAATAATGAGAGTAGAAATCACATTTATTTTTGATAAAGGCAGCAGAAGCAGACCTCTATGTCCTCACCCCCTGTTTCCTAAGCATTTATTGGATATATGGATTTTCAAATTTTTCCAGAGAATTTCTATTAAAAATAAAGCCAGACACGGAAATTCTAGGCCCCAACAGGAAAGATTTAGGAAGAGGAGAACAGAAGCTTATGATGAAAATACCTCTTGCAACTTTACCGAATATGCTTTGACATAGGCCTGGAATAACAAACAGTTTGTAAGTGCTTGCTAAATTTCAAAAAGAAAACCATATGAATCCTGAATACTTAGGAAGTTCTTCGGAAGTATTTTCTTCTGAAAGTGGATGAAATAGCTGCTTTTAAATTTGTGTTATTCAGTGATAATCCTTCAGCTTCCTGATTGGCTAAAGCATTTGGACCTGCCGGGCCTTTGAATCACTCTTTATGCTGAAGGTGGGTGTGGATGTCAATCTGTGTGGGTCATTAACACTTCACACATGTTAGTTCAGATATCTGGGGCGTGCCTGTGTTTGCAGTGCCAACATGCACAGCATTTCTCAAAAAATCAGTTTTGTTTTTCCGAGGGTTTGATTTGAAATATTTTTCACATAGGTATTTTTACTCTCACTCTCAGTAATGAATATTTTTGGAATTTGGTTTTATTTTAATTATTCTTTTCTTAACTCTTTGATTACCAGAGATATGTGCCACTTGGAATCAGAAGAGTTACAAAGCTTGCTTAATTGTCCTCTGGAGATGACATCTTGGGTAAAATAAGTATAACACTCTTTCAGTTCCATCTCATTTCTGATCCTAGTATGCATCTACAACAATAATTTAATTTGTGCAGATTTTACAAACTCCCAGTATGAATCTCTTGATGATGACACTTTGCTAGTAACATTAGAAAACTGAATAAATTCTTTTTCTCTTCCTCTCTTCAGCATTTGACCTTAAATGCTACCTCCTAGATCATCATACCTTTAACCAAAATATTATACATAGAAAGATATAAAGTATCACACTATGAAACTTATATTTATATATGAATATATGAAGACTGTCTGAAAAAATCCAGCCATAAATGCCTCTATTTTTCATATTATATAGTTGGATACTACTCATATTAATGTTTTTTTCTTCCTCATGAGACTACATGTTCAAAAGCATAATGGTCAATGCAAAATTTTTGTCTACTTTGCTCATCATTTCTCAGGAAACAAAAATTATTGGGAAAATGATCTATTAAAAATATCAAAGTAACTAATGTTGAACACAGATAAAAGATTAATTTTCAAAATTTTGCTGGTGCAGTTGCTTCGTGTCATGTAGATCAGTTTTATAATACCAAAGGAAACAATACAAAAGTGAAACTGAACCTCAAATCTTCCTTAAAACAAGGTAGTCATCCCAGGCACGCAGTCCTTTAGGTGGTGTTTCCTGCCACCACCAAGCCTTTGCAATTGCTGTTCCTTCTGCCTGAATGCTCTTCCCTCAAATACATGCATGGCGTGTGACTTTTGATTCCATCTCATTTTTATGGAAAACTTCCCTTCTTCATGAAGACTTTTTTGACCAATCAATCTAAAATTGGAGCACTTGCACAAGCACTCCCTGTCTACCTTCTCTACTTTATTTCTTTTCTCTGTCATTGATTGATATTGAGCATGCTAGATGTTTTACATTTTTATCCTGCTTTTTTTCTCATCTCTTATGCTAAAATATAAGTCCATAAAGGCAGACATTCTTTTATTTTGTATTTTAAAATTATAGTTGACACACAATATTATATTAGTTTCAGGTGTGCAACATAGTAATTTCACATTTCTCTATCTTACAAGGTGATTACCACAATAAGTATAGTAACCATCTGTCACCAAAGTTATGATATTGATTATATTCCCTGTACTGTATATTACATGTCCATGAGTTATTTATTTTATAGCTAGAATTTTGTACTTATTTCCCTTCCTCTTTTTTACATTGATCTTCTACCTCTTTAGCAATCATCAATTTGCTCTCTGTATCTATGAGTCTGTTTCTGTTTTGTTTGTTTGTTTATTGTATTTTATTTTTGAGTCCACATGTAAGTGAAATCATAAAGGATTTGTCTTGCTCTGACTGATTTCACTTAACATAGATAGGTTTTAATTTGCATTTCACTGGTGACTAGTGTCTTTTGGCCATTTGTCTTTGAAGAAATGTCTACTCAGGTCCTCTGCCTATTTTTATCAGAATATTTGATTTTTTGATGTTTAGTTGTATGAATATTTTATATATTTTGGATATTGACCCCTTATGAAATATATATCATTTAAAAATATCTCCTTTCATTCAGTAAGTTGTCTTTTAATTTTGTTAATTGCTTACTTTGCTGTGCAAAAGCAATTTAGTTTGATGGAGTCCCATTGGATTATTTTTTTGTTGTTGATATTGCTCAGGAAGCTATATCCAATAAGTTTTACTAAGACTGATACCAAAAAGTTTACTGCCTATGTTTTCTTCTAGGAGTTTTATATTTTCAGGTCTTATAAGTCTTTAATAAATTTTGAATTTATTTTTTTATATATAATAGTATAAAGAAGTGATTGTCTCAATTTTTTTGCATGTTATCTGTCTAGTTTTATCAATACCACTTATTGAAGAGACTGTCATTTTCCCATTGTCTACTTTTACTAACTTTGTTGTAGATTCATTGATCATATAAGCATGGTTTTATTTCTGGACTTTCTATTTTTAAAATATGTTGGAGTGAGTGGTTAATAAAATAATATGGGGTTTATAAAATTATATATTTGTCTTATTTGTTGCTCTCAGTTTTATGTCCCACATGATTGTGAAATTATATAGTTCTTAACTTTATCTGAATCATTTCACTTAGCATGATAATCTCAAGCTTCACTATTTTTTCCATTGATCTCTGTGTCTTCTTTTGTGCCAGTATCATAGTGTTTTGATTACCACAGCTTTGTAGTATAGTTGGAAATTAGGGAGCATGATACTACCAACTTTGTTCTTCTTTCTCAATATTGCTTTAGCTAGTCATGGAATTTTGTGACTGCATGTAAATTTTAGAATTATTTAGACCTCCTTGTCTCATGGTTATACCTTCGGAAACTACAATAGTCTTTAGCCCATTGTAGGCACTAACTATATTAGCTATATAAACAAATTAAAATAAAATTCTAACAAAACCCAACAATTTAGAAAGTACCTAGGAGTTTATTATAACAGGCTCATATCTAAAATATACCTTTTAATAAAATAAAATTTAAAAGGAGGTAAAACGTAATTAAAAGAGCAGAATCAAATTTAGGAAAATTAATGTATAATAGAAAATTTTCATTCCCTTTTCACTTTTGCATATACATACATGCACATGCATATATTCAACTTGTAAATATATCAGTCACTTCTAATTGATCTTGTAATAGAAAAAGACATACAGTTTATCCTTAAAGTCATCTCCACCAAGGTTCTATAAACTATAAAATAGAGAAGACTATTGATTTAATTAGGAGCAGTTACACAAAAATAATGTTTTCTAAATCCTCTCTGGGCTTCAATGACCAAATTAAATCATCTTTCTTCCATAAAATCACTGTCAACTATTCTATTCCATATATATGCATCACTCCCTTCTTCATATTCATATTTTCAAGTTACTCATTTTGGAGAATTGTTTTATGCCAGGCACCACCCCAGTACTAAAAAGATACAGCTAAAGAGAGAATCTCAGAAGACTGAGTCTTGTTTAATACAATTTTGTGATTATCATTTTAAAATAATAATCTCTCTTCAATTCTCTTGCCCTGTTCTCTTATTCTTTCTTGTACATACTTCTATCCAACATACCACCCATTTTCCTTATGTTACTGATTTATCCTAGTTATTGGCAGATCTTCTACTAGAAGAAAAGCATGCAACCCTATTATAGCATATAGGAGAAAGTTAAGCACAGTAAAATCTTCTTGTGATGCCTTTGATGTCACCTGGGAATATGCTAAGTGAACTTTTATATGTGTCAGGATCCAAACAGAAAAATATAAACTTTTCTGAATAGCTAAAACAGGAAATTTAATTTGGGTAACTGGTTATATCAGGATTTGGAAAAGGCTGTAAAGGCCACCAGGGTAGAGTGAGGCAACCCAGAAATTATCTTGGACCAAAAGCATAGAGATTTTCTGTTCATGAGAATGAAATTTTCTGTAAGCTTACAGTTTTACAGGGAACAAAAGAGAATTATATTTGAAGAATCAATTTTTTATGGTTAGTAAACTTTTAAATTACATATGAGTATATATAGTATATAAGGCTATGTCTATCTGTATATATACAAGGACTGTCTGGAAAGTATGCAGCCACGTAGTATGAAAAACAGAAGCTGGATTTTTTTCTGGACAGCCCTCATATATATCCTTATACACACACACACTATGTATACACACACGTATATATACATATATCTATGTGTATGTGTGTGTGTGTGTGTGTGTGTGTGTGTGTGTGTGTATGTACTCTTTTTTTATGAGGGATGGCCAAGGGCTGGGGAAGGGCCTGGTCCAGGTGGGTAGAGTGTTGATTTTTCCAGTATTAAAGAACAAAAATTAAAACTACTGAATGTGAGTATCTAGTTGGCTTTTTTGAATGATTCATGAATTGGGCAGCATCTCATCTAGTAAACAGAGAGTAGCGCTGAGAAGTTGAACAACATGCAAGTCTTTTTAGGCAGAAATGGGATAGGATAAAAAAAGTTATTAGCAAAAGAACAAAAAAAGATAGTTTCAGGCAAGGTTACCTTCCCTTAGGAGAAGGCAGGGGTCTTATCAGGCAGAGTGCCTCAGCTTCTTTTGTGGGGTCTGAGTGGAGAGGCCCCCTGTGACAGATGACCTCATTGGTACTGACCAGAAAATATCAGACTGACCAATTAAGATGACATTTCTGGAGCAGACTGAAACTGCAATTAGGTCAAAAATTAAGTCTAAGTTTAGTGTCATGGGCTTTAGCCCCATTTGCGGGCTGTGGTTTCTTTGTGAGTATCAGGAAGGCAAACGGGGTACACTAAGTGACTTTAGGTGTGTGTGGGAAGTAAGTGCAGTTTTGTTGGAGGGACAAAATGAGGATGGCCCAGGATGCCTGAGTGTGAGGGGTGGAATCAGACCCCAGGTGCTGCAGCCGAGACCATACTTCCCAGAGGAAGCCCAATCTCAGGTTCTCTGGAATTCCATGGGAGCAGCACATCTGGATGCCAGAGGCCCCCTGTCTCTGAATGGTCTATAAGGAGTCTGGCTCATACTACCTATGCCCCAAACTCCTCCCACCCTCACCACTCACAGGGCAGTGGCACCTTGATGCAGAGGCCAGGCCGGATGTGGGCAGCTGACTCTGGCACCAAGTCTGTGCAGGGGAGGAACCACCTGAGGACACAAGTAGTGAACGGCGCATGTGCAACAAGAGAGCATGCCTGCCACCCCTACACTAAAGGGACGAGGGGCCAGGCATGTTACTGAAGCTCAAGGCCATGTCCACATGGAGGAAGCAGGAACCATTCTGGCTCCTCCACTTGAAAAAGAGTCATAGAAACAACAATGCCACTGAGGGAGACACTGCTGAGGGGAGAGAAGTGAAATCACTCTGCTTTTTCCACTCGCCCTCCAAACTCTCACCAGTGCCTCTCACTGGTAAACACCTACGAGGAGCCAAAAGTCAGCTAAGAAGTCCATCCTGCAGTTGTTGGGCCCTGCTGCAAAAACAGAGCAGAGAAAAGGAGCAGGAAAAATGCACCTCAGAACAAACAGGCTCGGCAGCTGGAAACATGTAGCAAGAAAGACATTTTTGCAGATTTAATTCAATGAAGAGTTTTTGTTTATCTTTGAGGATTCTACAAACTTTTTGGAAACTGGGGCTGTGAATATTTTAAGTATGAAATGGAGATTCTAACATGGGACAGGCTTTATAAGAAATTACCTAGTACATGGCCAAATTAGATATTTGCACTATCTAAAGAGGAGGCTGGATTCAAAGACGTGTGTGATCGGTAGTGGTGGTAGAAGGGAAGATGTTTATCAAAACATTTATCATGAAGGGATAATTTAGAAATGGGCATTAAGAAAGAAATGTCCTATGGTTTAACTGCTATATTTTGCAGATCTCAACTTTACTTAAGGAACAATTCTATTTAAATTTGTATTTGTATTTTCTATGTAAGGCAGATAGAAAATGATTGCATTAATTCAGCATTGTTTTAGGTGAACTAGGGATAAAAACCAAATGTTCTTTATATCCTTCTGAGAAAAAAAATTCCCACCAGATAGAGAAGAAGAGAGTGGGGGTGGGGGAGAGAGAAATCTGGAAATGTCACATTGAATGAGGACCCTCTGTAAATACAGAAGTTTAGTTGGTATTTTTCAAACTGCTTAATACTGCTGACTGGACATCTTTACATGACAAACACCAGATGGAAAAATCAGTTGAGAGTCACAAGCCGAGGATGATTTCATTATAAAATGATCATTTACTTATAATTATCCAGAAAAACTCAAAACCCTACAGTGCTTTCATAATAACATTTGTGTTACCAAAATATACGTTTGCTAAAAGTTTACATTCTAATCTGCAGGAGAAACTTGATTATTCTAATACGATAAACACATAAAATGTCTAATTTTAAAATTGGAATTTCAGTTTCCAGTAACACATTTCACCATGACACTATTTGCATTTTTTCTCCTAATCTGCTATTTACAGAAATACTGTAATAAAACAGCTTTTATGATTAACCAAACAACCAATAATCAAAAAGACAAAGTGACTTACTCTCATCCTTATGTAAATAAAAAGCTTAATTTTTCCTCCATAACTGCATATTATAATGAGATGCTTTTAATAAGTTTTAAGAGAATTTATAACAATAAAATGCTTTTAATAAGTTTTGAGAGACAGACCAAAAATCAATTTAGCAAATGCCCTTTCCAATGACCACACAGCATGTTTGGGCTGCATCATGACATGTCTGCACTGTTATTTGGTGATAAACAAAATAAAAAAGATCTGTCACTGAAACTTAAATAAGAGAGATTGGTTACATAAACTATAACACTCTAAACCTTAGTACTGTACAGTCAACAGCTTGAAGCAGCTCTCTGAGCTAAACACAGTTGTATTGTTTCTCCAGAAAGGAAAGATTAATAGCTAAAAATCATGACCTTTGACTTTTGACATAAATTTTAAGAAATGAAATACAATTGGAAAAACTGGTGAAACCTTAAATTATTGCTACAGAGCAGACTAATAACAATCTATCTATAAGAACTAAATACATACACCCAATGTTTGGTCACAAATTTCCTCTCCAGCTTATACTTCAGCATTTCCAATGAATGTACAGTTCCACATTCTCATCCACAGTACATCTACAGAATGAAGACTCAAATTGCCTACTCCCTAGACAATGTAAATTGTTTACAATTATGATTTCCAAAGAAAATAAACCTTTATAAATATAGGGAATTTGTTTCCTCTGACATTTTAATAACCCTTATTTAGAAGTCACTTTGTACAAGCATTACTTCATGCTGTTGCAATTCTGAATCTTCTGGAGAATCAGATACTGATGATTTCTATTATTCATTTAAGTAGTTAAAATTAAAAAATTAACATAAAATATTGCCATATGTGGAAGTTCTTTGAAAGAACAATGTACATCTTTTATTATGGACCATGACCTTAAGAGCAATTTATCATATGAGTATTATCATTACTAAGAAATTATTTTTACAGCTTAATTATAAAATAATACAATTGTATTATACAGTAATACAATTATATCATTCATAATTCATTTATGATTATAATAAGATCAGATATATTTAACTACCAAAAACTAGTCAAATCAATAACTTTTTAATTGCCTTCAACCATACTTCCAATAAAGGAATAATTAAATTAATACCTGTGTACCAAATGAGTTCATAATAAACAGTAATGGCCTTTTCCTCTACAATGTAAAAGCAGAAACCCAAATAGTGTTCAGTGACACAAAAGCAGCTCATCGAGCTATACTTTTCATATCCCTTTCAGAATAAGAGCTGT
>PVJL010000092.1:584997-622676 GCA_004026885.1 Lyroderma lyra | reverse complement strand
TGAAGCATGGTGTAGCGTGGGTAACAGTCTTAATATAACAACAGTAAACTACATTGCTACATTTTGCGACAGTATGTATAAAAAGCCAATGTCAGTGCGAAGGTTGAGATTGCCTCTTTCTCACCAGATCAGAAATTCTCGGGCAGTCTTTGCAAGAGCACAATGAAGATCATCTTCCACAACAAGTCTACTTCTGTATTTAGACTTGATAACCAACAAGTTGGAAAACCCTGCTTCACAAAGATACATTGTTGGAAATGGAAGAAGAAGGTGCAACACAGTCTCAGACAGAACAGGAAATGACTGCAAACATTTGATCCAGAATTTTGTAGCTGGGATTGTAGAGAAATCAGTTCTTGCTGCATCGCTGTTAATAAGTTCAAAGAACTCCCCTTGTGCTGTCTCAGGAACATCTTCAACTTTGACTGTGAATGGACTTCTGGCAAGTGCAAATTGGGTGTCAGGTAGATTTGGAAAGTATGATGAAATTTCTTCTGCAAGCATGTGCAAGTGTTCTTTCACAGAAATTATCATCGTAATCCTTTTGTCTGGTTCAGTGTCATGTTTCTCAAAGAAAGCAGATAAGGTAGGCAACATGTAAATTTTATTTTCATCCAATTTTTTTTTGCCAAAGCTGAAATTTCATTTGGAATGATTGGATCTTTTCAGACAAATTGAGGCATGTTGCATTTGGTCCTTGCAGTGATAAATTTAACTCATTCAAGATGGCAAAGATGTCAATCAAGTAAGCTATTTTCTGCAGTTCACTTTTGTCGCTGAAAAGTGCTTTGAACTGCGGTCTTGCTTTCTGATTAAAAAGCATTTTGAGTTCATCATGAAGCTCAAAAACACGTTTTAAAACTTTTCCTCTCAACAACCATCTCACTTCAGTGTGAAATTACAGAGCATCTTTCAATGCATCTAACTCATTGCACAGTTGCGAAAACAGTTGACTGTTTAAAGTGCTCGCCATTACAAAATTGACAGAACTTATGACATTTTTCATTACTTCTTGTAAGTCTTGTGGCAGCGTCTTCATTGCTAATATTTGCCAATGAATCATACGGTGAGTTCCAATGACTTTTGGTGACTCATTCAGTACCAAACGTTGAAATCCAGATCGACATCCTAGCATAGCTGGAGCATCATCTGTGCAAACACCACAAACCTTTCCCCAAGAGATCTTATGCTCTTTCAGAAATGAACCAACTGTGTCAAATACATCACGTGCAGTAGTTGTCATTTCAAGAGGTTTGCAAAAAAGAAACTCATCTTTAAAGTCGCCATCATTAATATACCTCATGTAAACCAGTAACTGTGAACAGTTTGCAATGTCTGTAGATTCATCAAGCTGGATATTAAATATTTGAAGTGGAGCAGATTTAATTTCCTGGATTACCTGATCAAGAATATCAGCAGACATGTCATCTATTCTTCTGCAGACAGTGTCGTTAGGTGAGGAAATTGCATTCAATTTTGTAACACATTCATCGCCAATCATAACTCGAACAATGTCTTTGGCCACTGGCAACAGTAAATCCTCAGCAATGGTGTGAGGTTTCGTAGCTCTGGCAATTCTGAGTGCCACCAACTATGAAGCTTCAAAGGCTGCTACGTTTTGTTTGTGGTACTTGCCACCAGTGTCAAGTCTGGCTTTCTTGAGTCCATCAGCTTTGCTTCTGAAATAGTTGGTATCCTTGCCGGCAAAGTTCGAATGCTTGCTACCAAAATGGCGTTTTAGTTTGTTCGGTTTCATAGATTTGGCTGATAGAACTTCACACAAATAACACATTGTGGTCTCTCAATTCCTGCTGTAATTATTGAGGTAAAACCATACTGTAAAAAATCCTCACTACATTTTCTTTTCTTAATGTTCTTCTCTACACAATCCATTGTCATGGGATGGTTTGCTAATGAAAATAATATATAACAATAGCTTTAATAATACAAAAGATGATACATGGCATAGTTCAGACAATGCAGTTCATTAAAGTTTCCTATGATTTACCATTCTCTGTGGTCTTTTTTTTTTACATACCTGCTACTATCACAAGGGGGCAGTATTCACACCAACCACAGCTGAATATAAAAAGACTGATCAGCATCCAGATTAAGTTCTCATGGTACAGATATATATATTTTTTTGCAGTAGTTGATGATTTTAAAGTACATGATTTTACATTTACCCAGTAATTATAATTCTTGAAGTCTTGTTTTACCTCCCATACTGCTGCTTTCAACACAGCAGCTGCTCTCTACACATATGTGACTGGTCTGCATAACATTATGGCAACAACCTTGTCACATACACCTGTATTTGTATGGGGTGTATATGATGGGTTTGACGCGATGATGTCATCATGCCGCGTACTTGTATGTGGGCGTATGACCCGCCTGGAGACGGATAGAGGAGCGGTGTCTCCGTTCCTAAGACCATCAGAAATGTGTTTTCCGATGGTCTTAGGCGACCCCTGTGAAAGGGTGGTTTGACCCCCAAAGGGGTCGTGACCCACAGATTGAGAACCACTGGCTTAGAGGCATTTGAAGCTGAATCCAACGCTGGTGGGATTGGGCGATTTCATGGTATTTGGCTAAGTTATGCTGGGTGCAAGAAAACCTGTTATAACCTTTTAATGAACTGATATTTTTCAAATAAAATTTTGAGAAAAGTGGTAATTACTTTGCTGTTTAATAATTTATAGTTTTCAACTTGCAATTATCAGTGGTTCTCAACTTTTGATTGTAGAAAGTTAAATTTTTGACATTTTTAGTTAAAAGTATCATATTTTATTGTATATGTTATAAATTCTTCTATTTAATTTTATGATAGTTTACTTACAATTATAGGTTTCTTTAATGTCTTTATAAGTTTCCCCAAAATGTTACTTATAAATTACGTTTTATCTCATTTCTCCAAATATTACATATATCTATTATTATTCCAGTCACTACACAGTCCACTATTATTAGTAAAATTTGCATAAATGTTAGACAAAAGCTAATATATAATACTCATAATATATAATATTTCATAATGAAAGTTGCATGGGCCAAGATGATACTAAAAATCTTGACTCTTGCCCAGCAGAGCTTGGATTGATTGATTTTTGTTGCTTAGTTTATGCTGTTGTAAATAAAAGAAATGCATAGAGGTGCATAGCAAAAGGTCATACTCATATAGTACATTATTTTTCATCAACCTGATAACCAGTTATCTGATATCTTTGTTTATATAATGGACCAAAGCCCAAGCATCGTACTCGTATCTACCACAGGAACTGTGTTGATAATTAAAAAAATAAAACCGGAAGCTGTAAATATATTCAATCATACTTCCTCTTAAAGTATCTGTTATGACATCCCTGAAAATAAATTGAACCAATTATAGTGTATTATCCACTTATTTTAACACAAAATTATGGGAAATGTAAAAACTCATACATGCATCATCCAGGTTTTAACAAAGGAACAAGAAAGATGCATATATTGAGTCATCCAAAATGAATGTGTTAAGTTATACAAATGGACAACAGATATAAAAAAAGAAGCTTAGGGCAGTTCCCTGGTAGTGTAGTGGCTTAAGCTTCGGCGCTGGCACTGTCAGCGCTGCGGCCTGGGTTCGATTCCCAGCCAGGGAGTTACCCACATACCAAAAAGCAAAAATAAATAAATAAATAAATATTGAAACAATGGAGAAACATAAACAAGAGCTTTTTTTTTTTTTTTTTTTTTTAAAAAAAAGAAGCTTAACTTGACTAGTTATTAGGGAAATGCGAATCAAAACCACAGTGATACCACCTCAAAGTGTTGGAGAAGTTGTGGAGAAATAGCCACCCTCATACACTTGGTGGGAATGTAAACTGGTACAGCCACTATAGAAAACAGTATGGAGTTTCCTCAAAAAATTAAGAACAGGGAGTTCCCTGGTGGTGTAGTGGCTTAAGGCTTTGGCGCTGGCGCTGTCAATGCTGCAGCCTGCGTTTGATTCCCAGCCAGGGAACTACCCACATTAAAAAAAAAAAAAATTAAGAACAGGCTTTGGCTGCTGCGGCGGAATCCGCGCCTCATTGGAGGCCCCGAGAAGCTGGGCTCCTTGGAAGCCTCCAAAGGGTATGACCTACCTTCCCTAGAGGAGAGGCAAGTCCTTCACCTGGACGGTTCTCAGCACCAGGAACCTGCTTGTGGACGAAGACCTGGCCTGCAAAGTGGCAGGCTGACTTTGGCACAAAGTGGCTGCTCAAGGACAACGATGACATTTACTCCCTACCAGAGCAGCAGCTCCAGCATTCCCTTCTGGTGGACTGTGCCCAAGGTGGCTCATTTCTGCATATTCTCCCAGAAAGTGGGACCTCTGAGGGTCTGTTCCTTCGGATGGCAGCTGTACTGAGCGCTTGCCTACGGCAGGTGTCCCTACAAAGGCTCTGAGGAAACAATTTCTCTTCTGAGGAAACAGAGCAGCTCAGCCAGTAGGGCACCAGACTCTAGCTTTGACGTCTCTCTCTTGGCCAGCGTATTCTTCCTGTGTTGGTGGGAAATGCTGTGTGTTTGGGTCTCAGAAGCCATGACATTATCTGACAGCAGCCCATTTCGAGGAAGCCCCGTCCATCCTGGGGTGAATTTCAGATGTCACCTTGGTCCTGGCAGAGGAGGGAGCATCAGTGCTCTTCAGGACGGACATTTTCAGAGCCTACTTTGGCCTTCAGGTTCTTGCTTTGATTGGCTCCATGGGCTGCAGGAAAGGAGCCGCGCCCTTTGTGTCATGGGGCCAGCTTGCATTTGATGTGACGTGCCTCATTGGGGGCCCACTTCAGTGACTGAGTGCCTCCATTTGGAGAGACCCAGATCTGCATGCAAGGCTTCTTTCCACTCCTCTCACAACCAAGGTCATGGGTGCACTGTGTGAACTTATGGGTCCACCAGCGTTCAGGCTGTTCCCCGCGTCTGTTTCTGTGCCTCATCCTGCACCCTGCACGTTGTGCTTCCACTCTTTGGGGATTGAGCATATCCATGTTCTTGGTTTTCGTATTTCCCTTAGAGATACACCCTGCCCACACCACCAGGCTACATTTTACCCAGTTCTCATTTCTGGGGCCTAAGACATTATTGGGAGGGCACCTGTGATGGCTATTTTGTCCCCAAGACTTTAGATTTGCAAAATGAATAGGGCCACCTACACCTGGTTTCTCCCACGTGTGGACTTCACTTATTGACAGTGAAGTCAATGAGTCTTAATGCATTTGGCAACAACCCCCTACCCAGTGCAGCTTTTACTAATGTGCCTGCGCCAGAATTTTGTCTGGCTGCACTATCGGAAGCCTGCCGATAAAGTCGAACGAACAGTCCTGAGAGGAGTGAGGATTAAAGAAAAGACAAGAGAAAGTCTTGGGCGGACTCCAGTAAATACTGAAGCCCCAAGTTTATTTCTTCCAGTCATTATATATCATAAGGGTACGTGTGGTATGGAAACAAAAGGAATGCATGACTGAAGTGGCTAGTAAGCTTATTAACTACTACTCATTGTTAAAAGGTCAGGTTCCCAAGCCAATCAATCTCTCGGACCCTGATAAACATCTAGTTCCCTGTACTATTACTGGAACTGGCCATTATCACCACATACCTCAATGATAAACAAAACACCCGCCAGGTGCAGTAAGGAACAAGCCTTTTTTCCACAGGTCAGAATCAACCTGCATGGCTCCCAACACTGCACTCGGTCTCTGGCAGATGCCTGTGAACTGAACTCTGACAAAGACTTCCAAAATCTATTCCCAAACAATGGTTTCACTTTGTGTGCCAGAAGGCCTTACTGTCTTAATCCAAGAATTTTTCTCAGAAAGCAAATGTTCCGGATTTTTCAAAAGGATGTGTTTGCAGTCTTTGTAAAGGGTCGCGTGCCATGCAAATGTTATTTTAAACACTTTTGTTTGTAAAGACTGGTCGATATTGATCAATTGCTTTGTTGGATTCTACTAGGTTTTCTGTTTTTTTGTTGTGGTTGGCTCCCTGGCCAACAATCGAACCCAGGCCCTGGTGAGGGCACCGAAGCCTAGCCACTACACCACCAGGGAACCTAGGTTTCTATTTTTATGTATAAGAAATACACCACCATAAACTGTATGTCACAAATGATCTCAGAAGAGAGTGACAACTGAGTCACTCAAGCTACTGTCATTGTGAGCAGACATTTTTGTAATGTTCCTGCAACTTGTTTGATATTAAGGCAGAATTGTTTGTTCCTGGAGGGGGAAAGTGATGTTTTCGACCTGACATTTTATGGTTTTAAGCAAAAGCAATTCTGAGCCATTAAAAAAAAAAAAAATTATTCCCAGCCAGGGAACCATACACACACAAAAAATAAATAAAAAAAAAAATTAAGAATTACCATATGACCCAGCAATCCCTCTTCTGAGTATATATACCCCCAAAATGTAAAAATGTTTATCCATAAACATACAGGTACCCATATGCTCATTGCAGCATCACTCACAGTAGTCAAGACATGAAAACTGAAGTGTCTTTTGATGGATAACTGGATAAAGATTTGGCACATATGAGTATCTACAATGGAGTATTACTTGGCCATCAGAAATGATGAAATACTGCTATTTGCAACAACATGGATAGATCTTGAGATTATCATGCTAAGCAAAATAAGTCAGAGAGAAAAAGAGAACCGTATGACTTTACTCCTATGTGGGATATAAGACCAAAAGCAACAAAGGAACAAGACAAAGAAAAATTCTTAGACTCAGACAATAGTATAGTGGTTACCAAGGGAAAAGGGGGATGTGGGGAGGTAGAAAAGGGTTATGGGGTCAAATATATGGTGACGGAGAGATTTGACTTTGGGTGGTGAAGAAACAATGCAATATACAGATAATGTATTATATATTGTATACTTGAAACCCATATGATTTTATTAACCAATGTAACCCTAATAAACTTAATAAAAAAACATTTTAATGCTATTTAAACATTCAATTGGATGGAGTTCCCTGGTGGTGTAGTGGCTTAAGGCTTCGTCACTGGCGCTGTCAGTGCTGCAGCCTGGGTTCGATTCCCGGCCAGGGAACTATCCACATACAAAAAAAAACCAAAACCAAAAACATTCAATTGGATCTATCATTTTCCTATGGATACTTTATTAATGATGTTGACTCCAAGTTATAAAAAAAGCTTTAACTCATACAATGATGTAATGTTTCAGAAATTATTATAATAGTTATTTCCATATAAGATTTCAGATTATGATAGGTTTTATAAGAATTGAAATAATTTTGGGGGGGGGGGGTGGCGGTGGTTCCCTGACTAGGAATCGAACCCAGGCTGTGTGGGGTTGAGAGGGGCGAAGCCTAGGCACTACACCACCAGGGAACCCCCAATTTTTGAATAAAACGGAATTCATTATATTATACGTCTTTTGATAATTTACAAAGTACTAACCATCATGAATTTCCATGAACACAGTATTTATTAAAGCTCTTTACTTAAGCATAAATAATGCCATATAAACGAGTATTACTTAGTTTATCATTTATTTAGGAAAAAATTTTACACATTAGGACAAAGGAGTAGAAGTTAACCTAGAATCTAATTTTTTCCAACCATCCATTTTTGATCTTACAGTAGTCATGAGAACAAGCCTCTAAAAGTAATTATGCTTGAGAGCTGTAACAGGGAGAAAGACTCTCGTCTTTCATTACCTCACTCTGAATGATAATGCCCTGGCTAAGTCTTATCTCATATTACAGTAACCTCAAGCATATGATTGACATTAGAAAGTCTAACACAAAATCCATGACTCAGAATGCCATCTTCAAAAAAGACTAACACACTGCTATCTGCATATAAATACAGATTGAAGTCCTGGCGAAGTGGCACTTCAAGAAAATAATCTCTACTGTATGTTTGTAAATTGGCATCGTATTTTTACTTAAAATGCTTTGAAAAATGAAAATGCAAACACTTCACTACAAAAATTAAACTCAGGTTAGAAAATTTTTATGGAGTCAAATAATGACCTTATAATAATCCATTTCCAGTACTGACAGCAGTGGCAGCTGATTAGCCCATATGCTACACATGTATACAAGCAAGTGCAGACAAGCAGAACACACGGCACTGCAAACAAAGAGCTTCAGAGCAAGCGAACAGTTTTTCCGGTTACTGTCAAGAAGTCATCATCAGCCAAGGCACGCAATGCTTCTTCAAACATATCTTTGGTAATCGCCTTTGGGGAAGAGAAAAACAAATATTTTACATGTGAAGTACTCCCCTACCTGTTAGAGATACAATGATTTCAGTTTAAAGAACCTGGAATCATCAGTCTCTTTCCTTTTTGGTGGTTTTACAAATCACTTCTTATGTTCTAACTCAGAAGTGGCAAACATTTCCTGTAAAGGATCAGAAGATCAATTCCACAGGCTTGGCAACTACTCAGCTCTGCCCTTGCTGTGCCAATACAGCCACGGACAATACATAAGGGGCATTATGATAGTAGGCAAAGGGCTGGTTTTGGCCACTGAAGTTCTTTCAACTCAACAACTCAACTTCACTTATTCACAAAAGGGCATCTGAGTATTTCCTCCCAAAAACAAATTTTGTAATAAATTTGATAGTTATTAATATGTGTGAGTACAACACTGTAAGAGCAAAAAACTGAAAACATCCTAAATGTCCAACTGGTTAAGTAAATGATGAAATATGCATGTAATAGAATGTTAATCATTATGAATAATGTTATGAAGTCTATTTACCATCACAGATGATGTTAATAGTATTAACTTGTTAATTTAAAAAACCTACCAAGTTACAAAACTGTAAATATAACTGATTATGTTCACTTTTCAAAGAAAAGACAGTATGTGTAAAATACACATAGAAAAATTACAAAAGGAGTAGAATGAAATTTTAATCGTGATTTTCTTGATGAAGAGTTAATGGGTGATTTTACTTTTCTTCTTTATCCTTATCTACATTTATTACTTAAACAATACAAAAAGGAAAAAAAGAAAAAAACCTCTGAAATCAGTATTAAGGGGGGAAAACTCTATTACACACAAAAATACATATAAACACTTACTATGTCAGATTGTCCACGAATATCTTCAAAAAGTTGCTGGTATTTTAGAGCTGGTGTTTTGCCTTTAGATAAAATCACATTTTTTAATGCTTTAGCTAACTCTTCTTTCCGTTTCCGAGAGGTGGCACTCATTCCTGATTTAAAAGAAATTAATGAAAATATTTCTGCGATAAAGAAATGTTTTACATTTGCATAAAGGTGAGGGGACTGTGGCTGAATCCCAAAATACATTAAAAAACATTGTTGTTTCCAATTTTCTGTAAGCCAACAGCTGCTACTTTCTACTGAACCATAGTCCATATAACCTGAAGAGCAAGCAGAAGCATTGCTCACTAAGAAATGAACCACGGGTTCCCTGGTGGTGTAGAGCTAGGGTTCCGCCTTCTCATTGCTGTGGCCTGGGTTCAATTCACAGCCAGGGAACCACCTAATCAATCAATCAATAAAAAAATAAATAAATAAAGAGAAATTAATCACTTCCTTTAATTTTTTTTTTGTTTGTTTTTTTGTATGTGGGTAGTTCCCTGGCCGGGAATCGAACCAAGGCTGCAGTGCTGACAACACCAGCGCTGAAGCCTTAAGCCCCTACACCACCAGGGAACTCCCTAATCACTTCTTTTAAATGGGAAAACATGGTTGATCAGAGAGCAGAAGAGAGAGAATCTCTTTGAAATCAGATACAACATTGTGTGTGTGCTAGTTACTATGCATTTTCAGAAGTTACTATGCATTTTCCCCACAACTTTTATCAGATTCTCAAAGGGGCTCTGATCCAAAAAAGGTTAAGAACCTCTGCTTCATGACTGAATCTTTAGCTTAAATGCGAAATATCAATTAGTTATATATTAAATAATTTTCATATATTTTTATGTTTAATGCAAGTAACAAACCTGTTGTAAGAATAGATATGTCCACAATGCCAGTCCGGGGATCAGTGGCAGACTGCTTTAGAGCCTCCCGATGTAGGCGTTTCGCCTCTTCAACATCAATTGCTTCAACTTTGTTTGAAAATCGTACTTTAGCATGGGCTTCTGCTAAGCGAATCAATGATTCCAGCTGTCGAGGGTATGCAGAAACCATTCCCCGGCTACTACCAATCTTTCTCATGTCTACATAAGCCTAGTATAGAAAGGAAAAACAAAACCAAACCTGAATTCTTTGGTAACAATAACTTTAGTTTTGTGGTTGAACTTTTGAACATTTAAGATGAACAGATTCCTGTGTGGCTGCCTTGTGCAGGTACAGAGGTGAATTAAAAGTGAGATCAAACTTTGTGTCATGAAGCTCATCAAGAAGGTGGTATCTGATGTAGCTTTGAAGGATGGAGAACAGGAATGGGCAGTGAAGGTGCATTAGGCCTGGCCTCACAGATACAGTGAGGATACAATGTAATGGGGTAAAGAGCAGGCTGCAATTAGAGCAGAGGACTCACCAGGGTGTCTGAAAAAGGTAATTAGGCACTGACTCTGGTTTACATCCCTGCTGAAGATCCATTTAACAAGCCACAAAAAGGATTACTGGGATGTTACAAAGGTTAAGTTGCATTAAACTTACATATATGAAGGCTGTCTGGAAAGTATCCAGCCATGTAATATTAAAGATGCATTTATGGCTGCATTTTTTCTAGACAGACCTCATAGATGATCATTTCTTTTTGAGCAACCCTCAAGAATGATACAAATAGATAATCAAATATAAAAATACAATGTTATAATCCAGAACTTTCTTTTGAGCATTTTCAGGAGCTTCATTAGGATGCAAAAACTATCAAAACACCATGAAACCTTCCTTCTTTCTATCACAAGGTTTGAATAACCTAGATGTGTCATGCACTGCTGTCCATGTGAAAAGACACTGAAAAGTGAATATAAAATACTTTAACTTATTTTTAGCTTTTAGAAACAAGCAAATGGAAGCTCAGAGAAACTATCTAGAGTTATAGGTACTAACATCACCTATATTTTGACTCCTATATTCTGATCTTAAATTTGTTATGCTTGTCCAACTTCTGGCCCAGGATGGCTTTGAATGCGGCTCAACACAAATTCATAAACTTTCTTAAAACATTACAAAAATTATGCACAAGCCCCCTTTCCCCCCCAGCTCATCAGCTATCATTAGTGCCTCGTGTATTTTACGTGTGGCCCAAGACAGTTCCTCTTCCAATGTGGCCCAGGGAAGCCAAAAGGTTGGACACCTCTGGCTTATAAGAATTTTAATATAAAGTGTGTGTACCGCCTATAAAAATGAAGCCTTTACCCCTTTTTCAATTTGGAAAAGTCAGTTTTGCACTAGAGGAGGAAAATGTAGTTATAGAAAAAGTATGCTATTCTTAGCAAAATAATTACTGCTTTAAGGGACTGACAGGCTAGTTACACTAAGGCTTTTGGCTACAAGTTTAGCAAAACACTTTTTCCAGCTCTACATGTGGACGTGTGTTACCTCGATGAGAGCCTGGCTGGCTTCCTGGCTCAGCCGAGGCATGACCGTGCTGTGAGCATAAGCAATGTAGTCCTTCAGCACTGCCATGTCCATGAACTCCTCTTCCATTTGCTCCTCGCTTTGATAGTACAAAGCAACGAGGTGGTGAGCCAGACGCCTGTCATAGTTTTCATCCTGAGGGTCCAGCATGAGGAAGATCAAATCAAACCTGAAAAAATATTGTAAAAACACTGTTTTCCTAGTTGGGACAGCAACATACCTCTTGGGCCACCTAGGCATGTACAGTGAACATGCGTTCAGTTAGAACTGCTGAGGGAGATTAAGTGTCCTCTGTCCAAGTTGCCTACAGAGCCTTCAGATAAATTGAATTCACCCTACTTTATCCTCAGCAGGTTACCACTATCGTGGCCTTTAGGTCTGCCCAGAAAACAGCTGGTTGTGAAATAATTACAATTCTCCTGAAGGTAATGTTTCTATAATTTTGAAGACTAGATTGGAATGAAAATGTTACGTTAAACTGCCTGGTTAAAAAGAATTAAAATGTAAAATAATTTGATGAAATACATCTATTTGTAGTGGGTTGAGAAACTATGGATTATGTGATTCCATTTTACAAATTTAATTTTTCAAAACCTTATCTACCATGTAAAAGCTATTGTCTGTAGAATAGAGTGTAGCAGTTGGTTCTAAAGAGTGGCTTTAAGACTGAGATAAGGGTAGTAAGTGACAGGCTTCTGAAAAGGATGCCAAGGTGAACTGTCCTAACTGCTTCAAAAATGAGTGAGTGTTAAGGTGCTACCCATAGCTGAGTAGGAAACACATAGTCCATGCCATGAAAACACTTGCCCAACAAAATATGAAAAATTTTGCATTAGAGTGAAGAGTTTATATTATCAGTTATAGAATATTAGTATTTCCTTTCCTTAATCTCATCTTGAAAATTCTACAAATGAGCAAAGTAAGAACATCTCTTTTATAAAAAAATTTTCATACCTTGATAATAATGTGTGTGGTAGCTGGATATTCTCAATAGTAGTTTTTTTAGGATTCCATTGAGATTCAATAGGATTTGCTGCTGCCAGGATAGAGGTGCGTGCATTGAGCTGACAAATAATCCCTGCCTGTCAGGGAAAACAGTGTAGTTAGAAGCTACATCCTGATGCCGACAGAAACTGTGTGAGCCATCTTTGCCTGGCATGGCCTCTGTCATGTATCCAGTCACCAAGAGCCACATCACCTTGTAAAGGTGGCTTTAGTAGTTCCACTTGGGACAATTCCTTGTCCTCGCAATCTTGTCAAGGACTGAGTTTTAGGTAAATGTGTATGCTCTAACTGCATCTTTCTCAGAAACTAAACCTCTTGCATCAGATTTAGGACAAATTCAAGTTCTGTGAAAACCTCTTATTAGTGGGTTACTACAGCAAAAAGATGAAATACGATGCTATAGAAAATACCTAAGAGATTTAGCTGAAATCTAATAGAAAAAGTATTTATCCGTTTCCCAAAGTTTAGAGCCAAGATAACACTGCACAGTTCCACAAATGCTTTATTTCAAGTGTCCACACATTTTATTTATTTATTTTTTAAGTCTCTCTCTTTTTTTTAAATGTGGATAGTTCCCTGGCTGGGAATCGAACCCAGGCTGCAGCACTGACAGCGCCGAAGCCTAGCCACTATACCACCAGGGAACTCCCTAGTGTCCACACATTTTAAATGTGTGCATGTTTATGGATACATAATGTGACTTACCTTTGCAATGGAAAGCGTCTGCTGTTCCATGACTTCATGTAATACTGATCTTGTACTTTCATTCATCTTGTCAAACTCATCAATACAGCAGATACCATTGTCGCTGAGGACAAGGGCACCAGTCTGCAGGACAAGCTGCCTCGTCTCAGGGTCTTTCATTACATATGCAGTGAGGCCGACTGCACTGGAGCCCTTCCCAGATGTGTACTGGCCCCTGGGTACCAGGTTGTACACATACTGAAGTAGCTGAGATTTGCTGGTCCCAGGGTCACCACAGAGCAGAATGTTGATCTCAGCACGAAATTTGCCCCTTCCTGTGTGACTAAAATCCTTTCTTGTTCCACCGAAGAGTTGAAGCAAGATGCCCTAAACAAATAAACATACGTAAATATTCATTTACTATAGAGTAACTGAAATGTAGCTGAAATGTTAGAGGTACTTTTCTACTCTATGAATAAATTACTATTAAGAAATGAAATTAAAGGTATAAATGTGATGGTGCTTGATGTTATCATTAAGCAATTTATACATTATGCCAGAATGATGGCCATGTAAATTTCTATTCTGACCCTGTGTGACTTTTCTTATGTTAGAAATGTGTAAGTTTGGTGTAGAGATAATGAAATGAACAACGATGCTATGATTCTCCTCAACCAATAACTTTGTTAGGTTGTGAACCATGCTCTGCAACACAGTACTTATTCTTTAGAGAGGGAAGAGAAAAATGATGTTTATACTATTTGATCCCAAAGAACTATAAATCCCAACCATAAATTAAAAATCCATTGCTACCTTTTTTATATCTTCATGTTCATAAATGCTTGGAGCCAAGGCTGAAGAAAGTCTCTCATAAATGTCTGGTTTTCTGGAAAGTTCCCTAAGCAATTCCACACGCTTCTCTGAAAAAAGTTTCTGTTCTGCTTCCTCATCAAGGCCATGTAGACGTTTTGCATCAGTTTTTCGATAATGAATAACATCAATGTGGGTTTTGTAGACAGACTTGACATTACTCACTCTTGGATTGACTCGAATAGGCACAGCACGATAAATGCCTGAGGGCACAACCAAGAAACATACTTTTACCTTCCACTCATTGGCTCAGTAAACCAGCACAGATAACTGGCAGTACTGAGAACTGATGGCTGGCTCTAGAGGTGAGCTCCAAGAATGTAACTTCATGGAATTCCTAGAGTAGAGAACTCAGGCTTACACTGTAAGGTTCTCTGCCGAAGGGGACAGGATCAAGTTGGAAAGAACAAAGGTTTCTGAAAATGGCAGACCTAAAAATATGTTCATTTGTGACTACTTGTTAGGTCTGTGACTTTGGGCACCTATATGAACATAATCACACTGCACACATTCATTCTGAGGTTTAAATGAAATTACTTTTTTTCTAGCACAATGCTTGGCTCATGACTGTGTTCACTGAGTAGTATTTTGAAATAGTATTTTCACTTCCCTTAAGCTGAGTGTACAGAAATCTGTTTGATAATTATTTGACTGTAACAAAATACTACTAAAATCCTGTTTCAAAAAACTTGGAAAAAAAGGAAATCCTAAAAGCTCAAGTCTTTTAAAACTCACTCACAAACGATTTTACACACAATAAGACAATCTACTGAGTCAAAGGTGAAGATGGGTGAAGGAAAAATGACTACATTTTGTTCCTAATAGGAGGTATTTCTAGGTAAATAGCTGTGCCTCACCCTGCTTTCTAAAAAATATAATTTGAGAACATTAAAAGAAGTGAATAAACAATCAACCCTTCAACCATAACAAATCATCCATTCTCCAAGAACAAAAATTTCCCAAACTGATATGTCTGATGTTTATTTTTTCTGAATTTCAAACTAGACCCCTTGAACACCAGGACAATTTGATTTCTTGCTGCTTTTTGAAGAGAAAATACACAATCTCTCCCTCACAGCTTTCACACCATGTTGTCACAGATCACTTGTTCTTTTGTTTAACAGATCAATGTAATTCTTTTTTAAAACATAAAAATCATTTTATATGTAACAATCTTAGAATACACACTATTTTCACAATAGGACAGATTAAGAATGTCCCTGTTTATTATGTTTATAACAGCTTAGCTGTCTTTATTAGCATCTACAGTGATTCATCTTCACAGAATGGCACTGTTAATTTTTCTTTTTTTATGTGGCTGGGAATTGAACCCATGTTGCAGCGCTGACAGTGCCGAAGCCTAAGCCACTACACCACCAGGGAACTCCCAGCACTGTTAATATTTATTTTGCATGTGTAAGCATTTTTCATAGTCCCTTCCCCACAAATATTTTCCCATGTATCATCACATTAATTCCAATTTGCAGTTGAGGAAATTCTTACTGAATTTCAGAGTAGTAGGGTGACAGAATAAGGATGGAATATCTCTTTCACTAAAGTTGACAAATCTTTCAAATTTTAACTACTATACATACTTTTATAACTTAAGACTGCTAGTGACAACTGAACTATATGAGGAAGACACAGAATAAAAAGTCTGGCTCACTGAACGGAACAGATGTATGGCCCTGTAGCCTTAGCTACTCCTCAGATTCAATTCCCACAATGCCCTCCATAAAGAACTACAACTGCCATAACGATAACCACCCACCACCCTCCACTGGAGAAACCAAATGCCCATACTGCTATAAAGTATCGAAAGAAACACTGGCATATTCACGTGGTGCAGTGAAAAGAGCACTCTCTTGGCAGTTAAAAGATGAGTCCTAGTGCCACAAATTACTAGAATCTTAGCTACACTGATCTACACTTTTCTGAATCTTGGCGTCCTCATCTCTAAAATATCATAATGCAACTCCTAGCATGGAAGCAAGGTGCTCAGATCCATTTTTTCCGTAAAACATTTTAACCCTTGGCTGTGCATTTGGAAAACAAGTAGTAAGTTATTTAAAATCCCAGAGTTGGTAAGCGCTACTTCCTGGAGCTGTTGGAATAGCTCAGATGTTGCCAATTAACACCCCTATTTGAAGTTCTTTTCTCAAGATACCAACACTATCAAATTAAGATACGCATTTTTGGGATACTGAAATAGCAAGAAAAGACTTCAAGGACAATGCATTGAAATGTTCTGTCCTGCTAGGTTAAAAAAGCGATTAATGCAGTACACCCCATTCCCAAGACCTGACTGATGTTGAGGCAGGGCCACATCCCATGCCAATGAATTCATGACCAAGTCAAAGGACTGACTAAAAGGTGTCATCATAAGCAAGATTACTTATCGCATCAATACAACCTACATTCTTACCAGTAACATTCACTCTGTCCCCAGGTTGAACCTTGTCAACAAGATCATTGTGAGCAAAAAGGACGACAGTGTGAGGTGTCTGCCCTGCAGGCATATCTTCAGGAGATTCTTGAAGTTTGATCTGAATGAAGAGCAGTTAAATAGAGAACTCAGAAAATGAAAAAAGCATAATGGAGACAAAAACTACAAGTTTTTGTATCACTGAGAAATAACTATTTCAGATGCCTAGCATCTTTACTTTTTAAAACATTGTTCTTTAATTTCCAGATAGTTAAGTTTTAAAAAAAACTTTTAATGTGACATGAATACGTTTTTTTGTAAGGATGTTATTTATTTAACATTCCCCTCTCTGGTAGAAAGGGGAGTAATTTAGGTGACTTTTTTTCTTTGTCATTTTAAGGTTGTAGTGGGTATCTCTGCATAAATGTTTGTCTATATTTTTATTATTTTAGAAGTTACCTCTAGTAGATTTTTTAGGTGGAAAGCACACACTTTTCAGGTTCATGGATAAGCATGTCTGTGCATTTCTCCTAGTTACTGCATACACCTCACAAATCCTTGCCTATTTACCTAATTATATCTAGTCATTTAACAGCCTCTGCTGAGCACTGTTCTAGGTATTGGGGACTGTACAGTGAATGAAGTCTCTTTCCTCAGAGTAGAAGGGGGGACAAACAATATACACATAAGTGAGCATGAAACAGATCTGACAGTAATAAACACAACAGACAGAAGAAAAATTTTGAGTAAGGAGCACATGGAGTGGGGATGGTTTTCATAAAGCAAAATTAGGGATGGTCTTTCTTAAATCAGGTGACCTCTGGGCTAAGGTCTGAGGATATTAGGGAGGACGCATGTGTCCTCAATGGAAAGAACAGCAAGTGCAAAAATCCTGAGTCAGGCTTGAGCTTGATTGATGACCCAGGAATAAGGAAATAGTTGAGACAATGTCAGCGAGGTCCATGGGTATAAATTGTGTTGTGGGTGATAACGGTCCATGTGGGCTTGGAGACTACTTCTAGATATAGGTTTTATTCTAAGTTAGTTTGGGAGTCTTTGAAGCATTCAAAGAATACTACACTACAAGCTCCTTGGGAACAGGGGCTTCACCTTTGTATCTCCAGCTCTAAGCACCATGCTGGCATAAGTTGAGGTGCATTTGTTCCAGTAATTTGTACCAATATTAGAGGAAAATTTACAACTTAATTTTGTTTGCAATTATTTGGTTAGTAATAAAGTGGAACACCATTTCACATTTGCTAGCAATTTTCTTATTCACCCCCAATAAGAGAAATTACCCTCTGTAGTATTTTGAACATGTTTTCTCTGCTTAACATTAAAAACAGTTTAAGCATTTAAACAAAATAAAAAGAAGTCCTTGTCCTCACTTTTATATCATTACAATCACAGTAAATGGTTTTTCTGCCTTTCCCCACTTGTTATTTTAATGAGTTCATCATTAAAAAATTTCATGTAAAGAGGTAAAACATCAAACTTTCTATACAATTAAATTTCTGAGAAAAATTTTAGAAAAACTTCTCAACCCATTCTTTACCAGTGGAAGTGGTAAAATGACAAAATTTAACCAAGTAATTTTTACTGATCTTAAAAATGTTTTATATATTCTTAATCTGATATGCTAAACTAATTTTACAATATGATGCTTCCCATAGAAGCATCTCATGTTAAATTTGATTTAATAAATCAAGAGACTAATTTGATCTTTTAACTTATAAATGACATGAAACCTTAGAAATTTAAGTGGAAGAATGCATTTTGTCTCTCCAAGTATTTTAGGCCATGAGAACATGGAACGTATAATGCAATGGTGCTCAGTGGTAATAAAACAGACACTGCCATCCCAAAGCTGAAGCCTTAAGAGTCTTCCAAGTATCCAGTCCACAACCCTCTAATAAAACCTACACTGTCAGAGAATAAATGAAGTAACTGAATGCATTTAGGAAGTAAGGTTTTAGGGACTCACAGTAGACAAGTTATATTTAGCTTTTTGAGGATTCAGATAGAGGTAGAACAAAGACAAAATATGCCAAAGGGGAGGCTACCCAGCACACCCAGGAAGGCCACATACCATCTGCTTGTCAGAGAACACAGAACGATTGTGGATCAGTGCCATGCTGTGGGTTGTGTGGCAGCGTTCGCACACGCAGGGCTCGGCAATGCGGCCACGGTCCATCTCCACTCGGACTGTGTGGGCGCACACCTGGCACTGGAAGAAGGCTTCCTGCATCTCAGGAATCAGCTGAGATGTCCTGATTACCATGCCACTGATGGCAATGAGTTGGTCGATGTCTGCAAGGGGGAGAGGTCAGCTTGTCCATTAGCCACTGCCCACACCCAGGCAGATGGGGTATCTCCCAGAGCTGGATTTCTGCCATGGCAGGTTTAGGTCTGCTATCTAGCCCAGAAAAACCTTATCTGGACGTGCAAAGGTACTTGGGAATGGCCGGGGTCACAGGTAGGCTCTGTGGTGATTAGGCATGAACATCTCATTGGGTACCTTCAGGTCTGGCCTAGAATACCCTTTCTGTGTCTTCCTCTCAACCCCATTGGACTTCTGGTCCTTTCAACCTCTGGGCCTCCTGACCCATAGGCATCTCACCATCTTCTTTCTCGCCTACCTCCTGTTTGGCTCCACTTTCTGGGATTAGAAACTTGATGCTTTTGCATATTTTGTCCCTGGCCTTCCACTTCACTTACTGTGCCACACTCAAGTCCTGCTGTCTCAGTATATGTGAAAAGCATGGGTTCTAAGTAACTAAGCCGAACTAAGTAACTATGTAATCTTAGGGACAACCTTAACCTCTTTGTATCGCATCTATAAAATGGGAGTAATGACAGTACACACCTCACAAGTGTTGAGGATTAAGAGTCACCATACATCAAGCCTAATAAGAATAGTACCCGACAAAGAATAAGCTCTATATAACTTAGCCAATCACCACCATCTATATAAGAAAGACCCTATATAGACTATTTTACATTCTTGCTTATGGTTCCTCGATAATTTGGACCTTCCCTGAGAAACAAGTTTTTCCCAACTAATTCCCACTGCTGGTTCCACATTTACATAGAGCAGTATTCATTTTCAATAGCTTTTATACTTAAATCTTTATACTATGCAAATATGTTTGTCCTGCAGTTTTACTCCTATGGCCACTGTCTAGCTTAGGACCTACCCCCATAATTGAGCTACTGTTAAAGTCTCCTAACTGAACCTCACTATATTATGCACAGCAGACCCACCATGAATTTCTCAGGAATGACCAATCTCTCCCTTCAGTGGCACCCTGACTTTGGAATAAAAAAATTTAGATTAAGCTGGAATTCAAAACTCTTCATATACCTTCTTTCTGCTATCTAGAGAGGATTCCTTCAGGTCTGCTTTCCAAATTCTTACTGTAACCCCAATTTCTGTGTTACCATAAACGCTTCCCAACTGGGCCTAGTGCTTTCCTTTTCTCCTTGGGCCGAGACTTCCTCTGTACTGGTCTTCAGTTATTGTACCTTTTTTAAAAATTTACTTCCCAACTACATTTCTCTCTTAAGTTTTAGAGTAGAGATCATATTTGTATTTGTGATTCCAAGAAATGTCTACTTAACAACTAAAATTATTGTGTTTAGATAAATTCACCTTACGATAGAGAACTGTCAATAGTTATATGTTATTTACATATGTAACTATGTGGTTATATAATTTCAATTAAGTTAAAAAAAGGTATGGTGGGTTCATAATCGTATAGGGTAACTGAATCTGCTATTATTTTGTCAGTTTCTAATCCATCACCACCACTATCACCACCAATTCTTTTAAAGTTCTTGGATGAAATAAGGTTTAGTTTATTTTCATGTAAGGTATTTTCCTGTTACTAAAAATATTACCTTCTGGATTCAGGTTTCTCATATTCTTAGTTTTCAATGCATTGAACGGTCTTACTTGAATCTGGTGTTCTAAGATTGAGTCAGGGTAATGGTCAAAGAAGATCTCATTGACAGCCATGTCAAAAGTTGGGATAACCTCCTGTAAAAATGAATCGAGGATTCCAGGATGTGTTTATATTCTCATCTTAGGGTTCAATATAAATATAGCATTTCATATTAGCAAAGTGAAAAAGCAAAGTCACATGGCATAATTCAAAAGCATCACTCTGTACAATCACACATGCCATTTACAAACCTGGGGCACACTGAACTATCTTTTCTTACCTGTGCATGCTCTCATTAGGGTTAAATGTGATATGAAAGTGCCTTTACTATGTACTGGGATATTTTAGGTTTTTAATTAGGAACAAAGAATTTTGAGCATACTTGCATGTCTTACTTTTTCTCTACAATGAAGTAGCAAAATATATTAAATCATAATTATTTTATTTGAATCTGTTAACACTTTTTCCCTATTCTTCAGATGAAGAAACAGTCTCTGGGAGGGCTAAGCAACTGGACGCAGATTACATAAATAAAGATTTCAAACCAATTCGGCTTGCCTCCAAAGCTTATAGCTACAATCAACATGGCTGATATGACGTTAATAAAACTTTAAGCCTAGCAAAAAAAGACCATAGTGTGGTTAATATATTCTGTTAGAGATGGCACAAATATGTGACGCATTCATAAAATATTTCCACTTAAAACAATTTACTTCATCAAACCCAAGAAGCTATCAATTGAAAGATTCATCATTATTTTATATATTATTAAGAAACACTACCAATTAAACAAGGATGTGCCATTGACAGTAATATAATACACATCCTAATTTTAGAAATGTTAGTGTGAAAAAAATGCTTAAGAAAATAAACATGGTTTTCTAAGGAAGTTCTTTTGCTTTGAGGGAAAGTTCCGTTACTACCAAGGACAAGATGCTATCTAGAAATTCTTTATATGTTCTAGATGTTCACTGTAATTCACCAAGCCAAAAGTCAAATTCTTACCTGTGGGTAGCAGATGAGTTGTCTGTACAGATTTTTGTCAAATGATTTTATGTGTTCACAATTTACATTTAAAAATGGCTCTCCAATAACATTAATCTATAAGATAAAAATGAACAAATTGTATTGTTTTGAAATGAATAATTTGAATTTACAAATGAGAATATACAATTACCTCCCCAAGTCGTTGCATGTACAGAGGTTCAGTAGTATCTATGCCAACACTTTCTTCTTCTTTAGCCAGAGGGTCAGTAAAACGCTGAAGAAATCTCTTGAGGAGGAGAGAAAAATATTAAGCCTAATGTATTTAGGAATGAGCAATTATTCAAAATAGAAAAGTTATGAATATATCACTATATGAAGACAACATGTCACTACTAAAAGCTAGAAAAACATCAACAATTCTAAGCCATCTAAAAATCTGTTAAATACTGTAGCCACTTAGTGTATGAATTTGAATACATATGGCTCACCTGAAAATTTTCTTTGCATGTTGTCACATTTACATCTGTTCCCCAAATCACAAGTTTTTGGCCCAGAGACTGCTCACTTGCCACTGTATCTTCTGCTACTGGCTATAAAGAAAAGTATGACAGAACCATGTTAATAAGGAATTACCCATTTTCTGTTCCCAAAATAAAGGTATCAGAAGACTGTTCTGTGTACTCACCCCTTCGGACTGTAAATCCACCTGCAGGCCCTTCCGTGCAGATCCCAGGTCAGGTCTCTGCCTTACAGGTGTGCCCCTCACACCACTCCTTGGGGTTCCCTCTACTCGAGAGCTGGGAGTGCCATATGTCAGTGGTGAACTAACATCAAAGTCAAGAGGAATAGCTATAAAAACAAAATTTTACAGTTTACAATGAAATTCTGGTAGCATGTCAAATCCGAAAATAAAGCATGTTATTATATCTGTTAATCGAAATCATCTAAACGCAATAGCAAACTGAATGTTGATTGTACTTTGGTGGTTATGATTCTGACTATTAAATGTTCTACAAAATAGTACCAAATTTCTTTCTCTGCTCACTAAGCCCCAATATGTACTATCACTGTTCTACTAGTGAACGTATTAGTTAAAGTAGTCACATCAACTACAGTTAAAATAGCAAATCTGACCAGGTAAAGCATCATCTTATTAACCAGAATATAATTTAGATATTCAGAAACACACTTGAAGAATGCATCTGAGGTGGGCTGGAAAATAATGTGTCCTGTGTGGCAGGTGTCTGCAAGTCAGCTCCAGGCGAAGTCGGCATGGGCTGCAGCTCTCCTGTGGAGGTAGAATCCTCGCCTTTCCGTGTCTGAGATGGAGATGACCTGGCATCCTCACTTCGAGCTTCTGACACGCAAAACAGAAAAGATGGTCATCAATCTCCATTGTTATCTTTCTGAATTTGTTCATTACCAAACAAATACAAACCAAACAGAAACGGGGCAAATGAGTACGGACGTGTTTAACCGAACAAAATTTAGAAACTGCGTGGCAAGGGCGAAAATGGGCATCCAGCGATACCTGCCTCACAAGAAATTCTCTGCACACTAGAACATGCAGGGCTTGAACAAATGCTTGTCGTCCAAATGCCATCTTACTCATCCCGTGTTCTGGAGACAAAGTCCGGAAGCTTTGCACACTGGCCAAGGTCTCACTGGTGGCGGGAAAAGGCCAGAGCGGGAGAAGACGGAAGTCTGATGGAGGGGAACTGCGTGGCGAGACAGACTCGCTGGAGAGGACTTACGTGTCTGCGCAGGCGTGGCCCTACCACGCCGACTGCTACGACGGCTCGGGGTCGACGCTGGCGACGACATCGTGCCCTGGGTACCTAAGCGACATAGAGTACAGGCTTGTGCCCCGCCCGCTTCCTCCGCCTAGCCTTACAGACACCCTTGAGGGGCTCCGCGTCGCGCCCCACCCCACCTCTGCCCGAGTACAGTTACCAGCAAAAGGCCGTGGGGCTTCGGAATGCGCTTGGTGGGTAGCACTTCTGGACTGCACCAGTTGAGTCCCAAGGTTTCGCGCCGGCGGCACCTTCTTCACCGTCCTAGGCGGCGCCCCACCAATCAGAGCAGCGCTCTCGCATGGCTCCGCCTCCGGGAGGTGCCACTGCCCACCGATAGGGGAGAATGAACGGCCTCCTTCGGCGCCCGGCAGAAGGCAGACTGAGGCCTCGCTCGGTTCCCACCTCCATTCAGATGGTCTGAACTTCTACCGAAAGGCAGTTTCGCGGGAAAACTGGCGAGTCCAGTCAGACCTCGTTCACCGATGGGTAACTGTAGTGTTGGCCAAGGAGAATATACTTTATTCCTTAAGCATTTTCATTTCTAAAGACATTCCAAAATGCATTTTTCACTCTTTATCAAGAGAATAACTGTAGATCTCGACCCAAGACCCTATGTTATCTTCTGCATTTAGTAAACCAATTCCAATTCAACCATCCTCCCCATCTATTTCCGGAGGTCAAACCGTAGGATTTTTTTTTTCAAACGGTAGGATTCTTAAGCTTCAGTTAATGCATTGTGTACAACACACTCATAAACGTGCCAATATCGTAATTAGGGTCTAAACTGGTTATTTGTACAGTTTAGTGCGAGCGATAGTGTGGTGGGTTCCAGTCGCCGCAAGCCCTGATCTCGCCTCAGAACCCGGCCCCTGTACCCGCGAGCCCTGCCTCCGGCATTTCCGGGCCTCTGTAGGTGTGCGCACGCGCCGCGCCAGGCCGGGTGTCATGGCTAACTCCAGGTCTGTCGTGCAGAGCTCTCTGCTGCAATTACAAGAGTACTTGTCCGCCGCGGACCTTTGCAGCGCTGCGTTGTCCAGTTATCAGCTGATCCGTGGTCTGGGGCAGGAATGCGTGCTGAGCACCGACCCCGCGGTACTGGGTGGGTATCGTGCCCGACCGGGCCGCGCAGAGGAGGGCGGCGAGGCGCATGCGTGTCTCGGGGATTTTTGAGTTGTGTTGGAGCTTCACAGCCCATTGTTTTCTCCCATAATGGGTATATTTAACAGTATTTTGAAGTTCAGGCATTTGGTTCTGGGTCGTTATAACTTCGTGGCTGTGTATAAAACCTAACAGTAGAGGAAAGATTTATAAATCAAAGTTGGTGAATATACCCTAAGTTCGTCAACAATTGCTATCCGAAGTGGGGAGAGAGAACAAGAGGAAAGTATTTTCTTCTACCTTAATCTCTCCTAAGCCAACCAGTACCTTTTCTAAACCCTTATATTTGCAGTTCCTACTTTTGATAAGCATTGCAGAAATATAACTAAAAAATTCTACCGTTCTTTTAACTCTTTAGCAATGCCTGGCTGAGAATTTCTTTCTCTTTGTAGTATAAAAGTGCCTTCTTTTCAGCACTTTTAACGTAGGTCGCTGTTTGAAAACTCCGATATTCCTTTTTAAAAACACAAATAATGCAGACCTTCCCCATGGTGTGTCTTGTCTGCTTAAAAGATGTGAGCTTTTCTTCCTAAGGAATCTTTGCTGAGTATGTGGAGAAATAATGTAAACACATCAAACAGGATGCTATATAGTACCTATTTGTGGTCAAGGATATATTAATAGGGAAAAAATGTAAAAAGTAACATTATGTAAATGCTTTCTTGCCTCAGGGTTTGTAAGTTAAAATTCCTTATTATTTCTTTAGTAACTTGTTTGTAAAACAGTTACAAGTTTACTCTGAATATTAAATATATGTCCTTTCACTTGAGAAATTACAGAGGATTGTATTTGTTTTCTGTTGCTGCTGTATCGCTTCTCGGCCTTTTGGCTAAGACCAAGTGTAGTATCTATTGTTGCTGTAACAAATACCATAAACTTAGTGGTTTAAAACAACACAGATGTGTTAATTTACAGTTCTCTAGTCAGAGTTAAAACCAAGAGATTAGACAGGGCCACTTTACTTTCTGAAGACTTTGAGGGAGAATTCATTTATTTTTTCATTCAGGTTTTTAGCAAAATTCAGGTCTTTGCAGTTGTAGGAGTGAGGTCCCTTTTTCCTTGCTGGCATTTCTTGCTTCTAGAAGCACCCACATTTCTTGTGTCACAGCCCTCTTCCTCCATCTTCAAAGCCAGCAGTAGTGGCTCAAGTAGCTCTCATGTTTGGAATCTCTCCTGCTAGTCTTGTCTTCCCATGGCTCCTCTTCCTCCAGTGGTAAGCTCATGTGATTATATTGGTCTCATCTGATAACCTCCCCATTTTAAGGTTAGCTGATTAACAAACTTAATTCCATTTACAACTTTAATTTCCTTTTGCCATGTGAAGTTAGCAAATTTACAAGTGTCACATACCCACTCATCACTGTGGAACATATAGATTTTCCTATTTTCCTTGTCTAAATTCATTTTATCACTTATAAAGCAAGTGATGGGAGAAGGGGGAATGGGTGAGAAAGGTGAAGAAATTAGGAAATACAAATTAGTAGTTATAAAATTGTTGCAGGATATGAAATACAGTATGGGGAATATAGTCAATAATGTAAAAACTATGCATTGTGTCAGGTGGGCACTAGACCTCTGGGGGGAGCATGTCATAAATTATATAAATGCCTACCCACTGTGCTATACACCTTAAAATAATATAAAATAATATAAAATGTCAACTATTTAGTAAATATATGTATAGTCATGGGATGTAGCGTATAGCTTAGGGAATATAACCATTGGTATTGTAATAGCTGTTTAAGGTATTAGATGGATAATAGACCTATTGCGATTATTAAAAAAATAAACTTAATTGAGAAATATGTAATCCCTTTAGGGTTGGTTTGTGGAGTATTGTATAAAGTTTAATTGAGAACCATGCAGTCCCTTTAGGGTGGGTTTATGGAGTGCTTCTTGGCAGCTCTCTTACTATATATATATTTTTACCCCCCCAGCATTACAGACTTCCTTAGTTTTTTCGAAAGATTTTGGTTTGCTTGTATTTGTTCGGAAATCACTTAGCAATTATGAGGTAAGTTGCTTTTCATTTTGCTTTTCTTCTATATTCCTTTTTGTTGGAATGACTCTTATTCTTACCCATATTAACTATAATGTGTATTTCTTTTGTTATAGTTTCGTGATTGTAGAGAAGAAGTCCTTAAATTTTTATGTATTTTCTTAGAAAAAATTGGCCAGAAGATCACACCTTACTCTCTCGATGTTAAGGTAAGGAGGAAAAAACATACTTCATTTGTACTAGCATCCATTTTAATTTATGATGTAAGTTAAGCTTAGATTTTTATTTTCATTTCTTCCTTTCTCATTGGAGAGTTTATTTCTGCTTTATTGTGTTAGAAATGAAATGGGCTATACGTATTTTTTAGATTAATAAGCGAATGCCCTTGTCAAACTATTTTAATAACTTTTTGCACATAGGATAAATAATGCCTTTTATAAAAAGTCATAATAAATAGGAGTTTGGAATTGTGGGGAGATTTCAGAACACTAGAGGAAAAAAATTTTTTTTAATTTATTATTTTTAATTATAGTTGACAGTCATGATTATATCAGTTTCAGGTCTATATCATAGTGGTTAGACATTTATATAATTTATGAAGTGATTCCCCCAAATAAGTCTAGTACTCACTTGGCACTATTCTTAGTTATTACAATGACTATTTTCACTATGCTAGAGCTGAGCAAGATGTCGACTGAGCTCCACAGGTGGACAGCCAAGCAATTTTGGGGTGACTGTATAAGTAATAAAATAAATAGCTGGTGGATGGTAAATTTGGAGAAATAGCCTTTGCCCTAAAAAAGTCTGCCCAGGCCTGCTGTATGCTGTACTTTACAGCCCCATGACTATTTTGTAACTACCAATTTGTTCCCCTTAATCCCTTCACTTTTTTCACCCTGTGGCCCCCTAACTCCCCTGCCCATCTGGTAATTAAAAACAATTTTAAAGAATTCTCCCTCTGGCGTAAGATTCATATTTTCTGTAGTTCGTGTGTTCTTTGACAGTAGTCTGAAAAGTTTGCCTCTCTTGTTCCTCTCATTCTCTTTCAACCCACCTTCCTCAGTTTTCCTTATAATTTACTATGAAACTAGTAAATTAATCATAAATTAAGTTGTTCTCTCAGACTTACTTTCAACAAGTGCCACATCTCAAGGTAAGTAGTTTTTACTGGTCCTAAATTTGCTTCTAGTTCTTGGATGCTAAGAGTTGAGGAAAAATATATATTCAATTTGAGGTAATTTATAGGAAGTTATTTTATAAATTATAAGGAGCTCTAATATATATTTCAGTGATTATCTGTCCTTTTTAATAGGTTTTGATTTTATGCTCTTGTGATTTTTTTTGTTGATTGGAATATTTTTTTATAATTATTTTTTACTAAAGTATAATTGACATACAATATTACATTAGTTGAAGGTTTATAACATAGTGATTCAACATTTATCTACCTTAAGTGATCACCACAAGTCTAGTAACCATCTGTCACCATACAAACTTATTACAGTATTATTTTTCCTACACTGTACATTGAGTCCCATGCCTTAATTTATAACGGGCAGTTTGTACCTCTTATTCTCTATCACCTTTTTCACCTATCTCCCCCACTACCCTTCCCTTTGGAAATCATCAGTTTGTTCTCTGCATCTATGAGTCTGTTTTTATTTTGTTCTGCTTGTTTTTTAAGTTCCATACATAAATGAGATCATATGGTATTTATCTTTTTCTGTCTGATTTATTTCACTTAGCATAAATACCCTCTAGGTCTATCCATGTTGTTACAAATGGCAAGATTTCATTTTTTTTTTATGACTGAGTAATAGGCTATTGTATAAATGTACCACTTTTTCTTTATTCATTTGTCTGTTGATGGTCACTTGGCTTGATTCCATGTGTTGGCCATTGTAAACAATGCTACAATGAACCTATGGCGCATATATCTCTTCAAATTAGTGTTTTGGATTTCCTCAGATAAATACCCAGGAGTAAAATTGCGGGGTCATAGGTACTTCTACTTTTAACTTTTTGAGGTATCTCCATGCTGTGTTTTCCATAGTGGCTGTACCGATTTATAATCCCACCAACAGTGCATGAGGGTTCCTTCCCTTTTCTCCAAATCCTCCCAGCACTTGTTCGTTGATTTTTTTGATGTTGGCCATTCTTGGAGGTGTGAGCTTGGATAATTCTGTTAGCCTGTCTTCCACACAAGGGTGGAATGGGACAGATTTCTTCTAGATCCCAATGTCTAGTGTCTAGTCCAGTGCCAAGTACATTGCAGGTGATACCTGTGGATTGAATGCAGACGAGACCGGTACTGGCAGGATAGTCTCAGCAAACTTGGTGCAGACACTGCGCTGGCATCCTTGGCTGCTGTTTTATATCTAGGACGGGGCCTGCCCCACTGCATGGGGCAAGGCCAGTTGGTTCTTTTTAGGGCCGTCACACTGCAAGGGCCTTTGCCATGACTGACGAATTCTAAAATACTAGGCTAATTGCATAGGGTCCACTGGGTGCGATGCATACACACACACACACACACACATGTAAACACGTGAATATACATACATGCATATGCCTGTAGAAAATCTTTTGTAAATCCATATTTTTGAGAAAAATACAGAAAACCTTTTCCTACATCTCTGAGATAAACTAGTGCTAGGTGGTAGACCCCTTAGGGAGCCCCAGAGTACCCGAGCTCTGCAGTGCTGCCCTCTCAGGAAAATCTCTTCCTGGGCCATTTGTAAATCTGTACAAGGACAGGGTCAGACTAGATGCCTTCTGTGATAGAGTCTAATAAATACATGCTGCTGTAACACACCAACTCAGCCTCCACCCTTCTTGCATTGCCATATTTCCATCCTGAGGAAGGCCTTGAGTTCTCATCAGTCACATGCTCCTCCAGGGCAGCCAGGGCCTGCTCCTCACCATCCTCCCAGTGCTGTAGTAGCATGTCTGTGTACTATGTACTCAGCCCACTTGCAATTGGAGCAGATGCTCATGCAGCAGTTTGTGGGGGGCTGTACATCAGGTGGTGGGGAGTACAAGGGTTCTGAAGGGCCCCCACTGGGCAGGGGGGACTTGAGCTGCTTGGTACCGTCTGTACCTAATTGGGAGCCCACCTCCACATGCTTCTTCTGGAACCCTCTGTGGCCTTTTTGAACTGGGACTCTGAGAGATGCCTATGTAGAATGCTGCCACCTCCAGGAAGTCCTGGGCACTGTCCCAGCTGGGGAGTCAGCCTGGCCCCAAGCAGTGGGCAGCTGTAGTCACTATCAGGCCTCCCTGGGCCCTGGAATCTTAATATTTAATAAAAAAATCTTAATGGTAAGAGTCACATTTGTAGAGCATTTCATAATTTAGAGTTCTTTAATGTACAGTTTGTCCTTTAATTTTTACCAACTCTCTGTTAGGTGTTCTTAATCTCTCCATTTTATAAATGAGACTTAGAAGTTAAGAAACCTTAGTCTTTTTTTTTGGTTTGTGAGTAGTTAGTTCCCTGGCTGGGAATCAAACCCAGGCCAGGTTGCTTCCTTCCAAAGTTCCAGCTTGTTTGATTACTATTAAAGTCCCAGCCATTCTTCTCTGAATTACTTTACTTTTTTATTCTTTATTCTTTCTTAGTATATGGCAATGTGCTATAGAAAGTATATAAGGAGCAGTGACTTGTATTATTTTTTCACCTGCTAAGGTCTCAATTTACTTTGTGTTTTTGTGGTTATTACTATTATCGCATATTGCATCAATGTTTTCAGTAATTTTTAATCTATGTATTTATATACTCTAATTGTTATACTTTTAACAGTTAGATATTAAATTGTATTATGTCACATATTGGTATTGCTTGTCTCAGAGATGCAGTTTTAGCTATTGTTAAGTCTTAGTTATAAGAACTAAGATCTTACTGATGGTTTTGGTGTGTTTCCTTTTAAAACCTAGAATACTTGTACCAGTGTTTACACAAAAGATAAAGCTGCTAAATGTAAAATTCCAGCCCTAGATCTTCTTATTAAGGTAATTTTATATTTCTAAGTACATGTATTTCATATTAAACATATAACTTAAAAAACTGAAAATTGTGGAGTTTTGGGTTGAGGAATATTGGGGGATAGGCTCGAATCACATTAATATGAATATTATGTGATCACATTAATGTGAATATTATGCACATTTTCCAATCATCACCCAACAATACCTTGGTATTTTGCTCTCATACTCTTCTGGGTAGCAAAGGAAAAATTTGGGGTTGTGATGGGAATGAAGGGGAAAAATAACCAAGAAATGTAGTGCTCTACCACTTATTCTTAAAATTACTGAGAATTGCCAAAGTTCACCTCATTGTATCTGTGAGTTATTTTAAAAATCTTACTATGGGAGTGGGCCTTTATCTTGTATTTAAGTGTAACCAGGACTTTTACCCGTATCTCTTAGATGCAGCTCTGTTTTAGAACTCCTTTGGGTCTTGTTGGTCCTTAAGTGCCTCCAAGAGAATGATTCTAGTCGTGTTACTGGTTTCTTGGGAAAGTAAAATTAAGTTTGTGCTGTCTTTCCCTTAGTCACCCCTGTTTTCTTTTACCACCCACCTCACCCTCTACTTCCCAAATAATCTGGCTAGATAAGAGTCCTGAGAGACCAAGTGAAATCTGCTAGAGACACATGATTCTAGAACTTAGCTGTATACAGACTCACTTAGGTAGATGTTGCCTTTTCATTATATTCCTCTTTAGAGAATGATGATTTGTATTCTTTTAGTTACTTCAGATTTTGAGAAGTTCTAGAGTCATGGATGAATTCAGAGTTGGAGAATTATTTAGCAAATTCTATGAAGAACTTGCATTGAAAACAAAAATACCAGATACAGGTAAGATACATTGAAATGTTATTTTAAAACATTTTAATAAATTAACATTAAAAAATTGTTAGTGTGGTCCTGAGCCACTCTCTTTGCTCGAACCCGCTCCTACCTCTTTGGAGTGTACTTTCCCCTCAATAAACTACCTTTTTGTTTCACCAAAAAAAAAAAAAAAAAAAAAAAAAAAAATTGTTAGTGTGAAACTTAGGTTTTTCCCTACCCAGGTATTTATGTTTTACAGATGAATCCTTTTTGCTAAAAATAAGCCAAAATGGAACCAAACAAAAACAATGTGTGAAGACTTCTGGTTACAAAAATTTTAATGTTTATAAAATGACTTCTTTAAATCTAAATCTAATACCATGTGACAAGTGTAATTTAGTTTACAATATTAAGCTGTACATAAAACTTATTAGGAAAGATTCTGGTATATAAAACTAGATATTTTGTATGCTTTATTGTGAAATGACTTTTGAACCAAACATCCTCTCATTTTCCTAATTATGTATTTTTGTTTATTGAACTCATTTGAATGTTATTTTAGGCCTTTTTATCTAAAATTTATTCTTTAGTTTTAGAAAAAATATATGAGCTCCTAGGAGTATTAGGGGAAGTTCATCCTACCGAGATGATAAATAATTCGGAAAAACTGTTCCGGGCTTTTTTGGCTGAACTTAAGACCCAGGTATGATAAGCTTTATGATATTGTGCTTCTGTGGATTTTATTTTATTTTTCTTTTTTAATGATATCTTCTTAAAACTTCCCTTTTAGATGACATCAACAGTAAGAGAGCCCAAGCTGCCTGTTGTGGCAGGATGTCTGAAAGGATTATCATCACTTATGTGTAACTTCACTAAATCCATGGAAGAAGGTATTGCTTGCTTGATTCTACTTGATTTTCTTTCTTTATTCAAAAACTATAGGACTAATGAATTACCAGTTTATTTTTTGAAGTTTTAAACCAGTTTTGGTTTCACGTGCAGTTGTGAGATTACATATGTCCTTCACCCAGTTTCTGCTAGTGATATAGGAGAATATCACAACCAAGATATTGACATTGATAAAATCTACTGAATCATCAGATCTCACTAAGTTTTTGTGCATATGTTGGTATGTGTGTATTTAGTCCTGTGCAGTTTTATCAAGTATAGATTTGTGTAGGCACCACCAAGTCAGGGTATCAAATAGTCCATCACCACAGACATCCGTCTTCCCAACCTTTTACAGCCACATTCACCTTCTCTTTCTCCCCCCTCCTCCTGTAATCATTGACTGATCTATCTTCATCTTAAATTTTATCATTTCAAAGTTATATAAATGAACTCGTATGTAACTTTTTGTTAATGGCTTATTTCACTTAGCCTACTGTCTTCAAAGTTCATCCATACTGTAATGTGTGTCAGAATTTCCTTCCTTTTTAAGGCTGGTTAATATTCCATTGTATGAATATACTACATCTTGTTTGTTCATTCATACATCCGTGTACTCTTAGGTTGCTTCTAGTCTTGACTATTGTGAATAATGTTGCTGGAAATTGGGTGTGTAGATATCTGTTGAAGTCCCTGTTTTCTTTTTTTGGGAGGGTATATACCCAGAAGTGAAATTGCTTAATCATTTGGTAATTCTAATATATTTAATTATTTGAGGAATTGCCATCCTGTTTTCCATAGCAGCTGCACTGTTTTACATTCCTACCAGCAATGTACAAGGGTACTAATTTCTCCACATCCTCACCAGAACTTGTTATTTTCTGTTTTTCTTTTTTTTTAATTATTTCAGATGAACAAAACAACATAATGATTAGGCATTTATACACCTCACAACGTGATAATCCCAACTAGTCCACTGCCCATAGTGACACTGTACATAGCTTTTACAATATCATTCCATATTCTCTATGCTGTACTTTACATCCCATGACTATATATATATATATATATATACACATATATATATATGTATATATATATATATATATATATATATATTTAAATTCTAGTTGACATTCAGTATTATTTTACATTAGTTTCAGGTGTACAGTGCAGTGTTTAGGCATCTGTATAATTTATGAAGTGATCCCCTGGTAAGACTAGTACCCATCTGGCACCATGTGTAGTTTTTACATTATTGACTATATCCCCCATCCTTTATTTCACATCCCCATGACTGTTTTTGTGAATACCAATCTGTACTTCCTAATCCCTTCACTTTTCCTACCCATCCCTCAAACCACCTACCATATAGCAGCCATCTATTTGTTCTCCATATCTGTGAATCTGTTTGTTTATTCTGTTCTTTAGATTGCACATATAAGTGAGATCACATGGTATTTGTCTTATACAGTCTGACATTTCACTTCCTAATATCCTCTATCTAGGTTCATTTATGTTGTTGCAAATGGTAAGATTTCATGCTTTTTTATGGCAGAGTAATAAATACTCCATTGTATAAATGTAGCACAATTTCTTCGTTCAATTATTTGTTGATGGGCATTTCAGTGTTTTCATATGTTGGCTATTGTGAATAGCACTACAGTAAACATAGGGGTTTATATTTTTTTCAAATTATATATTTTTTTCAAATTAGTGTTTTGGATTTCAGATAAATACCCAGGAGTGGAATTGCTGAGTCATGAAGTAGTTCTATTTAAAATTTTTGAGGAATCTCCATACTGTTTTCCATAGTGGCTGTACCAATTTGCAATCTCACCAACAGTGCACTGCATGAGGTTTCCCTTTTTTCCACATCCTCGCTAACACTTGTTTGTTTGTTTGTTTAAATTTATTTTTATTGTTAGACTTAGTAGGGTGACATCTGTTAGCAAGGATTACATAGGTATCAGGCATACACTTCTACAGTGCATTGTGATTTATTGATGATCGCCATCCTGACAGTTATTAGGTAATGTCTCATTATGGTTTTCAGTTGCATTTCTCTGCTGATTAGTAATATTGAGCATCTGTTCATATGTTTATTGGCAATCTGTATGTCCTGTTTAGAGAAATGTCTATTCAGGTCTTCCCCTCATTTTTTAATTAGATTGTTGTTTGTTTTTTTTTTGGTGTTGAGTTGTGTAAGTTTTTTATAAACTTTGTATATTAGCCTTTTATCATATATATCATTGACAAATATATTCTCCCATTCATTAGGATGTCTTTTTGTTTTGTTGATGGTTTTCTTTGCTGTGAAAAAACTAATTTGATGTTGTCCTACTTGCTTATTTTTCCTTTTGTTTCCCTTGCCTGAGGAGATATATCAGTAAAAATATCACCAAGGATAATATCTAAGAGTTTACTTCTTATATTCTCTTCTAGGACTTCTATGGTTTTGTGTCTCAGGTTTAAATCTTTAATCTATTTTGAGTTTATTCTTGGTGTATATATGGTGTAAGAAGGTAGTCCCAGTATCTTTTTTTTGCATGTATCTGTCCAGTTTTTTCAGCACTGTTTAATGTATAGGCTATCTTTACCACAGTGTAATTCCTGCTTTGTCATAGATTAAATGACCATATAGGCATGATTTATTTCTGGGCTCTATTCTGTTCCATTGATTTATGTGTCTGTTTTTATTGCCAGTATTGTGCTATTTTTATTATTATGGCTTTGTAGTATAATTTGATATAAGGTAGTGTGATAGCTCCAGCTTTGTTCTTTCTCAGGATTACTGTGGCTCTTTGGGGTCTTTCATGGTTCCATGTAAGTTTTAGGATTATTTGTTCTAGCTCTCTGAAAAATGGCCTTGGTATTTTCATAAGGATTGCATTGAATCTCTATATTGCTTTAGATAGTATGGACATTTTAACTATATTCTTCCTATCCATGAGCATGGTATAAGTTTTCATTCGTTAGCATCATTTTTAATTTCTCTCTTCACTGTCTTATAATTATGTTAGTACACATCTTTTACTTCCTTGTAAATATTCCTAAGTATTTTCTTTTCTTTCTTCATGTATTTGTAAATGGGATTGTTTTCTTAATTTATCTTTCTGATAGTTTGATTGGTGTGTAAAAGTACAACTGATGCTGAATTTTTTTTTCCATCCTACTAGAAGCCATAACTTTATCAATGATAGAAACAGTGCATATTTCAGGCCAAGCTGCAGTTATTCCTTTGAAACATGAAAAAAGGTCCTCGTTTTTTTGGATGGTTACATTGTTCATTCCATAATAACATTTACAATATCATTACAATTGTTCTTAGGACGCGGACTGTCTTTGCTCTCGACACATTTGCTTGTGACATGACCAATTAATTCTATGTCTTTAACTTCCACACCTATTTCATCAGCCTCTTTCTCTTCACTCTCTTCTTGTACAGTTGGAGTCTATGTGTTTTCTTGAATGTTTGAGACAACTTCACCTTGGACTTTGAATTTCTGAGCAGCTGCTAGCTGTGATTGCTAAGATAAATCCTTGATCTTGGCTTTCCCAAAAACTATGTAGATATCTGAAGCTGGGCTCTTATAGACATCTGGTTTTGTGATGGCAAAGAGGATATTCATAGATTTCTGGATAGTGACTTTAGTAACCTGTGTAACCTCTTAAAGACCCAGTTTGGACATAGCCTTCTATGCCTTCTTTCCATTCCGTCTCTGTTTTGCTTTACTGACTGGTTCTTCATAGATTTCAGCTGCTGCTACCAGCTGGTCTTATTGTGTGATTGCCTGTGTGAAATTTTGTTTCTTGAGCTCTGGTACTGATTCATCACTGTCAGATTCTGTTCCAGACCCTGTCTCAGCCTGGGGCTGTGGCAACTCCTGCTATGTAGCAGGGACGGCTTCTGTGGCTTCACTGGGCATTTTATATGGGATGCAGAGCTCAGATGGGGGCAGAAAGAGAGCAGATTTCTGAATTTTAATTTTATTTTATTGTTAGAGTTATTGGGGTGACATTGGTTAGCAAGAATTGCATAAGTTCCAGGTATACAAGTCTACAGTGCATCGTCAACTTGTTGCACTGTAAGTTCACCACCCAGTGTGAGTTCTCCTTCCATCACCATATATTTAGCTCCCCCTCCCTCTTTTCTGAATTTTAATTTTGTATCCTGCTACATTATTAAATTCATTTATCAATTCTAATAGTTTTTTTGTGGAATCTTTGCATTTCTCTCTATGTAATATCAGGTCATCTGCAAATAATGGCAGTTTTACTTCTTCCTTTCCCATTTGGATGCCTTTTATTTATTTTTCTTGTCTGATTGCTGTGGCTAGGTCTTACAGTACTATGTTGAATAAAAATGTTGAAAGTGAGCATCCTTGTCTTGTTCCTGATCTTAAGGAGAATGTTTTTAGCTTTCCCCATTGAATATGATATTAGCTGTGGGTTTATGATAATATGTACTTTTTTTTTTTTGAGAGTAAGTTTTAAAATTTTTATTATTAAATTTTTTTTAATTCATTTTTATTGTTAGACTTATTGGGGTGACATCTGTTAGCAAGGATTACATAGGTTTCAGGCATACAATCCTACAGTGCATTGTCAACTTGATGTATAATAAGTTCACCACCTAATGTGACTTCTCTTTCCATCACCTTATATTTAGCTTCCCCCCCCCTCATATGGACTTTTTTATGTTGAGATATGTTCTCTCTAATCCCATTTTACTGAGAATTTCTATCATAATGGATGCTGGATTTTGTCAGATGCTTTTTCTGCATCTATTCATATGACTGTGATTCTTATTTTTTTATTTTGTTTTTAGGTGTATTACGTTAATTGATTTGCAGATATTGAACTAACCTTGCATACCAGGAATGAATCCCACTTGATCACTTGTATGATCTTTTTTATGTATTGCTGAATTTGGTTTGCTGAGGATTTTTGCATCTATGTTTGTTAGGGATATCAGCCTATAGTTTTATTTAATGCCTTTGTCTGGTTTCAGAAACGGCAATGGTGGGCTTATAAAATGAGATTGGAAGCCTTTCCCCCTTTTGGATTTTTTTGGATTAATTTGAGGAGAATAGATGTTCGTTCTTGTTTGAATGTTTGGTAAAATTCACTTGTGAAGCCATCTGATTCAGGACTTTGTTGGGAGCTGGTTGATGACTGATTCCATTTCATTGGTTGTTATAGGTCTGTTCAGATTTTCTGTTTTTGTTTATTTTTTAATTTAGCCTTGGAAGATTGTATGCCTCTATGAATTTATCCATTTTTTTCTTTACTGTCTAATTTTTTTGGCATATAGGTACTCATAGTATTTTCTTAAAATTCCTTGTATTTCTGTGGTGTCCATTGTCAATTCTCTGTCATTTCTGATTTTATTTGTGTGGGTCCTCTCTTTTCTTCTTGATGAGTCTGGTTAAAATTTTGTCAGTTTTGTTTATCTTTTCAAAGAACCAGCTCTTGGTTTTATTAATCTTTTGTATTTTTTTTTTTTTTTTTTTTTTTTTTTTTTTTTTT
>PVJL010000092.1:402265-584897 GCA_004026885.1 Lyroderma lyra | reverse complement strand
GGAAAAATAGCACTTTTTATGGTTCAACTTAATATTTCTACTTACTTCTTTATTGATTCTTACCATGAATATTGGATTTGTTTCTATGTGATTTCCCTTCCTTTGTCCTGTTTTCCATCTCTCCTATATCCTGTGCCAGCTTTTCATTCCATCAGGTTCTTACTCAAAGATGATCCATTTTATAAAGCTTTTATGATACCCCTGAGCTGAGTCACTTCCTGTGGCTTTTGTATTCCTTTCTGTTACTGTGACATATTTTGAATTTACCAGGTTGTGTGTTTATTTCTGTCACTTGACCCTGCTGGCATGTAATGTTGCTTAATTGTCTGTATTTGTTTGACATATTGATTGACATTTGGTGGACATATATAGTTTAGGAAAAATAATAGCACTTTGCTCAATAACCATGATTTTTGCAGACATGTTACAAGGTAAATTCCTGTAATAAACTTTTAAAGTAGATAATAAGGGAGGTTCCCTGGTGGTGTAGTTGCTAGGCTTTGGTGCCTTCACCGTCGTGACCTGGGTTCAATTCCCACTCAGGGAACTAACCAAAAACAACAAAAAAAAAGTAGGTAATAATACCTCTGTTTTATATAAAAGAAAACTAGAACAGTGGGGAGGGGGTGGGAGAAGAATGAAAGGGTAGGAGAAGAGGGAGGGGGGAGCCAAATAATATGATGATGAAAAGAGAACTGACACTGGCTGGTGAACACATAATGCAACACATAGATTATGCTCTGTAGAATTGTACATCGGAACCTGTGTAATTCTTGTTAACCAATTTTACCCCCAGTAAGTCTAACAATAAAAAAAAAAGGAAAAAAAGAAGAGAAAACTGCAACTAAGGCAAGTTAAGTAACTTGTGCATGGTAACACAATTTGTGTAACACAGTTAGGCAGAATAGTGGCTCCCAAAGATGTCCTCATTCTAATCCTCAGAACCTGTGAATATGTTAGGCCACATGGCAAATGGAAATCAAGGTTGCTGATGGAATTAAGGTTACTAATCAGCTGACCTTGAGATGTGGAGGTTATCTAAGTGGGCCCACTGTAATCCTTAAATGTGGAAGAGGGAAGCAGAAGAGTCAATGTTAAGAGATGCAATATAAAAAACCTCAACCAGCCATTGCCTATTTTTAAGATTGAAGGGTGGGGACCTTGAGCCAAGGAATGTGAGCAGCCTCTAGAAACTGGAAAAGACAGCCCCTAAATTCTCCAGAGGGAACACTGCTCTGCTGACATCTTGATTTTAGCTTAATTTTAGCTTGATTTTAGTGAGACCCATTTCAGATTTCTCACCTCCAGAACTATATGGTAATAAATTCAAGTGTTAAGCTACTAGGTTTGTGATAATTTGTTACAGCAGCAATAGGAAACTAATATAACCAGTAAGTGACAAGAATCTGACAATTTGTGAATTTGCCACCGTGTGTTTACATTGATAACACTGTACAAACAACTCAGTAAGGTGTCATAACTTGGGCAAGGTTATGTACAAACAGCTCAGTAAGGTGTTATAACCTTACTGAGTTGTTTGTCCAATGCTGCCAACGTAAGCACACTGTTGCCAGTTTGCGAACTTAATTGTCAGATTTTGACTCTGATGGCCATTTCAGAAAAAAGTTCCAAAATTGCTTTGAAGAGTGGACTATAGGCGCTGGCGTTGGTGCATAACTTCCCAAGGGGAGTACTTCAGAGGTGATCATAGTGATACTCAGCAGGGGGGTATGTGGCACTTTTTCTAGAATGAATTCGTGAAATGATTTATCCAACTTCGTATTTCCTGGGTGTCTCTATCTAAAGCAACGGTGTCCAACCTTGTGGTTTCCCTGGGCCACATTGGAAAAAAAATTGTCTTGGGCCACATATGAAATACACTCATACTAACAATAGCTGGAAAACAAAAAGGTCGCAAAAAAATCTCAGTGTTTTTAGAATTTGTGTTGAGCCTCATTCATAGCTGTCCTGGGTCACAGGTTGGACATGCCTGATATAAAGAGTGATGAATTAGATATTGGATTCAGTGGTCAGGATCACCAAGCTTTTACCATCATGAGCTTAGTCTGGTGGAGGAGACAAACAATAAACATATAAACAAACTGTTAAAAATTCAAGGTTCAGTTATGCACACAAGTTGGATACAATGAATAGGAATACTGGAGAATGGAGAGATGGAGAATGCACACAGTCTGCTGGTTCTTTCTAAGGTGGTAACAAGAAACTGAGGCATACAGGATGGCAAGGAGCCTGCTTAGGAAGAGCTGGGAAGAGCATTGCAGAAGGACCAGTAAGTACCCAGGCCTCAATCCTGGCCAGCATTCAGTGGTCAGAGGGTTTCAAGAGAACTGGTGTGTCTGGAGCTCAGCAGCACATGGAGAGGGCCTGGTGAGAGTGGACAGGATGTGGACTCAGCGTATGAGGAGCTTCTGAACTAGGATTTCATTCCAAATGGAATGGGTATGGGGCAACTGATATTTTATAAAGATCTACTCAATTGCTATTGGATGTGAGAGATTAGTGTAGGATTGAGAGACCTTGATCTTGAGTGTGGGAGTGAGCAGCTGAAGTCCATGCACTGATTTTTAAGCTGAGTGGGATGGGAGAGGACCAGGTTTCAGGCAGAAACCTGGAACCCATGGAACATCCAAGCTTGGATATTGTGTGTAGTTGGCATATCATAGACAGGATTTTGTAGGAAAAATTAGACTTCAAGGTATAAATTTGGAAGTCTTTGGCATATAATAACATGTAAAGCTGTGAGTGTGAATAAGATTAGCTAGAGAGCAAGTGCAGAAAGACTAGGCTGAGAATGTAAGGAAGGATTCTGGAGAAGGGAGTATGATACTTCCTTGCCCTGGAAATGTGAAGAGAGCAGATTGGCAGAGTGGGTCCAGCTCAACAAGGGCAGCTTCAAGTTTAGTGTCATGAAACAAGAGAGACATAAAGATTAATAGGATGAGAACAAGGTGATGGAAGAGAGAAAGTGGAGTCCCTCTACAGAAAACCCGTTAGAAAAATCTTAAAACAGGAGAGCAAAGAAACGTATAACTGATGAGACATGTGGAGATAAGAGAGGATTTTTAAAAAATAGGTACAAGTAAGTTACATCTTCCTTTCACCCAGTTTTGTTGGAATTAGTTTTTCTCGCTGTTTGTAGGCTATACAGTTCTTTCAAGGCTACTTTATAGGAATTTGAGAGTTTTGAACATCACCTTTCACTCACACTCTTTGGAGGATCTTGGAAGAGCTTCATACTGTGACTAATCTCCTAATGGACTCACCAGAGAAGCTTAACCCAACCTTGACTCCAGAGTCTTCTAAGATTCCCAGAGAAGAAGATTGAGCTGGCTTTCAAGCTGTCTCAGAAGAACTCACAAGGAACCTTAGTACCTTGACTCTCAACCCTAGTACTAATTTCCTTTTTCTCTGCCAGAATGTTCGTCCCAACAGGACAGAGAAAAGAATTTACAGGGGCTTATACTGTGGCTAGGTCAAAACATACTCTACAGGAGGAAATGTGGAGTAAGGACAGTAGTAACTGCTGGGGCAGAAAGGATGCAAAGGATGTTACAGGTTATTAGATACCACACCCTCTCTCTGCTTTGAAAAGACCCCCAAAAGAGGAAACTTGAGATTGAATCAAGATTCAGAAGATTTAGATGTAGCTGCATTATGTATTATGGAGATCCTTCTGATAATAGCATGGAGAGAATAATTATTATTGATTTAACCGTAAGCCTTATTCCTGTATTATTATTTTTCTTGCTAGTAATTTTAGGATCATTATGCAGCATCTGGGGCAAGCTACTCTATGCTAGGACAGACTATATACCAATATTTTGATAATCTGGTACAAGTCCTGTGATGTCCTTTTTTCTTTTTTTTGCATCTCTTATCTGGCTTGATGCCAGTAACTTTTAAAGAATCGGTGTAGTTTGCATTTGAATGACTTCACTATACTTCAATTCCACTTTTTAAATTTGACCCAAAAAAGTACTAATAGTTCTTGAGTATTGCTGGTGTGTTTTGGAAGCCTCTGAGATGAAACCCAGCATCAAGAATTAGAAACAAATAACTTGTGTGGAAGGAATGTAGAAAAGAAAACTTTGGAGGGTTTGGCTAGAGCATAATTTGGGTGCATTAAATAGATTCTCTGGTTTTCAAAAATTTGAATTGTAACATTTTTTGATGTGCTATTTCAATTTTTAGTAGCAAATAAATGTTTGTATAGGGGATCTTATTAAAATTTGAGGCATATTTGAGTAACTTTAAAAAAATAGATACAAGCTCTGCACAGTGGCTTTGTCATAGCCAATGAGGTTTATCTGAGGTATGATTATTGCTAATAGGAAAAAAAAATAGGTACAGGAATTTGTACACTTAATGTTCCTACTAGCACTATCCATAATAGCTAAAAGGTAGAAACAACCCAAGTATCCATGAACAGATGAATAGATAAACAATGTGGTATGTACATACAGTAGAATATTATTCAGTCTTAGAAAAGGAAGGAAATAATTTTACATGCTACAACATGGATGAACCTTGGGGACGTTATGCTAAGTGAGATTTTAAAAGAATGTACAAAGTACTATATAATTCCACTTACTATGAGGTAGCAAGAATAGGCAATTCATAGTGACCAAGTTGAATAGAGGTTGCCAGGGGCAGGAGTGAGATGTGGAGGGGTGTTAGTATTTAATGGGGACAGTTTTTCTGTTGGAGATGATGAAAATGTTTTGAGCATAAGTATAATAATGTGGATGTATCTAATGTCACTGAATTGTATACATAGTTAAAATGATAAATATTTTGTTACATATATGTTACCATAATAAAAAAAAATAGATGCAAGAGTATGCTTGTAGCAGGAACTATTAGAAAGGAGAGGTACACACAGGTTAATGAACAGTGGGAGGCAGAGCCTGGCAGAAGGCACAAAACCTGGGACGGTGCCCATTCCACTATTGAGAGCTCAGGCCACCGAATCCCTGAGCTTTACTGGGTTCACCAAGTCTACTCATTTCAGACCAACTGTGAATTGACAGGTGCCTGGTGTCTTTGTTTACAGTGTCACTTTCTATTAGAATGACCTTTTCCTCAACTAGTACTATTGTTTTAGGCCCAGCTCAAGTTCTACTGTGTCTGTAAAGTGTGTCTAGAGTAGCCAAAGCCAGAAGAAATGGTCCCTTGTATTGAATGCCCAAGTAGCTTTTTTGTATCTCTTTCATGGCATTGTCCTTCAAACATGTCTATTTTTTCTCTAGTCTTAAGCCCTCTCTGATCCCTTCTGCTTCTATCTCCTGTTTTTTCAAATATATAATGTATATTATATGTAATATAATATAATATAATAAATAATATTAGTCCTAGCAGTCAAAGCAAACAATTCCTTAACCTCTGTTATTTGCAAGTCACTGTTACAAAGGCAGAGAACTCGGTGATGAGTAAAGCATAATTTCTAGATAACTGCAGTAAATACAGGTGGGAGATAGTTATACAAGTAATTGTGATGTCAGTCAGGCCAGGATAAGAGCTGCAGATTATACTTGGTTGCTGGCTTTATTTTCTCTTTTAAGTAATAAGTTTACTAAAGTAAAAAATGATTTAATTTATATTTGTAATTCCTATAATAATTTGACATACTAGTATACTGTGTGTTGAATAAATGCTTCAGAGTATTGAGAGGATAATAATGTGTTCGGTTTTGTTTAACCCTCCATACAACTGTAAAAGAAGGTATATATGCCCATTTTTACAGATAAGAAAACTGAGGCTATGAGAAATTATCAGAACTTTTAAGTGATAAGTTGGAATATACATTTATGCCTTTGTTATTCCAGACTTTTCTTTCTACTTTCCTGCAGTAATAACTGTGCAGCAGTAAAAATTTGCAGCTCTCTAACTGAATTGAATGATAGAAGATGTTATTCCTGAATTCACAAGAGACTGGGTTAATACAGATGTCAGGCTGTCTGAACTAAAGCTGTTATAAAGTTGTTTGTGAAGTTTGTCATGTGATACTGTTATGATTTTTAACAGCCTTCTTTTTGTATTTTTTCGCCAGATCCCCAGACTTCAAGGGAGATTTTTGATTTTGCATTAAAGGCAATTCGTCCTCAGGTGAGATTAATATTCTGATTCTTTTGCAATTGAGACTTGTGATTGTCAAACATTAATGGTAAATTTTCGTTTTAAATTAGGTTGATCTGAAGAGATATGCGGTGCCCTTAGGTAAGATTCTGTATTTATACAGGGGCTATCTATCTTGTATATAGACTGTTATATTCTGGGGACAATACCACAGGTTAAAAAGTAGAGTCCAAAGATACAGACCAGGATATCCAGTGTGTTCCCAGACTCTGTCAATTTCCTGTTATACAAAAATATAAACACCTTGCTCGTTTAAACCTCTGAAAAAAAAAAAAGATTCTGTATTTAATGAGATAGAGTATTTCAGATTGTTAATGCTTTGAGTAGACTTGCTTTAACTACAAATTAAAGTAAGTGGGGTTCTCGGGCTGTTGCGCGCATGCCCTAGCCAGAGGCCTATGCTCAATGAACCTGTTCATTGAGATGGTTGCACTTAGATTACATGATTTAAGAAAATTACTTGAGAGTATCTTTTAGGGGATCCAGAAGATTTTACTCTGACTTTATCTAAGTAAACTCTGAGTCTATTTTTTAACTTTCCTGGGCCTGTTGATTCAGATGGGGGTTGTTGGGATTAGAGCTCTGATTAGGATCCCTAGGTCATTATAGCGTAATGATACTGGATCTTCATGAACAAAGTTTTAATTTTGACATATACCTGAAGCTTTCTTAGTTCTTTGTTGTGCCTTTTGTGTTCCTACTTCATAAAACAGTTTTTGCAATTGCAGCTGGCTTATGCTTATTTACCCTGCATGCATCTCAGTTTAGCACCTGCCTTCTGGACAACTACGTTTCTTTATTTGAAGTGCTGTCAAAATGGTGTAGCCATACACACATAGAATTGAAAAAAGGTGCACATTCAGCTTTGGAATCTTTTCTGAAACAGGTACTAAAATTTAACTAATTTATAAAATTTAAATAATTTAAAAGTATTTTTTCCATGCAAAATATTAAATTCCAATTTTGTGCATGCACATTTGAAGAATAAATACAAGTCGATCCATTTTAGTTTCTGTAGTATTTAAAGAAAAAAGCTTGGCTGAACAGTAGGACTGAAAGAAAATTAGGAAGATACTAGATCTGATGAGGACCGCAGAGCCAAGATTCCACAGAAGTGGCAGTGTGGAGGTGGAAGGAAGGCATGGGAGATCAGGGCTACCTATGAGACAAGGGTAGCCAGGTGAGGGTAAGGAAACACATCTGAGAAGTGAGGGTCAGCTGTCATGTTAAGATGGTTGTATTTCATGTTACTTCAAGAACAACAAGAGCCCATTTGCCCTTGTGTTATTCCATCTAGGTAGGATGTGGTTGCAAATTTTGAGCCTGCAGATTGGGAAATGCATCTCAGTTGGCTAAGGACAGTGTGCTTGTGATTGTGGTTCTGAGCATCCAAAGGTATCTGGAAATACTTGCTGTTCAGGATATGTGTTATAGAATTAAACTGCTTGGGTTGTTTCTGAAGAAAAATATTGAAGATTCACAGTAAAAGTTTTGTTTAGAGGAATGTTATAAATGGCAGTTAAATTTGCAAGCTAGTCTATGAAGACTAATTTGAATTGTGACACAGATGGTTCATTCTAGGGCTATCATAGTTTGTTTATGGACATTTGGTCGTTTCCAGTTTAGGGCTATTTCAAATAAAACAGCTAAGAACATTTGTGACCAAGTATTTTTGTGGACATAATATTTTCATTTCTCTTGAATAAAAACCTAGAAGTGGAATTGCTGTGTGTCACATGGTAAGTATATATTAAACTTTATAAGAAACTGCTAAACGCTTTTCCAAATTGGTTGCATATTTTAATTTCCACCAGCAATGCATGAGAGTTCCAGTAACCCCTTTATCAACATGTGGTATTGTCAATCTTTTTAATTTTAATCCTTTTAATGGGTGTATGGTATTATCCTCCTATGGTTTTAATTGTAATTTCCATGGTGACAGTTAATCCTTTTTCCCTGTGGTTATTAGTCATACTTATTTCATGTTTGATGAAGTATTCTTTCAGATAATTAGCTCATCTTGAAATTAGGTTGTATTTTTATTAATGAGTTGTAAGAGTTCTTTACATAATTTGGATCCAAGTTCTTTTCTGAAAATACTGCAAATTTTCTTCTGTGGCTTACCTTTTCATTTTCTTTCTTCTTATAATGTTTTTTTCCATTGAGGTAGCATTGGTTCAGAACATTATGTAAATTTCAGGTGTACAACATTGTATGCTCTGTTGTGAGCTCACCACCAAAAGTCTAGTTTCCATCTACTAGCATATATTTAACCCTTTGCCCCTCCCCCTTTATGCTTTTGTAATACCCATTCTGTTGTCAGTATCTGTGAGTTGTTTCGTTGGTTTATTTTTCATTTTATATTTCCATATGAATGTAATCATATTGTTTTTGTCCTTTTCCATTTGACTTATTTCACTTAGCATAATACCATTAAGATCCATCCATGTTGTCACAATGGCAAAATTTCATCTTTTTTATGGCAAGAGTAGTATTTCATTTTGTGTATATATTACCACATTTTGATCTATGTATTCATCAGTGGATGCTTAGATTGTTTCCATAACTTAGTTGTTAGGAATAATGCTGTAATAAACTTAGAGATGCATGTATCTTTTCAAATTAGTGTTTTCATAGTCTTCAGATAAAACCCAGAAGAGGCATTGCTGGATCATATGGTAGTTCTGTTCTTAATTTTTTGTTTTGTTTTCTTTTTTTTTTTGTTCTTAATTTTTTGAGGAACCTCCATACATGTTGAAATGGCTGTACTAGTTTACATTTCCACCAACAGTATACAAGGGTTCCCTTTCTTCCATAACCTCTCCAATACTTGTTATTCCTTGTCTTTTTTGATAATAGCCATTCTAACAGGTGTATGCTGGTATCATTGTGGTTTTGATTTTCATTTCCCTGATAACTACTGATGTTGAACATCTTTTCATGTGTCTGTATATGTCTTCCTTAAAAAAAAAGTGCATTCAGATCTCTGTACATTCTTTAATCAGGTTATTTTTTGTTGTAGTTGTATGAATTCTTTATATATTTTGGATATTAACTCCTTATCAAATATCATTTGCAGATATCTTCTTCTATTCAGTTGGCTGCATTTTTGTTTTGTTGGTAGTTTCTCTTGCTGTCCAAAAGCTTATTAGTTTTGTGTAGTCCCGTTTATTTACTTTTTGTTTTCCTTGCCTTTGGAGTAAATTTACAAAGAACCCACTGAGACTTATGTCCAGAAGCTTAGGGCCAACGTTTTCTTCTATATATTTTATTGTTTCAGGTATTACATTCAAGTGTTTAATTCATTTTTAGTTAATTTTTCTGTACAGTATACTATAGTGTTCTGGTTTCATCTTTTTTTTTTAACTTTTTTAAAAATTCATTTTTATTGTTAGACTTATTGGGGTGACATCCATTAGCAAGGATTACATAGGTTTCAGGCATACAATTCTACAGTGCATTGTCAACTTGTTGTATAATAAGTTCACCACCTAATGTGACTTCTCTTTCCATCACCATATATTTAGCTTCCCCTCCCTCCTCTTCTACCCCCTCCACTTTCTCCCCTCCCTAACTCACTCATCCCCAAATAAACATTAAACTATTGATTGTGTCCATGGGTTATTTGTTTGTTTGTTCATTTCTTTTTTTCTTTGTTGCTTTCAATTTTATATTCTGCATATGAGTGAAGTCATACAGTTTTTGGTTTTTTCTGTCTGGCTTATTTCACTAAGCATGATGATCTCCAGGTCTCCAGTATTTAGGTCTTTCATCTTTGTTTATTCTTAGGTATTTTATTTATTTTGTTGTGATTGTAAATGGAATGTGTTCTTCATTTCTCTTTCTGATAGTTTATTGTTAGTATATAGAAATGACAGATTTTTTTGAGATTTTGTATTTTTCAATTACATTTATCATACAATATTATATTGGTTTTAGGTATACAGAACAGTGATGGGTCATTTATATAACTTAACTAAATCCACATTCTGATACATCTGGTTCCCCTCTGACACCATATATAGTTATTACAATGTTATTGACTAGAAGCCCTCTGCTGCACTTTACATCCCTGTGACTGTTCTGTGACTATGAATTTGTACTTCTTGATTTCTTCCCCTTTTCTACTCACCTCTACGGCTCTTTTCCCATCACCCCCAGCAAATCCAGTACCCATCGACACCACACAAAGTTACTGCAAACTTATTGACTATATTCCTATGCTATATGCTCTGTATCCCCATGATTGTTGCCTTGTAACAACCAAACTAAACTTCTCTATCCCTTTCCCTAATTTTTTCACTCTCCTATCTTAAAGAAATCCCTCTAACATTCTTTGTAGTACTGGTTTGGTGGTAATGAACTCCTTTAGCTTTTTCTTGTCTGAGAAGCTCTTTATCTTGTCTTTCAATTTTGAATGCTAGCCTTGCTGGATACATTCATCTTGGTTATAGATCCATGGTTTTCATCAGGTTGAATATTTTCTTCCATTCTCTTCTGGTCTTCAGAGTTTCTGCTGAGAAATCAGCTGAGAGTTGAATGGGTGTTCCTTTATAAGTTACTACTTGTATTTCTCTTGCTGCTTTTAGAACTTTCTCTTGTTCTTTAACTTTTGCCATTTTAATTATGATGTGTCTCGGTGTTTTCCTGTCTGGTTTCATCTTGTTTGAGGCTCTTGATGTTTCCTGGGCTTGAATGTGTATTTGCTTCATCAGGTTAGGAAAATTTTCAGTCATTATTTCTTCAAATAAATTCTTGATCCCTTGCTTTCCTCTTCTCCTTCAGGTAATCCTATGATACCAGTGTTGTTATGCTTAATTTTGTTCTAGAGGAATCTCAAAACCATTCTCAGTTTTTGCTTTTGTTTTTAATTTTTTCTATTTGTTATCCTAATTGGGTGTTTTCTGCTGGCATTTTTTGGAAATCACTGCTTCAAGCTTCTACTTCATCTAGTCTGGTGAGTCCTTTTATTCCATTCTACATTTCAGTTAATGTAATCTTTACCTCTGCCTGATCCTTTATAATGGTTTGTATGTCTTCCTTTATGCTTGCTGTCTCTCTGTTGAAATTATCATTAAGTTGCCTGAGCATTTTTATAATCGTTGTTTTGAGCTCTGTCTCTGATGGGTTATTTATCTCCATTTCTTTTACTTTGATTTTCTGTTGTTTGAATTTATTTTGAGCTCCCTTTCTCTAGCCTTGGGGTCAGCTATCCTGTATGCTGACCCCTCACACTATGCTGGTGGTGGGTCAAGAAATGTGCCCACAGCCCACTCTTTTTCCTTCCTGGCCTTTGCACGGTTCACGCTGTGACTCCTCTCTGCCCTGCTTGCTCCTCTCTTGGAGTCAATCAGGCCACTGTGTCTTATGGACCCGGTCTGCACCTGCTGAGAGCCAAAGTGAAGTCTGGTTGCCGTGTTTCATGGCCCCCACCTATGGGCCTTCTTTTCTGTGTCTCCTGGACCTAGTGAGGACCAGAATGCTCACAGGCCGCTTTATCCTCCTTCCTCCTCCAGCGGTAGAGTTCTAAGTGAGGAATTGCATGAGGCCCAGGTCTCTGCATTTTCCCCTTTTTTCTTCTCCGTTCACCCCTCTGCCCCCACCTGCAGGTCCTTTAATTTGATGAGCGAGTTTCTTAGCTGTGTTTATGTGTTGCGTAGGGAGTCCATAGTTGAGTTGTAGATGTTCTATCCGTTGTAATCTCCAGGGGAGTTTTTCACAGGTCTCTCCCATGCTGCCTTTTTGTTGCACCTCAAAAAGACAGCTTTTTGTATATTGGTATTGTATCTTGCAAATTTATAGTATTCGTTTATTATTTCAAATAATTTTTTGTGGAGTCTTTAGGGTTTTCTCTATATAAATTGTGTCATCAATGAATAGTGGCAGTTTTATTTCTTTATTTCCAATTTGGATGCCTTTTATTTTATTTTTTTGCCTAATCAATCTGGGTAAGACTTCAAGTACTATATTGAAAGAAGTGGCAGGAACGGACATTCTTGTCTTTTTCTTCATCTTAGAGGAAAAGCTTTCAGTTTTTCACTGTTATGTATGATGTTAGGTGTGGGTCTGGTAGTATGGCATTTGTTATGTTGAGGTACTTTCCTTCTATACTTATTAATTGAGAGATTTTTTTAAAATCACGAATGGATATTGTATCTTGCCAAATGCTTTTTTCTGCATCTATTGAGCTAATAATATGATTTTTAATTTATTCTGTTAATGTTTATCACATTGGTTTGCAGCTGATAAACTATCCTTGCATCCTTGGACTGAATCCCTTTTTATTGTGGTGTATGATTGTTTTAATGTATCATTGTATTCGATTTACTAGTGTTTTATTGAGGATATTTGCATCTGTGTTCATCAGAGACATTGACCTGTAATTTCCTTTTTTTGTGTTGTCCCTGCCCAGTCTTGTTATCAGGGTAATGTTTTACTGTATATTCTTATCTGATGGTTATTATCTTTCAATATTTTTAACTTATCTTTCCACTCTCTCCTGGTCTATAAAGTTTCTGCTGAGGAATCTGATGAGAACCTGTGATTTTTCTTTGTAGGTTGCTTTTGTCCCACCTGACTGTCGAGTATTTCTTTATTATTACCTTTTGACCATTGTCTTAAGCCGCTACACCATCAGGGAACTCCCTCGATAAAGTGTTTTTGCATTGATTTAATTAAGTGTTCTGTTAGCTTCCTGTAATTGGATGTCCAGTTTCTTCCCTAGGTTTGGGAAGTTCTCATAATTTTTTTGAATAGGCTTTCTGTTTCCTTCTCCCTCTCTTTTCCTTTTGGGATACACATTATTCTTATGTTGCCATTTCTGATGGACTCAGTTCTCATAGAGGTCTTTCATTAAAACAAAACAAACAAACAAACAAAAAAACAGAAAAAGAAATTAAAAAACAACACCTTTGTTCTCTCTTCTCTTCCACCTGAACCACTTCTATCTTCAGGTTGCATTCTTTCTTCCATATGGTCTGCTGTATTTCCAGTGCTTTTTAATACATTTTTTATATATACTGAGTTCTTCAGTTCCTGAATTTCTCTTTGGTTCTTTTTTATAGTTTCAGTCTGTTTGGTAAGTACCCTTTTTATTTATTTATTTTATTCCTGAGCTCATTAAACTGCTTTCCTGAGTGTTCTTGTATGTCAATGAGTTTCCTCATCACTGCTACTTTGGATTATTATTTAGTTCATAGTCTTCCATGACTTTGAGTTTAGTTTCTGGAGAATTTCATTTTCTTCCTGTGTTACTTTGTTACCTTGGGTGTTCATGGTGCTTAATGGTTTGTTTCTCTGCTGGTATCTTAGAAGTAGTGAAGATTTATTTAGGTACCATTTTGTTTTTAACAATTCAACATGTTGATAATTAGAGCTCTTTCATTTTCCATAGATGGTGCAATAGTGCAAGTTTTTGTTTTCTCTAACTTGTGCTGCTTGTGCCTCTGGGGTCATGGTGAGGGAGATATCACTGTGGGCCTGGGAGTTGCCTGGTGACTGCTATGGTGGATGCATTCATTGTGTTTGGGGTGCTTGGGTCTTGGGGTACCATCATCTTGGTGGGGGATATGGGGAGGGGGGAGCCCTATTTACAAGAAAATCATGCCGTTATCTGGTTTCTTATGGATATTGGCATTGCTGTACTGTGTGCAGGAGACTATAGAAGTGTCCACTGCTGCTACCAGTTTTTCTGGTGGTGTGAGCACCACTGTGCTTGGGGAAGGGAGCCAGATTCATGGGTGCCTATACTGTTGCTGCCCTTCTTACCATCTGCCGTGGTACATGTGGGGTCCACACCCTGTCTCCTCCACCGATAGTCTGTTGACTGGGGCCACAGTTTAACCATGGTAGCCAGGGAACCACAGCTACAGATACTGCCCCTGTCCTTCCTCTGTCCTGCCTGTTTTACATGTTCCAATATGCCCACCTTCTGAGGTACCAATATGGGTCTCTTAGGTGTTTTAGTGTGTTGAGCAGAATGATGTTTGTTGGATTATAGTTTTTTTGACTAGTAGATTTAGGGGGAGATGTCAAGGGGTGGACTCACTGCCATGATGCTTGCCTTTTCATATTCTTAACATCATCTTTCAAACAGCAGAAGTTTTAAAGTTTAAGTGCAGTTTACCAATTTTCCAACTAATTCCTCCTTTCTGTGTCCTAAGAAATATTTGACTATCCCATGGATGCAGAGATTTATATTTCTTAAAGTAGTTTTGTAGTTTATAGTTTTCAGCCTTTACATTTATATCTATAATCTATTTTGAATTACTTTTTTGTGTGTGGTGTGAAGTAAGGATTGAAGTTGCCTTTTTTCTCTATTTTTTTTTGGTTTGAGTATCACATATTTAAAAGATTCTTCTTTCCCCATTGATTTACTTTGGTACCTTTGTTAAAAGTCAGTAGATTTGTTTGTGTACTCTATTTTTGTCCTTTTTATCTTTTTGTCTGTTCTTATATCAGTAGCTCATTGTCTTCATTGTTCTACCCTTGTATTAAATCTTGAAATTAGGTAGTGGATATTCTCCAACTTCTTTTTTCCTTTCCATTATTATTTTGACTATTATATTTTTAAACTTAAACATTATTCCTATGGGAAAGAAATATTGAATGAATTTTTTTTCATTCAATAGCTTTGTATAAAATTCTTAAGAAAAACATCGCAAGTTAGTTGCATATAATTAAGAAAATAGAGAAATATAAAAACAACTATTAAAATGTTCTGAAATCCTAGCATCAAGAGAAACATAAATCACAATTTTTGTAGTGATGCTATTAGAACCCCTTCACTTTCTCTTATCTCTCTTTTGCTTTCTCTCTCCCCAGAAGGAAGGAATGAGTAGCTAGGAAGAGCGGTATCTTGCTATAAAGGAGTATTATTTATAATTTCGGTAGCCTTATGATTTTCCACTGGGTTGAATATTTCATTTTCTTTCTGTGTTACTTTGTTCCCTTGATTGTTCATGGTGCTTCATGGTTTGTTTTTCTGCCGGTGCATTAGAAGTAGTGAACTTGTAATGAGAAGTGTCTTTTCTAAACTTGATAGTTTTCCTGATACCACATTAAGATCTACATGATTAATTTTTAATAACATCATAGTTGGTATTTGTCATTATGTTTATGAGCAAAATTGTTTTACCCTGTTGCCTACTGTTGGATAATTTCCAAGCTTTTGCTGCTATAGACAGAAAATATTTGGATAAAAATACTTAAAAATAATGTTCGTTGAAAGTACAAAACCAAAAAAATAGAAATGGTTTAAATTCATAAACATAGTATATTCATAAAATGAAAAACTATTCTATGATTAAGATGATGTTTGTTTACTTTTTGAGTAACGTTCATGATATGTTTGTGGAAAAAGAAATTATGAAGCAGTATGAGGAAGAACCCATAGAAAAACAGAATTATCTTCCAGAGGGTGGGCCCTTTGTAGTACAGGCTTCCCCTGCTAGGTGAGTGTTCTAGGAACCCATCTGCATCAGTGTACCAGCTGGCATTGTTGTGAGAGGCTGCATTTGGCTTCAGTAATTTTTTTTGGAGACTCTTTCAACGCGTTTGCCCATTTCATGATGGGCGATTTACACAAACAATGTGCCACATGGCAATGCACCTGCCCACTGCAATGAGTGTTCAGCAGTTTTTGACCAAAAAAACAGCGTGACCCCCTTGCCCTACCCTCCCTATTCACCTGATCTTGTCCCAGGTGACTTTTTGTTTTGATTCCCTGGATGAAAAATGTCCTCAAAGGGAAACGTTTTGCCAGTGTGGAAGAGGTGAAACACAAAATGGCAGAAGTGCTAAAAGGCATCAAAATTGACAGTTAAAAAACTGTTCTGAGTGGTAGAAAAAGCATCTTGATGGGTTTATTGTATCGAATGGTGACTGAAGTCTAAACATACAAGAATAAATACACAATTTTTTATAAATAAATTCTGATTTTTTAGGGGTCCCCCCTCATATGTATATTATCCCATCCTTCTAAAATGAATGGGGAGTAAAGTGGCTGGAAGGACATATGGTAGGAGCCATATGGGATTAGCATGTGTTACTAGGTGGAAATGAAAGGGAAATATCTTTTTTCTGCCTTAGATAGTTATCTAGATACTTTTCATTTTTGTCTTGAAGTTTTTGTACAGAAGTTAGGAAAGCTTTTATGAAAACTTGTGTTCTTGCATTTAGGCTGTTGTCACTTAGTTTGGTAGATAGTGAAATACTTGCTTCTCGAAGTACTTTTTCGATTGTCTCTCCTAATTTAAGCCTTACCATTGATGGCTTATCTTTTGAAAAATGAGATGCCTTGACTTTCTGATTGTTAGTTCTGAACTCTACTTTGTGTTGCCCTAATGAGGATCCCAGTTTGTAGATGAATTCTGAAATTGCTGGTCGCTGGGTCTGTAAAATTAAAACTCTCAGTGTTTCTCAGCCTTCCTAATGCTGCGACCCTTTAATACAGTTCCTCATGTTGTGGTGACCCCCAACCATAAAATTATTGGTAGCTGCTCTCTGCACATGTGTGACTGTTCTGCATAAGTACATTATGTGTTTTCCGATGATCGTAGGCGACCCCTGTGAAAGGGTCATTAGACCCCCAAAGGGGTCGCACCCCACAGGTTGAGAACTGCTGCTCTATGTCATCTTTTGAGTCACAGATGAGCTCTAAAAGGTGTTTTCTGCTTCATCAGGGACTTAATTCAAAATCTGTTTTTTTGTATGTGCATATTCTCCCTAGTCTTTTTCACTCCCTTTCTCTAGGAAAAATGCATCGCATATAATAAAGGCTTATTTATGAGAGTGTCTTTTCTGAACTTGATAGAGACTTGACAATGACTCAATTGGTTCTTTATGAGTAAAAGGAATTGTATGGAACTATAAAACACATTAATGGGAGTTCCCTGATGGTGTAGTGGCTTAAGGCTTCGGCACTGGCGCTGTCAGCGCTGCGGCCTGGGTTCGATTCCCAGTCAGGGCGCTACCCACATACCAAAAAGCAAAAAAAAAAAAAACAAAAAAACACATTAATAATATCTAATTAAACAATTGTAGCCTTTTCACGTTTGTATAGATTACTTGATTTTGCCATTAAAATATTTTTTAAAAGTAAATATTATGCAATTACAGGTTTCTCTTTTGGTGGCGAAAGATGCAGAAATGCATAAGAGTAAACTGCAGTACTTTATGGAGCAATTTTATGGAATCATCAGGAACATGGATTCAAACAGCAAGGATTTATCCATTGCAATTCGTGGATATGGACTTTTTGCTGGAGTATGGATCATTAATTTACCATTTTAGTTTTTTTTTTTTTTGCCTGTTTAAAGGAATGTAATTTATTGCATTTTCAAGCCTCTTACACTTGTGCCAGTATTATCATTTGCTTTATTATTAACTTGTTCAGTGTCTACTGTGTACTAGGATTCTGTATTATCTCAAATCTTTTTAAGTCTTATACAAACTTTTAGGAGTATTATTCCACTTTACAGATGAGGAAACTGAGACCCAGAAAAATTGAGTAACTTGTTAAAGGACACACAGTTAATAATTGACAGGACCAAGATGTAAATTCAACTGTGAAAAATAGAAACACCATGATATATCCACTGTGCTTTGCTGCCTCTTATTTAAGAAGTAAAATTCTAGTTGCTGTCACTCAACATTTTTGAAAGAGAAATTATAATGACAGAAAGAGGTATATTTAAGTGTAATGAGGATAACCGTAATTTCCCTCTTAGTTCATCTCTGTGGCTTATACATTGCAGAAAAAATCATTTAGTGCCTCTCTTTCTACAGGTTTATCCATCAGTGTCTACACCCTTGTTTCAGGGGAGTGTTCCTCTTTCCAGCCTTCTAGTATCATTGTTCATTTCATCCCTGATATTTCTTCATTTGCTTCCAAATGATCCCTTCTCCCTCCCTTTTAAAAATTTTCATCTCCATTTGTCTCTGTTGGCTCCCACTTTAAATATACTTAGGGCAGAAGAAACACATGTGTCAGAGGTAAACGAGAACATGGAGTTTTCAACTTCATACACTATGGTCAGACCAACTTCAGCTTGTTTATTATATTAATAGTTGTTCACAGTGTAACTAGACCATGATAGACAAGGTAAAAGGGAGAGGACGCTAAAAAGAGAAACTAGTCAGATCTTCAAGGAGGCTAGACTAGATCTGAAGTCTAAAGAAGCCTTTGGAACATCTGAAGCTGGGTAGTATCATTATCAGATTTGTGAGTTATAAAGGTGGCTCTGGGCATAGTGTTCAGTGTGGTATAGTCATGTATTCTGAGTTGGAATTTAGTTTGCAGTCTTTTCCTATGGCTGTATAGCCTCATGGAGGGCAAGGACTGCATCTTATTTGTCTTTGATACTTACCATCTAAATAGGGCCTGGAATATAGTTGAAAATCTATAGTTAAAATTTTGTGTATGAATAAATATTTAGAATGTATTTAAATATTAATTAAAAAGCACCTTTATGACATATACTGTATTTTATATCCATCTTTTATCCATTAAAAGGTTTGTTAATACTCATTTTGTAATCATAGCTTAATAAGACACTTTAAATATAAATTATTTTGACATTGATAAGATTAATAAAGATTTATGTTTTATCTTTCCTAAAGCCTTGCAAGGTTATAAATGCAAAAGATGTTGACTTCATGTACGCAGAACTCATTCAACGCTGCAAGCATCTGTTTCTCACCCAGATGGACACTGCTGATGACCATGTTTACCAGATGCCAAGTTTCCTCCAGTCTATTGCAAGTGTCTTACTTTACCTTGATACAGTAAGTGGAATAATTAATTAAACTGAGCACAATTTTATTTAATCTCAGTTCTTCAGGTAATTTGATGGAGTTGTGTGCACTCAGGATAGGCCCCATTGTGATCAAAATGACATTTTTAAATAATTTATTTATTAATTTGTTGGTGACATCAGTTAGCAAAATTATGTAGGTTTCAAGTGTACAGTGCTATAATACATCACCAGTGTGTGTTGCATTGTGTACTCACCACCCAGTCAGTTCTCCTTCCATCATCAGGGTGACATTTTTAATTAATATATTGTGTCAATAAAGTTAGAGTCCTTGACTTTTTATTACCCAAAGCAGGAACAATTATTTTTTAACTCTTTCTTCCTAAAGGTTAAGGTTGCTACTTGGAATAGAATTGTACCTTAAGTATCATTCAGACAGTTTTACTTTGATTTTATTTTTTATGTAATCACAATAATAAATGTTAAGTTTATTAGTAGATGGAGATAGAGTCAGGTTTTTTATTTATCTAATGTGTGTCTAATTGAATTGTATTTACTTTGAATGTTTGTATTCTCATATTTATTTAGTCTCTCCCCTAACTTTTAGTTTGCTCTCCATTTCTGGTAGGTTCCTGAGGTGTATACATCAGTTCTGGAACATCTCATGGTGGTACAAATAGACAGTTTCCCACAGTATAGTCCAAAAATGCAGTTGGTATGCTGTAGAGCCATAGTGAAAGTTTTCCTAGCCTTAGCAGAAAAAGGGCCAGTTCTCTGGAATTGCATTAGTACTGTGGGTAAGTTTTAAATTCACTCTTGTTTTTATGATAATGAATAATGTATACTTTACATGATATAGATAAAGAATATCTGGTTGCCAAATTCTTTTGTATCTTTTGATGCCTCTTGGAGAACTCCTAATATTTTCGTGGACCAAAATCTTTTTTTTTGAATCTTATTTTTCTCTTCCTTGTGCTTCTGAATCTTAATAGTCCCAAATTTAAAACTGAAGATTTTAACAGACTTAAGAGAAATAAATGAGAGGCTATGTTTAAAAAATAATAATTGTTATATCTGTTGAGTTTTGAAACTTTTTAGTGTTTCCTTTTTTACTTCTTTTTTTCAGTGCATCAGAGTTTAATCAGAATATGTTCTAAACCAGTGATCTTCCAAAAGGTAAAATTTGAAACTGAGGTTTTGAAAATTAGTCCTTTGTCCTGAAAGTTAGAAATGTTGCTGGGTGGGGTTTGTAGTCTGTAAACATATAAAAATGGTCTATTTAGTTATTAGTCATGGCTTACATTTGAAAAATGTAGAATATAATACCTTTGTATTTTTCAGGTGAATAAACTTCTCCTAGGTTATAAAACACCCTTAAACATAAATACACTGTTACATATACCATTTTATAAAAAAAGGAGTGTTTTCTCTTGAAACTCTAGGACAAAATACTTAGATGTATTGTGAAAAGTATATCTTCGATCTTGAAGTTACAGGAAATAGGATGAGATGAGAGATTTGACCTGAGTAAGAAAGTAAGATAAATGCTTTATAACACATTACATGGATATTGTTTTTGAAATAATTGTTATTTCACTATTTTAGTCCTAGTTGGGAAAATCATGAGTTTTCTTGAGCTTACTTTTTTATTATGCTTTCATAATATACTGTCTTCTTCAGTGAAATTATAGCCTTCTAATAGTAGTTATTATAGCTTAGAAAATTCTGAAAATCAGAACATTATGGCAGCAGTGTTTATTTTGTGATGAATCCATCAGTAAATATTGGCATATTGTCTTCCTGCCCAGGTTCCTGAGTCTGAATCTGAAGACTATCGTGCAGTGGGGGAAGTTAGAACTGGCAAATGGAAAATTCCCACATACAAAGACTATTTGGATCTTTTTAGAAGTCTTCTGAGCTGTGACCAGATGATGGTAGAAATGACCATTTTAAAACCATTAAAATACCCCAATTCCTCTTGATTAGTCTGTGTAATATTACACTTAAGACTTATTTATTTCAGAATTATATTTTACTGACTTTATAGTTTCTTTGAAAAGTACTTCAAATAATCTAAGTTAGGATAGTTAAAGTAAGATTAGATATAAAAAAGTCATTTAAAAAGAACAGAGATGTAGAACTCATTTAAAATTAGTTAATGTAGTTGATCTCACATTTTAGCTTTAAGTAGCAGTATAGCACAGTTGATGCTAAGTTCTTTCTTTTCTTTTTTGTTTTTTTTTTTTATGTGAGTAGTTCCCTGGCTGGGATTTGAACCCAGGCTGCAACGTTGACAGCGCCGAAGCCTAGCCACTATACCACCAGGGAACTCCCCCAAGTTCTTTCTAACAGATCCAACCCCTTAAGTAACAATAATGTAACTGGATTATCACCATGGAAGAGCTATTCTCTTCTTACTTGTTAAAAGATGACGATAACTCTAACTGATTTAATAGATATGAAGGAGATTGTGCACAGCTATCATTTATGATTAGAATAATGCTTCCTGCCTAATGTATTTCTAGTAGAGGTTTATTTAATGTCTACTTTTTAAACCAGTTTCTGGGCATCATTTTAACATTGACTTTGACAAAACATTAATAGCAATTTTTGTCAATAGATGATTCCTATCCTGTGAAAAATCTTACGAACTTTTAGTTTTCTTATTGAGGTAAAATAGCAATGTTAGTAATTTTGCCTAAAATACTTCTTTCTTATATACATATATGTATGTTAGATACCCCTATATTTTGAGTTTAAGTTCCATAGAATATTTGATTGAGTAAAGGAAATGTAATTGGCTTATAGTTTGGGAATGGTAGACTAGTTGCACTTTTAAAGAAATGATAGAGTATACTTTTAAATAGATACACATTTGTCCAGATGTATGTGTACGAGGTCTGACAGTTAAGTTTGTAAACTTGCCACCATGCATTTATGTTGGCAGCACTCAGTAAGGTTTCATAACCTTGGGTGTTCATTATTGTTGTATGTTTTTGTCTGCTATTGTGAGAATGTTGGAGCTTCTATTAGAGCAATGAACAAACATTAAATTTCTTGTTAAACTTGGCAACAGTGCAAGTGAAATCAGAGACATGTTAGTCCAAGTTTATAGGAATAATGCCATAAAGAAAACGGCAGTGTTCAAGTGGATTAAACCTTTTTCTGAGGGAAGAGAAAGTGTCACTGATCAAGAGAGGTCAGGGTGGCCAGTAACGACCAGAACTAATGAAAACATCACAAAAATTTGTTGTCCAAATTGGCTGTGAGAAGCATAGTAGATAGACCAAGTAAAGATCAGTAGAAAAACAGTTAGGAAAATCTTCACTGAAAATCTTGGCATGAGAAAGGTTTGTGCAAAATGGTCCTGAAGAGGTTCACCAATGAACAAATGCAAAGGAGAGTCAAAGTTTGCCAAGACCTTTTGGAGAGGCAACACAATGTTTTGGGCTGCACTATCACTGGTGATGAAACATGAGTGTACTAATATGACCCTGAAACAAAGCGTCATAGTGCACAATGGAAGTCAGCCAGTTCAAAAGCAAAATATTTCTGTCAGTCGAAATCAAGAGTGAAAATGATGTTGCTAACCTTTTTTGATATCAGAGGGATTTTTCAGTATGAATTGGTACCAACTGTTTGGCCAGTTGGTACCAATTCATACTGAAAAATCCCTCTGATACCAAACCAAGTTCACTACTTGGAAGTGCTGAAAGGCTTTCTGAAAAACTAACTTTTTTGGCCAACAACTCATGGCTCTTGGATCATGACAATGCACCAGCTGACACAGCACTGTCTGTGAGGGAGTTTATAGCTAGTAAACAAACAACTGTATTGGAACACCCTCCCTACTTACCTGATCTGGCCCCAGTTACTTTTTTCTTTACCTGAGGGTTAAGGAAATATTGAAAAGAAGACATTTTGATGACATTCAGGACATCCAGTGTCATAAGACAACAGCCCTGATGGCCAGCCATTCCAGAAAGAGAGTTCCAAAATTGGTTTAAAGGATAGACTAGGTGCTGGCGTCGGTACATAGCTTCCCAAGGGGAGTATTTTAAAGGTGACTATAGTGATATTCAGCAGTGGGGTGTGTAGCACTTCTTCTAATTAGAGTTCATGAACTTACTGTCATACCTCGTATATGTATGTATATATGTGTGCATATATATGTACACGTGTGTGTGTGTGTGTGTGTGTGTGTGTATATAATGTGGTGTGTGTAGTATACAAGGGGTGTCCAGAAAATATCCAGCCGTAAGTTCCTCTACTTTTCATATTGTATCCATGGCTGGATACTTTTTGGACAGCTCTCGTATGTATGTATAATACACACACATACCCCCACACACAAATTAATTGGGGTAAATGTCTTGACAAGGATTGGCCTAAATCTTCCTATGCACTGTTTACTTAATGTTTGTTACATGACTGGATAAGTCATATCATTTTTCCAAATTTAGGAAGGTATATACAATTTAAGCTTAAAAACTTCCAGGTGAATCTACTGTAGTTTACACAGCAGCTTCCTACCTAAATGTTTGTGTATATCTGTATACATTTTAATGCTTATTTAATACTCATTCTGATACTTTTTTGCACAAAATTTTAAAGTTTTTGATTTTTTTTTATTTAAAGGATTCTCTTTTAGCAGATGAAGCATTTTTCTTTGTGAATTTCTCCGTTCAAAATCTGAATCGTTTGCTATATGATGAATTTGTAAAATCTATTTTGAAGATTGTTGAGAAATTGGATCTTACACTAGAAAAACAGAATGTTGGGGAACAAGAGGTTAGAAAATTTATGTCTAATTATTTTGCATCATTCTCTTTGTAGGTGAATTTTCAGGGAAAAATAACACATTTATAGAGGATTGCAGGAATTTTGTTTCTTTATCATTAATACGTGTTGATATTTTTCTACAGTCTAATGTGTAGAAAATGGTATCACCAGATTTAAAAAAAAGAACTTATAGTTTAATATGTTAAGACCTTTTTGTGTGTGAAAAACTTGCTTACTAGGCTTGTTTGTTATTCATCCTTTTTTAAATTTTTTTGATGGTTCCCTGGCTGAGAATTGAACCCAGGCTTCAGCGTTGAGAGCACCGAAGCCTAGCCACTACACCACCAGGAAACCCCTTTATTCATTCCTTAGCATTAGTAAAGTGTCAAATCTTATTTTATGCAGAGGTAACTTTGTAGTAGGATAGGGAAACCAGGATTCCTCTTGTTTATAGCTGAGGGAACTCCAAATTCTGGGTGCAAAGTATTAAATGTCTTGTTGAGATAGTAGAATATAGACAACAGGCAGAAAAGGCAGAATGCACCCTCCCTTTTTTCTTTTTTTTTTTAATTCATTTTTATTGTTAGACTTATTGGGGTGACATCTGTTAGCAAGGATTACATAGGTTTCAGGCATACAATTCTACAGTGCATTGTCAGCTTGATGTATAATAAGTTCACCACCTAATGTGACTTCTCTTTCCATCACCTTATATTTAGCTCCACCCCCCCTCCCTTTTTTTCTGTACCCAGTTTTCTTGGCTTTAGGCAGCCAGCTGAGAGTTGTTCTGGTCTTGTCTGAGAATTTTTAGTAACAAAACACTATGGGAGTGAGACTACAGAATTAGAGTGTAAAACATCTCATTTGCTTTTGAGCCCAGTGATTTTTTTTTTTTACTAGATTGTGCTTGTTAGAGTTGGTGTACATATACTTTTAGTACAATACTGTGAAGTTAGACGAGATAATGAGAAGGATATGCAGACAATAAATAAAAGCGGAAAAGGCTGCTTGTCATTTACTTTATTATATTTGTAATGTTCAGTTTTTTATTCTGGTTGATGGGAGCACCAATGTGTGTTTTATTGCCTTTTATACTTCGTGTATGTCTAAAATAATTTTTATTAAAAATTTTGCCAAAAGGGACTTAACTGGAACTGTTTCAGCCAACAGATCTGCTTTTTAGAACATATCTTTTTTTTTTTTAATTCATTTTTATTGTTAGACTTATTGGGGTGACATCTGTTAGCAAGGATTACATAGGTTTCAGGCATACAATTCTACAGTGCATTGTCAACTTGATGTATATTAAGTTCACCACCTAATGTGGCTTCTCTTTCCATCACCTTATATTTAGCTCTCCCCCCCCTCCTCTCCCACCCGCTCCCCTTTCTCCCCTCCCTAACCCATTCATCCCCAAATAAACATTAAACTATTGATTGTGTCCATGGGTTATTTGTTTGTAGAACATATCTTTATCATTTTTGTTGTCTTCAGTGGCTTCCCTTGCACTTTGTTTTCTTCTGTCTTCTATGCTTCTTGCTTCATTGTAACAGGTCATTCATCACCTCTGTTGGCTTTTCCCAAATAAAGTTAGTCTCCAACGTTTTTCCTCCTTCACAGCTTCCAGCTCTGCATTTCTAACTCCTTGTTTAACATGTCGCCTGAATTTGATAACACAAACTTAATATGTTAATATTAAGTTAATATTACTTAATACTATTCATTATTCCTCTGTTTCTCAGTTTGAAACCTCCAAGTCATTATTGGTATTTTCTATAAACTTGTAGCTCTGTCAAGGCATCATTGCTAGCTCCTTTAGGAAATGATCCCCTCTTTGTATTTTTCTGTTTGTACCTTGTTTTTATCACTTCCATGTATCCTTTTACTCAATGTTTTCTGCACGTTTCATCATTTTTATTAAACTGTAAGCTCTTGAAAAAACACATCTATACTTTTCTCACTTCTGCATTCCTTTCTCATAGCATCAGACCTTGGCTGTGAAGGCACTTGGTCACTTACTTGTTCAATAAATGTGTGATTAAATGGTACAATGTTTGTTGTGGTACAATTTTTAAGGATGAAGATGGAGCTACTGGTGTTTGGGTGATTCCAACTTCAGATCCAGCTGCTAATTTGCATCCTGTTAAACCTAACGATTTTTCAGCTTTCTTTAATCTGGTGGAATTTTGCAGGTATTTTTTTCTTTTTGAATTCTAATTATTTAAGAGTGAAAATGGTCAGTTATTGACTATAATATAGGAAAAGCACATAGATGTAAGAAATGAAATAGCAAAAGATTTACTGTCTAAAATCACTTATATGAACCATTAAAATACAGCTAAATAAATGTACTAGCTTAGAGTTATTATTTTTATATTTAAAAAATCCTTAGTTAGGGAAAGAAGGACTATATGTCGAAGGCTGTCCTGAAAAGAATCCAGGCATAAATGCCTCTGTTTTTCATATTACATGGCTGGATGCTTTCTGGACATGTTACATGTCCAGAAATGGACATATACCTAGCAATGTTATATAATGTGATCGTAGATGTTTTAATTATGTCTTGTATAATTTCAAAGCTGAATAAACACAGTATGGTAAAATTTCTACATTAAGCTTTTAATTTGTTTTTACAGAGAGATTCTTCCTGAGAAACATGTAGAATTTTTTGAGCCATGGGTATACACATTTGCATATGAATTAATTGTGCAGTGTACTCGGTTGCCACTCATTAGTGGTTTCTACAAATTGCTTTCAATTGCTGTGAGAAATGCCAAAAAAATAAAATATTTTGAGGTAAGTGATTTTTGGAGGATATTGAATATTCCTGTGCTTTTTTAGATTGCATGAATATGTTTAAATGTATTTTAAAGTATCAGATTATAGCATATTACAGTTTTAAAATCTAATTTTATTGTCTGTATTTTTATTTATTTATTATTATTTTTTTAATGTGGGTAGTTCCCTGGCTGGGAATCGAACCCAGGCCGCAACGTTTACAGCACTGAAGCCTTAGCCACTACACCACCAGGCAACTCCTCTGTTTTGTTTTTTATTTTTTTATTTTATTTTTTAAAAATTTTATTATTTTTTTGGTATGTGGGTAGCTCCCTGGCTGGGAATCGAACCCAGGCCACAGCACTGACAGCACCAGCGCCGAAGCCTTAAGCCACTACACCATCAGGGAACTCCATATATTTTTTTTATGTATTTTTAATAACTGATAATATGAGTGGCAATTGATGGTACTCTTAAAAGAGTTAATAGCATTTCCTGTTCTGATTTATAAGCACCTGGCTAATTGTACTAGATTAACAGAGGTTCTTAGAGTGGGGACCTAGAATCGGTAGCACGAGCATTACATGAGAAATCTCATGCCCTCTCCAGACTTATTGGAAACACTTGGGGTAAGGCTTAGCAGTTGTACTAATAGGCCACTCAGGTAATTGGTGGCTGGTGAACTTTGAAAATAACTGGATTAATGTAACTAAAGCTGCAGTTAGTCATGGTAGGTCCTACTGGTTAATTACAGGGTGAGCAGTTGTCAGTGCTCATAAATGTGTATATTGAAAGACAAGGAAAAGGGAATGGACTTAGCCAGTCCATAGCTCTTGACCAGTCATCCGCCTTCTACCTCATGCTCTGTTTCACTGGTTTCTGCCTGAAATGTTCTGAGAGCCAAATTTTTCTTCCCCTCTGCATGAGATCTTGGCATAATGAAAATGGATTCACCCCTCAGAAGAAAAATTCGGAACTGCTAGTCTAGAATACAGAATTACCTGATTATTGTTCAGTGTACTAATTTGCTATTTTATTTGACAGGGAATTGGTCCAATGAGTCAGAAACAGTCTCCTGAGGACCCAGAAAAGTGTTCTTGCTTTGCTTTATTTGCAAAATTCGGTAAAGAGGTAATTTTTACATGATTTATCCAGTATTATCATGGGCTATTTAAAACTGAATGTATGGTGAAAAAAAATCCTAGTGATAATAAGTGGTGTAATTACTTAAAAATTGGTTTGCTTAATCCATTTCAGGATTTAATGATTAAAAAATACTAATACTAACAGGAAACTATTGTGCTTCTAAAGTCCCTTGAGTTTTCTTAAAATAATTTGTATGATGGCAACTCAAAATTAATAGATTCTTTAGCTTTTCCATATAATGGGTATTAAGTATTTCAACAAATGATCTTTTCCCAGAGGTCAGTTTTTCATTTGAAAATGAACATGACCATGTCAAATAAAGGCTACATGATCATTTTTTGTATTTGAGAATTGGGTAAATAATGTTTAGTTGATTTTCAAAGCATAGGCTCTATTCAGGTACATAGCACTGTCTTTTTCTTCTTTGTAAAGGTATCAATTAAAATGAAGCAATACAAAGATGAACTTTTGGCCTCCTGTTTGACCTTTATTCTGTCGCTGCCACATGACATTATTGAACTTGATGTTAGAGCCTATGTTCCTGCATTGCAGGTAAATGCCTTGTCTTGAAGAAATTCATTTTTTCATGCAATGTTAATGTTTCCCAGAAAACATGAAAATAGCAAGCAAGGTCTTGCCATGGCAGTCACAGTGGGTTCTTACCAATCAGACACCCCTGATTCAAGTTCTACTTCTTCTTGGTTGCTTTTAGACTTGGGACACTTGGCTTGGCTTCTATGAGTTTCCCTTATGGTTGTGAAGATTAAACTTTCCATGTGTTGAAAGTCTACAGTATATCACCAACCATATGGACTAGTGGTGCTTATTTTTCTAATAATGACCTGGGATGCACCCTCTTAACTTCCAGCAGTGTCTGGCATTGTGGCAGTCCAAAGGCTTATTCATGAGAAACCAGAATTAATTGATGTTATTTTTTCTTTAAATCTTAAATTCTCTGCATTTCAGTTTACTATGTTTGTATTAACATCTAGATGGCTTTTAAACTGGGCCTGAGCTATACCCCATTGGCAGAAGTAGGCCTGAATGCCTTAGAGGAATGGTCAGCTTACATCAGCAAACAAGTAATTCAGCCCTATTATAAGGACATTCTACCTAGACTTGATGGATATCTGAAAACTTCAGCCTTATCAGGTAAGGTCTAAAAGAATTGTGATGTGTGTCTTAAATAAACTGGCAATGTAATAACTATAATAGGACTAATATTTGTATTTTTGCTACTTCTGAAATTTGAACCCAACATATTTAGAATGTATTTGATTGATATTTTTGTAATCTTCCCAATTTATTTCAGTATAATTGGTATATAGGAAATATAAGTGAGGCATTAAACCTGTTTTTAATTCTACTCATTTATATCCTACTATGCTTTATAATATCTCCTTATGACTCCTAATTTATAGCTTACTTAGAACATTCACATTATATAAGGAATGCTGCTTACTGAGTAGTTCACTGAAAATACATGAACTTAGTTAAATAATATATCTAATAACAAATACCTCTATTTACTTTTATTTGCGTTTTTGAATTTAGTTTTGTTAGCTCATTGAAATGATTTGTGTTTTTAAATTAACAAGAAATTACTATAATTCTGTAAGCAAAGGATTTATTTATTGATAAATATGTGTAACTATAGATAATTAGAAGATAGGGAAAAGCAGAGAGTAAGTAAAATTTAATAACAAGAAGGTCCATAGGGGAGTTCCCTGATGGTGTAGTGGCTTAAGGCTTTGGCATTGGCGCTGTCAGCGCTGCGGCCTGGGTTCGATTCCCAGTCAGGGAGCTACCCACATACCAAAAAGCAAAAAAAAAAAAAAGAAGGTCCATAATCTTAAAGACAACTAATTTTAGTAACACTTTAATTGATATATCAAACTTCCAGAACAATTGCATTAATAGTAAAAAGAATTCCTATATATACTCTTAACCAGGTTCAGCAGTTAAGATTTTGTCCCATGAGCTTTATCACTGTATGTACTTTCTCTCTCTGCATATTTGTGTGTGTGTGTGTGTGTGTGTGTGTGTGTGTGTATATATGTGTTTAGACACACATTTTTTTCTGAACCCTTTGTATGTCACAGGCATCATGGATATTCATATTTAAATACTGTAATAAGGTGTATTTCTGAAGAGCAAGATTATTTTACATAATCACAGTATCTATCAAATCAGGAAAAATGACATTGATATATTAATCTATTGTCTGTATACAATTTTTCATTTGTCCCATTACTTACTTTTATAGCTGTATTTATAGCTGTATTTTGTCTACTCTAAAATATAATCTAGCACTATATGTTGCATTGAATTGTTTCAACTCTTTAGCTTCTTTTAATGTGGGATACTGCTTTAACCTTCCTTAGTTCTCACAACATTAGCTTTTGAAGATTACAGGCCAGTTGTTTAATAGAATGTCTTTCAGTGGGGGTTCATCTTATGTTTTCTAATGATGAAATTTAGGTTAGGTCTCTTGGCAGAAACACCAGAACTGATCCTCTGTCCTCCTCATAGCGTCATGATAGCAGTTGGTACCATTACCAGTCATGTTCATTTTACCCATTTGGTTAGTTAGCATCTATTCTATCTTTTTGTAGTTGTGACTATTTTTTCCTTTATGTGAGTTAGTCATTTGAGGTCCTCTTTCTCTCTTATTGAAGTAGTTAGTCCTAAAGCCTGTAGGCAATGCAAAGGAAGGTGGGTGTTAGGGTGACTGTGGTACTCCCAAGGAGCATGAGGAGAGTAGCCCTGAGGGGTGGCCTGGTGTCGGGGTCATAGTTGGAGCAGGGTAGGAGGCTTCACTATGTTGGGGCAGCCTTGTGGTATATGAGGGGTCCAGGCAGGGTGAGGAGGGTGACTATTTTATACATACGTATACACATACACACAAACATATATATACGGATAAATAAATGTAGAAGTAGAGATGAAATCATGGGTATGTATAAAAATGTAACACACATATATATAGTATTCTATATATTCCGTAGAAAGGGCCTGCTTGGGAGTAGTGATAACTTTTTTTTTTTTTTCTTTTTTAATTCATTTTTATTGTTAGACTTATTGGCTTATTGGGGTGACATCTGTAGCAAGGATTACATAGGTTTCAGACATACAATTCTACAGTGCATTGTCAACTTGATGTATAATAAGTTCACCACCTAATGTGACTTCTCTTTCCGGGAATAGTGATATCTTAATAGTAATGAGCAAAGCTGTTGCTCAGACCATAGCTTCTAAATGTCATTTTCCATTGAAAACAACCAGAACTCCTTGGAGAAATGACTCGTTGCAACCTGGGACAGGCAAAATGCAAGTTGAACCTTGTATTTTCTGAAAGATCCAAAAACCAAGGAAGTGTTCAAAGTATAATGGGAAAATGTTACAAGCAAAATTTGGGATAATTTGAGCACCAAAATAAATCATTCAAGAAAGAGATTATAATACATTGAATCAAACAGGAAATGTTGAGTGTGTACAAATATAAATAAGATGAGTAAATTGAAAGTTTTATAGTGTTGTTTTTCTGTTGCTGTGTAATAAGTAACACAGATTTAGTATTTTAAAATAATACCCATCTATTATTTTACAGTCAGAGTGCAGGCAGGCTCAACTGGTCCTCTATTCAGTCTCAAAATTTCATTAAAGTATTGGCCAGGCTGGGCTCTTAACTTGGAAACTCTGGGTAAGTCTTTTCTTTCAGGCTCATTAAGATGCTGAGCTCCAAAAAAATAAATAAATAAAAATAGACACCAAAACAGAGGGAGATTAAGATGATGGCTTGAGAGGAACTCCTTGAACTCTCCCCTGGAAGATAAAACAAATTAAACAGCTATAGTTCAACAAAGGACTTCCTACGCAATACATAAGCACAGCTGTAAGAACTACTTATCTCATCAAAACAACTGAATATGAGCACAGTGGGGCAAACTGGAGAAGAAGGAAAGGGGAAGGCCAGAGATGGGAGCTCACTGCGGTCCCAGGAGAGAGACAGGGTGAGATGGCAACAGGTGGGCATTCTCTGACCCTGAGAATTTCAGGCTGAGGGATCAGCATACAATACAGTTGGACCCAGCACTCGGACAGAGACCTTGGGGCAAAGACAGAATACAGAAGAGTGTAAAACCAACACTGCCCTCACTGCCAGGCAGAAGACAAAGAAATAGAGCTTGGCTGCTTCCCCCAACCCTCCCAGAGTTTGCCTCCCCTACCTCCTTCCAGTATTACCAGTGAGCTGCATAAGAAACTAACAGTGACTATCAGGTTAAAAACAAAATATCTGGGAGTTCCTTGATGGTGTAGCGGCTTAAGGCTTGGGTGCTGGCGCTGTCAGCGCTGCAGCCTGGGTTCGATTCCCAGCCAGGGAGCTACCCACATACCAAAAAAAAAAAAAAAAAAAAAAAAAAAAAAAAAAAAAAAAAAAATATATATATATATATATATATATATATATATATATATATATATATACACACACACACACAGCCCTGAGAACTGAGGAAACACTTTCTGAGTGGCAAACACACAGTGTACTTAATTCTGGTGACAGGGAAGAAGCAGTAGGGGTGAGACACCTGAGAGGTGTCAGCAGCCATTATCTGGAGCCACAAACATACATACTGACTCCTCTAAGGTACCCTGTCCCCACCTATCCCAGCTGAAACCTGTAGGGGCAGCTGAGACATACAGGTGCTGTTGCTTCTGGCTGCAGGGGGAGGGGTAGCATTGAAGTTTCAGAGGCTTAGAGCCCCATCATCCACCAAACGCTCCCATTGAGTCATACACTAAGACCAAGGCTGGGTTAAAAAGGAGAGTCCACCTCTCAGGAAAGCACCAACCCTGAGAAAAAGGAATAATGCGAGAGAAAATAAAATGCTCCAACAATACTTCCTGGAAAGCAAAAGAAAGACCTCTTTATATCTACTTATTGGAGAATCCACTCCTATAGATGCCCAGAAAGAGAAACACATTAATTGCTATGAACAACCAGGGAAACAAAGCTGCTCAGAAAGAAAATGAAAAATCCCCAGAAAATGAACTTAAAGACATCGAAAGATATGACTTAAATGACAAAAAATTCAGGATTACAGTTCTGAAAAAAACTCATCAAGATGCAAGAAAACTCAGGCAGTTAAATGAACTCAGAAATAAAATCAACAAATAAAATGAATATTTTACCAGAGATTGAAATTAAAAAAAAAAAAAAAAAGAAATTCTGGAAATGAAGATTTCAGTAAAAGAGATGAAGAATGAAATAGTTTAAACAACTGAGTAGATGGAGGAAAGAATTAGGGATATCCAGATGGAAGAAGAGAGAGATTTGATAGTTAAAAGAAATAAAGTTACAAGTACTGTGTAACTCCATCAGAAAGAACAAAATAAGAATAATGGGTATAACTGAAGGAGAAGAGAGTGAGAAGGGCACAGAGAGCCTTTCAAACAAATACTTGATAAGAACTTCCCAAACCATTGGAAAGAACTGGATCCTCAAATCCAGGAAGCAAACAGAACACCTAACTACCTCAGTCCTCATAGGCCTTCTCCAAGGCACATTGTATTAAAGCTGTCAAAGATCAATGACAATTCTTAAGTCAGCCAGGGAAAAGAAGATTGTAACCTATCAAGGTAAGTTCATTGGATTATCATCAGACTTCTCAGCAGAAACTCTACAAGCCAGGAGAGGGTGGAATCAAATATTCAGACTATTGAAAAAGAGAAATTACCAGCCAAGAATAATTTATCCAGCAAAGTTATCCTTTAAATATGAAGGAGGAATAAAGACTGTTCTAGATACACAGAAGCTGAGGGAATTCTCCAGCACAAGGCCTGAATTACAGAAAATGCTGAAGGAGCCTATTTGACCTGAAACAAAAAGTCAAAATAAATAGGCATAATTTGTGACAACAAAAAGATAAAAGGGGAGGAACTAAAGGTCTGAATTTATGAAGGGGAATGGAAATAAGCATGTTTAAGAAAATGAACTACTGTACATATGAAACCTTCTTTTACATAAACTTAATGGAAGCACTACAATAAAACCCAGAACTGAGACACATAACATTATAAAAAAAAAAGGAAATGGGGAAAAAAGCATAGAACTCCACAAAACTAAAATAACTGACAGAAACAAAAAAGCAAAGAAACAATGGAGACAGTGAGCTACCAGAAAACAAAAGATAAAATGGTTATAGCAAATGCTCATATATCAATCACCCTAAATGTAAATGGATTGAACTTACCAATAAAAAGGCACAGAAATAGCAGATTGGATAAAAGAACAAAACCCAACCATATGCTGCTGCTTCCAGGAGGCACATCTCAGCTACAAGGACAAATACAGACTCAGAGTGAAAGAGTGGAAAATGATACTACAAGCAGATGGAATCCAGAGTAGAGCAGGTGTAGCCATACTTATGTCTGATGAAACATACTTCAAGATAAAACAGATGATGTAAGACAAAGATGGACACTATAATGATAAAGGGGACAGTACAACAAGAAGACATGATACTTATTAATATATATGCCAACAATCAGAAAGTGCCAAAATATTGGAATGCAACTTCTAACAGAACTAAAGAAAGAAACTGACAAAAACACAGTTATAGTAGGGGACATTAATATCCCAGCTAGGGATGCAGATCATCCAAACAGAAAGCAGTAAGAAAATATCAGCTTTAAATGATATTAATACATTGGAACAATTGGACTTAATTGACATTTACAGAACACTTCACCCTAAAACACAAGACTATACATACATTCTTTTCTAGTACAAATGGAACATTCTCAAGGGTAGAACTTATCCTGGGACACAAAAGAAGCCTCAGAAAATTTAAGAACATGGAAATCATATCAGGCATATTCTCTGACCACAAATCTCTAAAATTGGAGATCAACTGCGAAAAGAAAGGAAAACCACATATGTGGTTTTTAAACAACAGGCTATTAAGGTATGACTGGGTCAATGAAGAAGTAAGATAAAAAATACATAGAAACAAATGAGAATTAAAATACATCAAATGAAAATTGTTGGGATGTAGTGAAAAGAGTATGCAGAGGGAAATTTATGTCATTACAGGCTTATCTCAAGAAACAAGAAAAATCCCAAATCAACAACCCAATACTACATCTTAAAGAACTAGAAATTAAGAATGAATGAAATTCAAGGTCAGCAGAAAGAAGTAAGTAATAAAAATTAGAACAGAACTTAAATAAAGAGCAACAACAAAAACAAAACAATAGAAAAAATTAAACCAGCAACAAAGAACTTGTTCTTCAAAAAAATTAATGAAACTGACAGCCCACTGGCTAGACTTACTAAGGCAAAAGTCTCCTTTCTCAAAGACACAAATTATCAAAATAAGAAATGAAAGAGAATTATGCTAGACACCACGGAAGTACAAAAATGATTATACGAGAATACTGTGAAGGAGTATATGCCACCAAATTCAATAATCTAGAAGGAATGGACAAGTTTTTAGAAATATGCAGCTTCCTGGACTGAATCAAGAAGAACTAGAAAACCTAAACAGGTCAATCGACAATAAAGAAATTTAAATAATTATCCAAAACTTCTCCAAAAGCAGAAGTCCAGGGCCGATGGCTTCATTAGTAAATTCTATCAGACATTCAAACGAGGAATTCATACTTGTGCTCCTCAAACTCTTCCAAAAAATTGAAAAGGCAATACTTTCTAACTCATTTTATGAGGTGAACATTATCCTGATATCAAAACCTGGTAAGGATAACACACAAGAAAAATATACAGACCAATATCTCTGATGAATACAGATGCAAAAATCCTAAACAAAATACTAGCAAGTAGAATATAACAATACATTAAAGAGATTATATATCACAATCAAGTGGAATTCATACCAGGGACACAAGGATGGTTTCAACATACACATATCAATTTAGTATACCACATAAACAAAATAAATGATAAAAAGCAAATGACTATTTCAGTTGATGCACAAAAGGCATTTGACAAGATAAAACATCCACTTACGATCAAAACACTTAATAAAATGGGTATAGAAGGAAAGTTCCTCAAAATAATAGAGGTCCTATATGATAAATCTTCAGCTAATACCATACTGAATGGTGAAAAACTGAAATCCTTTTTTGTAAAATCAGAAACAAAGCAGGTGTGTCCCCTGTCACCACTGTTATTCAACATAGTACTGGAAGTCATAGCCAGAGCAGTCAGACAAGAGAAAGAAAATGCATCCAAATAGGTAATAGAGAAGTTAAATTGTCACTTTTTTTTCAGATGACCTAAAGACTCCACCAAAAAACTATTAGAGGGAGGGTGGTGTAGTGACTAAGGCTCTGGCGCTGTCAGCACTGTGGCCTGGGTTCGATTCCCAGCCAGGGAACTTACCCACATATTAAAAAAAAAAACAACTATTAGAAACATTAAATGGATACAATACAGTTGTAGGATACAAAAATTAATATACAAAAATCCATTACATTCCTGTATACTAACAATGAAACATCAGAAAAGGAAATCAAACAAAAGTAACTTTTATGCAGTTGCAGCAAAGAATAAAATACCTAGAAATAAACTTGACAAAGGATGTGAAAGATCTATACTCTGAAAAGTATGACCCTATTAAGAGAAATTGAAGATGACTCAAATGGAAAGATATTTTGTTAGAGGTTTGAGAAATCAACATAATTAAAATGTCCATAATACACAAAGCAATATACAGATTTAATGCAAATCCCATCAAAATCCCAATTACACTTTTTTCAAGAAGTAGATTTAAAAGTCCTAAGATTTGAGTAGGATTACAAAAGACCCTGAATAGCCAGAATTGTCCTATGAAAAAAATATGGCAATAGGCATCAAACTCACCAATTTTAACTTATACTAAAAAGCAAAAATAATCAAAACACCTGGGTATTGGCAGAAAAACAGAGAGACCATGGAATAGATTGAAAACCCATAAATAAACCCACATATATATGGACAGATAATTTTCCACAAAGGAGCCAAAAACATAGAGTGGAGCAAAGTAAGCCTCCTCAGAAAGGGGGTGGGGCGGGGAAAATTGGAAAGCTATGTGCAAAAGAATGAATTTAGACAGACTATCACCATATACCAAAATTAACTCAAAATTATTACATAAGACCTGAAATACTAAATTTCATAGAAGAAAACATTGGCACTAAGCTTATGGATGTTGGGTTCAAGGAGGAATTTATGAATTTGACCTCAAAAGCAAGGGAATTGAAAGCAAAAAAATTAATGAATGGGATTATATCAAATTTCAAAGATTCTGCACAGCAAAAGAAACCAGCAACAAAATAAAGAAGCATCCAGCAGAATGGGAGAAGATAATTGCAAACAATGCCTCCCTTAAGGGGCTAATATCCAAATTATATTTAAAAACTACTACAACTCACCAACAAAAAAAGAATCCGATTAAAAAGTGGGCAGAGGAACAGCCAACAAATATATGAAAAAATACTCAACTTAACTAGCTGTTAGGGAAATGCAAACCAAAACCACAATGAGGTATCACCTCATACCTGTTAGAATGGCTGTCCACAAGACAAATATTAGCAAATTTTGGAAAGGCTGTGGAGAAAAAGGAACTCTCGTACACTGCTGGTGGAAATGTAAAGTGTCACAGCCACTATGGAAAACAGTGTCTAGATTACTCAAACAATTAAGACTAGAGTTACTATATGACCCAGCATCTGGCTGTGTATCTGCTCAAAAAATCTGAAAGGTATGGTCTGCGAAGATACTAACATGTACCCCGGTGTTCATTGCGGCATTATTCATGGTGGCCAAGACGTGGAAACAACCCAAGTGTCCTTTGATAGATGATTGGATAAAGAAGATATTGTACACATATCCAATGGAATATTGTCTATAAGAAAAGATGAAATACTGCGATTTGCGAGAACATGGTTGGACCTTGAGCATCATGTTAACTCATTCGCTTCGGGGTCTTTGCTGCTGAGTCTGATGCTGGGACGTAGAGATTTCGCAGCATTTGGCCAGGTTACACTAGTGCTGGAAAATGTGTTGTAACTTTAATGAACTGAAATTTTTCAAAAAATTTTGAGGAAAATGGTAGATTACTTTTCTGTTTAATAATTGATGCTTTTTAACTTGCGATTATTAGTGTTTCTCAACATTTAATTTTTTTTTTTTTTTTTTTCTTTTTGGTATGTGGGTAGCTCCCTGACTGGGAATCGAACCCAGGCCGCAGCGCTGACAGCGCCAACGCCCAAGCCTTAAGCCACTACACCATCAGGGAACTCCCAACATTTAATTTTATAAAGTTAAACATTTGACATTTTAGTTAAAAATACTGTATTGGTATTTACCAGTTTTATGTTATGGATTGTTGAAATCATTTGAATGTTGTGTTTTTTAACAGGTCTCCATATCTACAACATAATTTCTGTTTTTCTCTTGTGGCATGTTTCTTCATGTTGTAGTGCTACATTTTTTAAAGGAATTTTGAAATTCCACGATTTGCTTTTGTTCTAGCATTCTGCCTTTTTTCAATAAAAGTTAGAGGCCAAATTTACACTTTTATAAAAATTGATATAGGTAATGCCATTTGTTTATGTATGGGTTCATAATATTCATAATGGTGCTCTCCAAATTCCTACTTTTCTCACAATAAATAAATATATCCTGTTTTTGACTCAGAGTATTCTGTTGAGAATACTGTATTTTATAATTTTACTTGTGTTATAAACTCAAAAGTGAAGTCTTCTTAATGGTATTATGCCTTCATCGAGTGACAGATACTGTTCTGGTTCATACATACTTCTGAATTGATTTAAAAAATAGTCTATGATTTTCTGCACTTTGATCAATCTGTTTGTGTTTGGATGGACATTTGTATTATTAGAAAAACAGAGAAAGGTAAGAATTTGCAAAAAGTGGTCTCTACCCATTGTTTGCCAAAAAAGTAGAGTTGCAATTAGTGGATGGTTGAACCAAGAGCTTTTTTTGTACTTTATTTTTTTCTAAGCCCATAATTATTATAAGGGCAAATACAGTCTATATTTCTGTGACTGTAACATCTACCCATTTCAGTCCATGAGCACAGTCTTTATATTTATGTTTATTTGCTTTGTGATAATTATTTGTTTTGATGACAAGCTTTTAGAATAAATTATACCCAATAAATAAAAATGTCACAGATGCAACACTTTGAGGATTGTCTGGAAAGATTGTCATTTAGCACTACCTTCAGAATTTTTACTGTCTCTTGCTGGGTCACAATTCAACCAATTTGTATTTTCTTCTACATCTTTTTCTGTTTCACTGGATGAAGATGATGAAAGTACATGCATTGTGTCTGATCTGTGTCGTACTGTCACAATATTAGAATTTTCATCACTGTCACTGTCATATTCATTGATCTCTGATAAGAGTCCACACACCTCTCCTCCAGAAATGACTCTTCCATTTTGAAGGATTTTTGTGAAAACATTACAAATAAAAATTTAACCACACAAAGAGGAAAAGAAGTTGCTAGTGATAAACACAACTGTTGCAGAGGCCAAGAAGATACTAAAAATCTTGACTCTTGCCCTGTGGATGCTGGGTTGACTGAACCATTTGTGTTACTCAGTTTATACTGTTGTAAATAAAAGATACTGTAGAGGCGCATAGTGAAAGGTCATACAGCACATTAATTTTTGTCAACCTGATAACCAGAGTTATTTGATGTTTTTGCTTATATTATGGACCAAAGCCCAAGCATTGTACTCGTATTTACTTCTCTGATACATAACACGGTTCCTGTGTTAATAATTATGGAATGAAACAAGAAGTTGTAAATATATTCAATCATATTTTCTTGTGAAGTATCTGTTAATGACATCCCTAAAGAGAAATCAAACCATTTATAGCATTTTATCCATTTATTTTAAGACAAAATTGTGGGAAATCTGAAAACTCATATATGCATCATCGAGCTTCTGACAAAGGAATATGAAAGATGCATATATGAGTCACTCAAAGTGAATGTGTTAAGCAAAGTAAGTCAGACAGAAAAAGTCATGAACCATATGACTTCATTCATATGTGGGATAAAAAACTGAAAGCAGTAAAAATACAAGACAAATAAACAAAAATTCATAGATACAAACAACAGTTTAGTGGTTACCAGAGGGGATGGAGATGGTGGTGGTGGTGAGGTTAAAAATAAAAAAAGCCCCTAAAAAATAAAAAAAATTGAAACTTTATCATTAAGAAAAATAAAAGTATATTTATCAAGTAATTATATGAAAGAGAAAGGTACTACAAATAATCTATTTTTTAAAAAGGGCAGTTAGAAACTATGTTATTTCTGTCTAGTCAGAAAGTAGATTTGTAACATTTACCCACAGGTCACCAAATGGTCAGCAGACTATAAATCCAAACTCTTAGTCTTTACTCCCACTTGATGGGACCACTGCAGACCAGCTTATTGGGTATTAGCAAACAAAACATGAAATTGTACAATGGACAGAAATTAAGAGTAACAGAAAGCTAGGGAAGGTTCTATTGTCATTTGGGTTCATTCTTCAAGTAAAAACAGATTTAAACCACCCATGAGGTGTTCTCCAGCATTACGGGTTATCTGGCTCTGTCAGCACATCCACTGGGCATTTCTACAACCAGTGAAAAATAACTGTGGGTATAAAGTTACGACTGTGCTGCTATAAATGAACATGTGTTAGAGAACTAGTAGGATGTTGCAACCAATTCCTGTAAACTGAATCTAATCACAAGAAAACATTAGACAGAGGGACAGTGTACAAAATTACTGCCATGTAATTTTAAAAATGTGTAAATCATAAAATTGAAGAAAAGATTGAGGAACTGTTTCAGTTTAAAGGAGCCAAAGATGTTACTGGGATCAATGCTGGAACTGGAATGGGCCTGAGGATTAAATGTAGGTATTGTCTCCAGGTCCGTGTCCTGACTTGGATAGTTGTGTAGTTGTTGTGTAGGAGAAATATATTTTTTAAACATAATGATGAGTATTTGCAAGTGTAGTTAAAAACTTCTTTCCTTTTCCCCCACCACCTATGATTATTACTTTAGTATGTATTTCCTGCCCAATCTCTGGAATTAGCCACTTCTCCAAGAAACGATATTTTTTTAATACACAATGACTTTTTTAATTTTATTTTTTAATGTATTGAGGTGACATTGATTAGTAAAAATTACATAGGTCTCAGTTGTGCATTTCTGCATTACATCTTCTGTGTTGTATTATGTGTTCATCACCCAAAGTCAGTTCTCTTTCTATCACCATATATTTGTGTCCCTTCTTCCCCACCCCCTCCCCCTTATCCTCAAGTAACTACTAAATTTTAGACTCTGTCTGTTAGTTTTGTTTCTTTGTTGCTTTCAATTTTATGTAAATAATCAAACTGAATTTCTCCATCCCTTTCCCTCATTTTACCCCAGTTTAAGAAGTCCCTCTAATATTCTTTGTAGTACTGGTTTGGTGGTAATGAATTCCTTTAGCTTTTTCTTATCTAAGAAGCTCTTTATCTGTCCTTCAATTTTGAATGCTAGCCTAGCTGGATACATTATTCTTGGTTGTAGATCCTTGGTTTTCATCATGTTGAATATTTTCTGTGAGTCCCTTCTAGCCTATAAAGTTTGTGGTTAGAAATCAGCTGAGAGTCAAATGGGTATCCCTTTATAAGTTACTACTTGCATTTCTCTTGCTGTTTTTAGAATTTTCTCTTTTTCTTTAACTTTTGCCATTTTAATTATGATGTGTCTCGGTGTGTTCTTCTTTGGAATCATCCTGTTTGGGATTCTCTGTGGATCCTGGACATATATGTCTATTTCCTTCCCCAGGTTAGGAAAATTTTCAGTCATAATTTCTTCAAATAATTTCTTGATCCCTTGCTTTTTCTCTATCTTTTCCAGAACACCTATGATTCTGATATTCTTCTGCTTAAAATTGTCCTGGAGGAACCTCAAACCATCCTCATTTTTCTGGATTCTCATATCTATCTGTTCTAAATGGGTGTTTTCTGTTGGCTTTCCTGCTCATCACTGCTTTGTGCTTCTATTTTATCTAGTTTTGTGACTTCTATTCCATTTTTCATTTCAGTTAATGTAGTCATTATCCCTGTCTAGTCCTTTATAATGGTTTGTAAGTCATCTTTAATGCTTGCTATCTCTCTGTTGAAATTACTCAGTTCCTTAAGCATTTTTATAAATGTTGCTTCGAGTTCTGTTTCTGATGGGTCATCTGTCCCCATCTCTTTAATTCTCTGGTTTCTCATATTTGCAGCATCTCTGGACCCTTCCAGCTGCTGATACTGGGCATGCAGAGGTCTATGGGGGAGGGGCATTTGCAGCTTTGTTTTCCCGTGGCTCCGGGGTTGTGCAGGGAGTTTGTGCATGATTGCACCTCTTTATTCTCACTTTGCCCCATGTGCAGATTCTGCCCTGAGCCTTTGGGTCAGCTATCTTGTATGCTGGTCTTTCAGATCGTTCTGGTTGTGGGCTGAAAAAGGCGTGTGAAGTCCCCTCTCTTGTTATCCTTTCTGGCCAGAGCAGTGGTGCTGCGGCTCCTCACAGCCCAGCTACTTCCCCTCCTCTGGGAACTAGAGTGAAGTCCGGCTGCTGGGTTTTGTTGCGGGGTCTGCACCTCCTAGGGCCAAAGTGAGGTGGATGCGGTATCTCACACCTTGCCTGTGGGTCCCCTTTCCTCTGTTCTGCCACTGGAGTGAGGTCTGTAGTACTCTCCTGGTGCCTTCTTCCTCCTCCCTACCCTAGCCACAGGGTTCCAAGCGGGGACTGTGCCAGCCAGGTCCCCACTCTTCTCCTTTAACTCTCTGCCCACCTGCAGATTACCTCAGTGTGATGAATTGGTTTCTTAGCTGTGATTGTGCATTATGTAGAGGGTCCTTGGTTGAGGAATAGGTGTTTTATTTGTTGTAATCTGCAGAGGAGTTTTTCAAAGGTCCCTCTCATGCCACCGTTTTGTTGCCCCAAACAATGATATTTAAAACCAAGATAACCACTATTAATATATTTTTGTTATAGAAACTTAATTTTTAATCATAATTAAGGTTAGGATTTCAGTGTCTCTATTTGGTAATACAGTGTGTTCACCCTATTATGTATAAAGTAAATTAATGAGTGCTATATGAAATTGATTTTTGTTTCTTGTTAATAGATGAGAACAAGAATAACTGGGAAGTATCAGCACTTTCTCGGGCTGCCCAGAAAGGATTTAGTAAAGTTGTGTTAAAGCATTTGAAAAAGGCAAAGAACATTTCATCAGTAAGAAAACCTTTTTAATTTTTTTACCTTATATAATGCAAAGGTCAGATTCTAATCCTTGTGAATAGTAAAAATGTTCATTTAAAATGTTTGTTTTACAAATAAATTAGAGTACTGTATAGAATATATTTTTAGCAATAAAAATATAGCTTAACTATTTGGTTTATTGTCTTGATCTTATTTTCCTGTTTATGTCCATCTTCACATATATTTAGTGGATAATAAAAAGTAAGATGGGACATATTCAATAAGCAGTGGGAATGTTGGTATTATGGATACGTAAAATTAATTTATTGAGGACCTTAAATATATCATTTTGTCAAGTTCATTTCATGCCAGCTTTTGGGGTTTTTTTTTCAATGTTAGCTTCTTGAGGCATTTTTTTTTCAGGTGTGATATATAAGGTAATGGGAAAAATGTAAATAGAGAAAATTAGATTAGTATAGGGAAAATAACTTTTGGGTATAAAGTTAAAATTGAAATTTGAAAACCTTTTGCTGATGGAACTAATAATGCAAACTCTAGAGTACATTCTTTCCACCTCATTATTTTTGACAGCTTTTGATTAAGTGACTTGAATGAAGCTAGAAGTGGTCCTTTTTTTATTATTTTATCCCACGTAAATGATGCAGAATAAAATTATTTGAGCATATCTCCAGTTTTGCAAATAAAATTTCTTTATGATAACACCAACCCTATTCCCTAGGATTGTGGTTCTTAATGTGTGGACCCCTAGAGTCTTCATTGTGCAAGACCAAAGCTATTTTTACTTGTTGACATTTGCAGTATGGTGTAAGGATGAGTAATACTGTGGTTCCTTAGTATTTTATTAAAACTTGACCCTTGAATGTACATCCTTTTAATTTTTTGTGCTAAACTGTCACCCTTCACTGTGCAGCAGACTGACAGTTGTCTTCAGGAAAAGCACTTGTGTGATGATTTGAACTGTGCATTAATGTATCTGCTTTTTTCTTGACCACCACATTTATTGAAAAAACAAATGACAGACAAATGGGCTGTTCAGTATTTGGCAAACATTTTCTATAAAATAAACAGAGTGAGCCTGTCATTTCACAGAAAACTTCCGAGAAGTGTTTGTTCCCAATGATAAAATTCAAACAAGTGAAAATGAAAATTTTGGAAAACTTGTAAACATAATCATGAACTTGACCGCTCCTCAGTACTTAGATTTTTTCTGATGGCATTGGTGGTAATATTTAACAAATGTGAATCTTTTGCATATATAATGAAATCTGTCAATATTTGGTAGATCTGTGTAACACAGTGAGTATGTAAAATTTATTGATACAGTTTCAGGTCTGCATTGTAACTGATCTTTAAGAAACTACCACTTGTTCAGTTTTGATGTAGTATCAAAGAATAATCACAGTGATCTAAAAAGACTAAAAATTCTTGTCTTCTTGTCTTCTACAACTTCCAAATACAGCCCTAACAACATAACACAAGAACTGTTTTCTAGTGAGCCAGAGAATAAAGGAATTATACAAATGGGAAACAATTCTACTGTTTGAGGTTTTTGGTTTTTTGGAAAATACAGTTACTTTTCTTAAAATACCTCACTTTTAACATGTAAAATAACTATTTAATTAATTTCTAAGTTTTAACTTTAAATATGATAAATAGCAATAAAATACAATCCATGTAAAATCTATTTGGGGATTCTTAGTGTCTTTTAAGGATGTGAAGTGTCCTAAAACTATGGAATTGCTGGCCTAGGAAATGTACATCTAAGTGTGAAATTGGAAGAGATATGACTTCCTACAGAAATTTGCAATAAAATTAACAGTACTGTGTAATATATAATGAACCATTGGGAGACATTAACATTAGAGAGGATTGTAAAATAGTTTTTCTTTACTCTCATAATTCTTTTTAGTTTTTAACTCAGTTATCATCACATATAATACAGTTGTGCAAATTTGCAAATTTGCAGAATGAAGCACTGTCCCTAGATGAAATAAGAATTAGAGTAGTACAAATGCTTGGTACTCTAGGAGGACAAGTAAACAAAAATCTTCTAACAGGTAAATAAAATTTCTTTCAAAATAAATTAACCTCTATAAATAATATTTGTACTATAATTTGCATGTATGCAGATAATGGTGTATTCAGATATTCATTTCCTATTTGATTTATGTTTTTTCAAATAAGATTACAAAGAATAATTGCCTAATAAAGTGCTTTGACTATACCCACGTTAATCTGAATAATTTAGTGCACTAGCATGGAAAGTGTTCTAATTTGATTTTTTAAGCATGTTTTCCATCTTGAAACAATCCAATTTGACATTCTTTTCTATATTAAACGTTGTCAGGAATTCAAAGTTAATCTTTTTTTCTGAACCTGAAAGCCTTAATGTTTGGATAATTTTACATTGTTTCTGCTGAGAATTAACATTTTAGATTAGTCAAAATTCATCTTTGTTTTTACTTTTGAAATTTCATATTAAATATATGAAGGCTCTTTGGGAAAAAATCCAACCATAAATGCCTCTGTTTTTCATATGACATGTCTGGATACTTTCCTGACAGCCCTCATATGAGTGACTTTGACTATTTAGGAAGTTACAGCCTATATTGGGAAAATAAGTGTTATAAAAAGGAGATTTTTAATAAAAATAGTGTTTGTCATTTTTCCACATAATACCTTAGTAACACTGGTGAGATTAGAAATTATCCCAATGGCTAGACTTGTTTTTAAAATACTTTTACTTTGAATTAAATTTAGAAATAGTATTATCAATGATTTTTAATGTTGTAGTTACACGTCTGAAGTAAAACAAAAAAGGCAAGATGAATAAAATGCTTAACTTTAAAGTTTAAGAAGTATTCTAGTTTCACTAATGAATTGTAAAGTAATTGGTATTAGACAGATTTGGAATGAAAAAATAAAACATTCTTCTTAATTTTTTTTAACAGCTGCATCTGCAGATGAAATGATGAAGAAATGTGTAGCATGGGACAGAGAAAAAAGACTCAGTTTTGCAGTACCATTTATAGACATGAAGCCTGTCATTTACCTGGATATATTCTTACCTCGGGTCACAGAATTAGCTCTTTCAGCTAGTGACAGGCAAACTAAAGTACTTCTATTTTTCATTTTACTCCTTACTTAGATTCTGTTTTTTTAGATCTAGTACTCGTTAGGAAATAGATAATATATTTCAGCTATTCCAATATGACTACTTTTATATTTTTTCTAATATAGTAATTAGGAAACTAGATATCAGAAGATGTTTTTGATAAATAAAAGTTAAACATAAATCATCTTAATAGAAAATAACCTGGAAAAACATTAATATACCAAAAACTCTTCATAATAGAAAATGCTGTATAGGGCATATACAGGTGATTTTCAATCTGTGCTTGATTATCTTCTCAGCCTGGGAGATTAGAAACAAATAATTTCAAGTTTTTATATTAATTTGTAAAGTTTCAAAGCGCTTCAAATATTAACTAAAGTAGTGCTAGTTGAAAATGTGCTAACAAATGAAGCAAAGTTCTGTAAAACAGCAGCATTGAAATATGTTTCTTATGAATGTATTAGTCCCAAAGTTTAAAGCTTTTAAATTTCAATTCACAACTCTAGGCTAAAGATCAAAGGGAACAGAAGCATTAAATTTATACAACAAGAAGTGCTACTTCCAGTTAATTTACATTTGGGTATTATAGTTTTTCTTTTTAAAGGGCTAAATGGAATATGATTTCAAAATACTCTTCTCTTGTAAACATGAAAACTTAAACTTTGTTGAACTTCTGACCTATTTTAGGTTGCAGCTTGTGAACTTTTACATAGCATGGTTATGTTTATGTTGGGAAAAGCCACTCAAATGCCTGAAGGTGGTCAGGGTTCCCCGCCCATGTACCAACTCTATAAGCAAACTTTTCCTGTGCTACTTCGACTTGCATGTGATGTAGATCAGGTAAGTAAATGATTTTGAATCTGAAACAGTTGCAAAAATATTTTTACAAGTTCTGTCTAGTTCAGTGATCATCAAAGTTTGCTTCAGATTGGAATCACCTGGGGATCTTTCAAAAAATACTGCTGCCTGGCTGCTGTGCCCAGACGTTAATTTAATCCCTCTGGGGTATGATCTGGCGATTGTAATTTTTAAAAGCTGATTTTTAATTTGCCACAGTGTTTGAGAATCACTGTTCTACTTAAGGGTTACTGAAAGTCTAGGCATCTAAAGCTGAATTAGTTACCACTCCTCACATTCACATGTAGGTACTCACTTTTAAGGTGTGAAGAAGAGATGTAACCATAGCCAGTACTCATGGAAAAGATTGGAAATGTTGATAAATGGCCTATTAATGATGACTTTATGGAAAAATTCTTATTGCTGTGATGAAGTAGAAAAAAATAGAATTCTCTGTTGGTTTTATGAAGCTAGCATAACCCTGATATCAGGGTGCACACACAAAAAAGAAAACAAAATGAAAAGTATTTATAAGTATAGATGGAAAATTCTTCAATATATATGAATGAATACAGTCTAGCAGTGTATTGAGATGCACCATGATGAAATATAGGCTGACTAGATGTACTGTTTGAAATGGGACAGAAAAGAACAATACTGTTCCCTTTCAAACAGTATGTATGGTCAGCCTACCGACGCTTCGAATTTAGCCCAGGGAGACTAGGCTGACCATACATACTGTTTGAAACAGGACAGTACTGTTGTTTTCCATCCTGTTCAAAATGATACGTCTGGTCAGCCTAATTAAACAGGATTTTTGGTTAAAACTGGAAATTGACCACAGAAATGGATTTCAGAAGAGTGATCCTCTTCGTAGAAGCCTGTCATTTGTTTTGTTTTTGTTTTTTGTTTTTTTATATAATTTTTTAATTACATTTGACGTACAATGGTATATTAGCTGCAGGTGTATAAAATAGTGATGAGACATTTATGTAACTTAGGAAGTCACCATCTCAGTAAATCTAGTACCCATCTGACAACATACACACCATATATAGTTACTAATATATTATCAATTGTATCCCCATGCTCTACTTTACATCCCCATGACTGTTTTGTAACTATGAATTTGTTCTTCTTAACTCTTCCCCTTTTTTAACCCAACCCTCCAGCTCCCTCCCATCTGGCAATCATCAAAATGTTCTTTGTATTTATGGGTCTGTTTCTATTTTGTTTGTTATTTATTTTGTTCTTTATATTCCACATACAAGTGGAATCATCTATTTGTCTTTCTCTGCCTGTCTTACTACACTCAGCATGATACTCTGTAGGTCCAATGAGGTTGTTGCAGAAAAGATTTCATTCTTTTTTTTATGCCTGAGTAGTATTTCATTGTACATATGTACCACTTCTTGTTTGTGTTTGTGTTTGATTTATTTTTTTATTTTATAAATTTATTGGGGTGATAGTGATTAGTAAAAATTACACAGATCCTAGGTGTACAATTATACATTACATCTTCTATACGTTGCATTATGTGTTCATCACCTAGAGTCAGTTGTTTCCATCACCGTATATTTGTGCCCCTGTGTCTTCTCCCCCACTCCTCTCCTCCCTTACTCTGACTGTGTCCATGAGTTTTGTTTCTTTGTTGCTTTTGATTTTATGTTAACAATCAAAGTAAATTTCTCCATTCCTTTCCCTTATTTTACACACTCTTCCATCCCTCCTCCCACCTTAAAGAAGTCCCTCTAACATTCTTTGTAGTACTGGTTTGGTGGTGATGTATTTCTTTAACTTTTCCTTATCTGAGAAGCTTCTTACCTGTCTTTCAATTTGGAATGCTAGCCTTGCTGGATACATTATTCTTGGTTGTAGACCCTTGGTTTTCATCATGTTGAATATTCTCTGCCAATCCCTTTTGGCCTGTTAAGTTTCTGGTAAGAAATCAGCTGAGAGTCAAATGGGTGTCCCTTTACAAGTTACTACTTGGCATTTCCTTTGCTGCTTTTAGAATATTCTCTTTTTGTTTAACTATTGCCATTTTAATTATAATGTGTCTCACTGTGTTCCTGTTTGGGATCATCTTGTTTGGGATTCTCTGTGCATCCTGGACTTGTATGTCTATTTCCTTCACCAGGTTAGGAAAATTTTCAGTCATTATTTCTTCAGATAATTTCTTGATCCCTTGCTTTTCCTCTGTCCCTTCTGGTATAGCTGTTATTCTGACACTTTTATTATAGTCCCAGAGGAATCTCAATCCATCCTCATTTTTTTGGATATTATTTTCTAACTTCTGACTGGGTGTTTTCTGTTGACTTTTCCTGCAAATCACTGCTTTTTGCTTCTATTTTATCTACTTGTAGTGACTTTTATTCCATTCTTCATTTCAGTTCATGTAGTCATTATATCGCTCTGATCTTTTGTAATGGTTTGTATGTTTTCTTTAGTGCTTGCTAGCACTGTCGAAATTATCATTCAGTTTCTTAAGCATTTTTATAATCATTGCTTTGAGCTCTGTTCTGATGGGTCGTCTGCATCCATCCTTTTATTTTGAGCTCCCTTTCTCTGGTTTCTCGTGCTGCAGTTTCTTTGGTGTTCGCTGCTGATACTGGGTGGGCAGAGGTCTGTGGGGGAGGGGCGTTTGTGGCTTTGTTTTTGTTTTTTTTTCCTGTGACTCTGGAGGTGGTACAGGGAGTTTGTGCCTTTCTGTTCTCAGTTTACTCTGATCGTGGATTCTGCCTTGAGCCTTGGGGTCAGTCCTGTATGCTGGTCTTTCAGACCATGCTGGTTGAGGGGGTGAGGAAAATGCGGGCAGCCCTCTTTTTCCTACTCCTTGGCTGGAGTGTTCTTGCTGCAGCTAGTCACAGCCCAGTCGCTTCCCCCTCCTCTGGGAACTGGAGTGAAGTCTGACCGCTTTGTTGTGCGGACTGGTCTGCACCTCCTGGGGCCAAAGTGAAGTGGTTGTGGTATCTCACACCCTGCCTCTGGGCCTCCTTTCCTCTATCCCTTGGGCCACTGAGGTCCGGAGCGCTCTTGCGCTCCCTTCTTCTTCCTCCCTCCCCTAGTGGTAGAGTTCTAAGCAGGGATCTGCACAGCAGCATCTCCACTCTTCCCCTTTTATTTCTCCTTCGTTTAACCCTCTGCCCATCTATAGGTACCTTAATGCGACATGTGGGTTTCTTAGCTGTGATAGTGCGTTGTGTAGAGGGTCCTTGGTTGAGGTATAGGTGTTTTATTAGTTTTAATCTCCAGAGGAGTTTTTCAGAGGTCCCTCTGACACTGACACTTTTTTTTTCACATTTACTATTATTTTATATTAATTTTAGATGTACAGCCTAGTGATAAGATATTTGTATAATTTAAGAAGTAATACCCCTGTCTAGTCTAATACGTACCTAGTACTGTATATAGTTATTACTATATCTTTCTCTATGCTTTACTTTATATCCCCATGACTACTTTATAACTAAGCATTTGTACTTCTTGATCCCTTCACCTTTCATCTTGCCCCAATTCTCTCCCAAATATCACCCCAACAAATCTAGTACCCATTGATACCATACATAATTATTACATTATTATTGACTATTTTTTATGCTATACCCTACATTCCCACAACTATTTTATACAACCAATTTTTACTTTTTAATCTCTTCCCCATTTCTGACCCACACCCAAACCCCCCTCCCATCTGGCACCCATGCAAATGTTTTTTGTATCTATGAGTCTGTTTCTGTTTTGTTTTAATTTCTATCAGATTGCATATTTCCTTCTCTGACACTCCACTCAGCACAATACCCTCTATGTCTTTTGATTGGAACTTTTAATCCATTTAAATTGAAAGTAATTGTTGGTAGATATGTAACTATGCCATTTTATTATTCATAATTATGTCCTTTTTTTCCATATTAAAGAGGTCCCTCTAACATTCCCTGTGATACTGATTTGGTGGTGATGAACTCCTTTAGCTTTTTCTTGTCTGGGAAGCTCTTTATCTGTCCTTCAGTTGTGTGATAGCATTGCTGAATAGAGTAATGTTGCTTGTAGAGCCTTTGTTTTCATCACGTTGAATATCTTCTGCCAATTCCTTGTGACCTGCAAAGTTCCTGTTTAGAAATCAGCTAATAATCTATGGGAGTTTCCTTATAAGTTACTGGTTGCCTTTTTAGGATTCTCTCTTTGTCTTTAACCTTTCCTATTTTAATTATATTGTGTCTTGATGTGGGCCTGTTTTAATTCATCTTGGTTGCTACTCTCTGTACTTCTTGGATTTGTATGTTTATTTACTTCAGCAGATAGGGAAGTTTTTGGTCATTATTTCTTCAAATAGGTACTCAATACCTTGTGCGCTCTCTCTCTCTCTCTCTCTCTCTGTCTCTTCATTCTGGTGCCCGCTTTGATACTAGTGTTGTTAACACTTGATGTTGTCCCAGAGGTCTCTTAAACTATCCTCATCTGAAAAAAGTCTTTTCTATTTTTGCTGTTCTGGTTGAGTGTTTTCTTCTACCTTGTCTTCCAGATTACTGATTTGAGCCTCTGCTTCATCTAGTCTGCTGGTGATTCTTTCTATTGCATTCTTTATTTCAGTTATTGTTTTCTTTATTTCCACCTGTTTCTTTTTTATGGTTTCTATGTCCTTTATGCTTGCTGTCTCTTTATTGAAATTTTCACTAAGTTTCTTGAGCATTCTTATAACCATTGTTTTGAACTCTATACCATCTCGTTTAGTTCTTTCCTGGAGTTTGCTACTGTTCTTTCATTTGGGGAGTATTTGTTTCCTCATTTAGATGCCTCTCTGTGTTTGTTTCTATGTATTAGGTAGGTATGCGACATCTCTCAGTATTGCTGGATGGCTTTAATGTAGTAGGTGCCCTGTGGGACCCTGCTACAGTCTCCCTGGTCACCTGTGCTTTGTGCTCATGTAGGTTCTGGTTCGCTGCCAGTGGTGTTCCTGGAGCTATTTAGCAAAAGTGTCAGAGCACACTGAGGCCAGTCACTGCCTGGCTGGGGCCTGTGGACTCCGATAATTTTTAAAGAAAGATTGCAATGTGGGCATGGCTGGCTGCTCATCAGAAAGAGTGCCTCTGGTGTTGGAGGAGTTGGGAAGGGCAAGGTCCCAGGGAGTGAGTTGAGGGGAGTAAGCAGAGGTCACCAGAAAAATCTGATTCAGATTTGGCTGTGTGGGAGGAGGGCACAAAAGAGGAAAGATGGCGCCTACCAGCTGGCTGCACAGGATGCAGACCCCACTCTGGAAAAGTGGCAGCTGTCCTCCAACCCTTGTCCCATAGCCACACACTACAGCCTGCCCCACGTATGCCTCCAACACCCAGATGTGAAGACTTATATAGAAGAAATATTCTAATGTAGTAATAGTTTTTTATTTTATAAGTGTTTAAAACTACTGCATGAAACAAAACACAATTTTAACATATAAGAGAGCTGTCTGGAAAGTATCCAGCCATGTGATATGAAAAATAGAGGCATTTATGGCTGGACTTTTTCTGGACAGCCCTTGTACACAGGTGGGAAAATTATTTTTGCAACATTCTATTGGAGATGTAAGAGCTAAAAGTGGGCAAATGGATAAAGAACAAAAATAGGCAGCTCATAAAGAAGTATATGTGGTCAATGAATTATATTTTAAAATATTCAACCTTTTTTGTAGAAAAAAAGGAAATCAAAATTAAAATATTGTTTGCAGCTTTTGTCAAATACTAAAAATATTGACAATGTTGGTATTGTCAAGCATGTAGGTAATAGGCCTTACAAGTCCTGACTGATTGGAGTGTGTATTCGTACAGGCTGTCTGTGGCAGAGCAAAGGGCTTGGTGTCCTGTAGCTGTTGTCCAGCAGTTTCATTACTAGCAAAGTACTCAGTAGTGTATATAAGACTTTTCACTGTATTTCTTTATAGTATTAATCATAAATTATAGATAACTGCAATTCTAACAATAGGAATTAAATAAATGGATTATGGTATATCTATGTATGAGATAATGGGGTAACTAATAAAAATATTGATATAACTTATGTATTTATGTGGAAAATATTCAAAATTAAGAGGAAAAGTAGATACAAAAAGTATATATGTATATACATATATACTTAAATGTGTATAAAGAAAGTATTTTGAAAGTTAGCAATTTTGGGATGTAGGATTGTAAATGGATGATTTTCTGTGTTTTATACAATTTCTGTAAGGAATGTGTGTGTGTGTGTGTGTGTGTGTGTGTGTGTGTGTGTGTATGAGAGTGAGCTGATAAATTTTGCCTCCATTTAAATGAAAAATGAACAGGAAAAGATATTTTAATGAAATAAAAAAGGAAACAGACCTGTATCATTTATTTTCAAAGCTGAATAATTGTTTTTTCTACAAAGTGACCACAAACTTCAATACATTTCCATGATCTTGATGTAGCTGATCACTTGCGGTCACAGGCCTTCCACTCTTTGGTTTGTCACTCACATCTGCTGCGTCAGTTCTCCATCTCTGAACCACCTAACCCAGCATCTTACTGTCCTCACATCAGCACACTGGTCACCATAAATGCTTGCACTCATCTGTGAATTTCAATTGGAGGAACTTTTTCCACTGTTAAGAAGTCAGTAACAGTACACCATTTGTCTGAAACTTCCATTTCGATGTGCACTGGGTGAAAAATGTAAGCATCTGTGTATGCAAGGTTAAGAATGATGGAGGGGAGATACTGTTTGACTACACAGAACTGGTTATATCCCGATATATCTAATATAACACAGACTATTTCAGTGGAGGCAAAATTTATCAGCCCGCCCTCATACATACATGCATATCTTATGTACTAGGAATAAAACATTATAATTCTTTTGAAGAAAAATGTGATGCATTAGGACCAGTTTAAACTTTCAAACTGAAAGGGAAGAACCTTTTATTTTACTTCATCCTGAAAATCACTTTAAAGGTTAGAAAGATACCTTTTTATAGAAAAATACCCAGGTGCAAGAGGACTCTTGCTCTGCATACTGAGACATTTTACATGGTTTTTGAGGTAGGTGTATTCATACCAAAGTGCTTTATTCTTGAACTCATTGTCATTTAGGAAATAACTCTCCTGTATTTCTCAGTGGTCCAGTAGAAGCCCTATTTTTGTGAGACACAGAAATGTATAAGACATAAAGATAGGGAATGTTTCCTCTCACTTTGGCTACAAGGATTTTACTCTTCACATGTACAAGATCTGACAGTGAAGTTCATAAACTCATCCTATATAATGTGGTACATACCTCATTGCTGAATATCACTATGGTCACCCAAAGTACTCCCCTTGGGAAGCTATGCACCAATGCCAGTGCCTAGTCCACCCTTCAAAGCAATTTTCTAACTCTTTTCTGGAATGGCCATCAGAGCTGTCATCATATTACCCTTGATGTCCTAAATGTCATCAAAATGTTTTCAATATTTCCTTTATCTTTTGGTAAAGAATGAAAGTCATTGGGGGCCAGATCAGGTGAGTAAGGAGGGTGTTCAATACAGTTACTGGTTTACTGGCTAAAAGCTCCCTCATGTACAGTGAGCTGGTGCATTGTCCTGATGCAAGGGCCATGGGTTGTTGGCAAAACAACAAAATTAGTTTTCATCTAACTTTTCATGCAGGCTTTTCAATAGTTTCTAATAGTATACTGGGTTGACTGTACAAATTCATAGTGAACAACCTCTCTGATATCAAAAAAGGTTAGCAACACCATTTTGACTCTTGATTTGGACTAATGGAATTTTTTGTTTGTGGATAATTGTCTAACTCCCATTGTTCACTTAGATGCTTTGTTTCAGGGTCATATTGTTACACCCATGTTTCATCACTAGTGATAACATGGCCCAAAACACCATGTTGCCTCTCTAAAAGGTCTTGGCAAAGTTCAACTCTCTTTTGCTTTTGTTTCTCAGTGACTCCTTCAGGACCATTTTTGCACACACCTTTCTCATGCCAAGTTTTTCAGCTAAAATTTTGCAGTTTCTCTAGCAGTGTTTACTTGGTCTGCTATGCTTCTCACAATCACTTGAGCTTTTGATGTACAATTTGACAGTTTTGCGATGTTCTTGTCACTTTACTTGATACTGACTGCCCTGACCTCTGTTCATTAGTGATACTTTCTCTCCCCTTAAAAAACATTTAATCCATTTGTACACTTCATTTTCTTCATGGCGTTATCTCCATAAACTTGGACTCACATGTCCCCAATTTCACTTAAACTCTTGCCAAGTTTAACAAGAAATTTAATGTTTTTTTGTTGCTCTAATTTAAGATCCTACATTCTCTCAGTGGCATACAAAAATTCCCAAGAACAGTAATGAGTGCCACTCAACAAGACACCACTACATGTCAATATGAACACAGCTGTGAGATACAGATATACCAAGGTTATGAAACCTTACTGAGTTGTTTGTACAGTGCTTCCCTTGTGAGCACATGGTGGCAAGTTCGCAAACTTAATTGTCAGACCTCACAATGAGGATTACATTTGTAACCATTTACTTAGGTAATTGCTCTGATCCAAAAGGATAATAAAGTTTCCCTTATCTCTCCAAGATGATCACGTGGTCACACCAGACTAGGCCACTAGGTTAAGTTCCCAGGGTTCCAGAAAGATTAGCACTGTTTCCCTGTGAATATTTATTCAGAAGGAAGGAGCCCTGGTTGGAAGACACCCTGGATTGTAAATGCCACAGACTCACAGGGCTGTCTGGCCCCTGGAGAGAATTTATTTACATTCTAGAAGGTCAGAGTGAGAACTCAGAATCCTTTCCATCTGATCCCTGAGAAGTGAAGATTTTTCTTTCTCCTTTTGACAAGAGTGGGAGAGGCATCTGCCTCTTTGTCCTGAATATCTTCCTTATAATACCAGCTTTGAAGTTTATATGTGTAGTATTTGGTCTGGCTTTCTTTTTTTCACTGCAGGGAGATAAATCAGGATTTAGGGAACAACACATTTGCTTTTTAAATAATGATAATGTTTCTGTTCAAATACCTCATGTGCATATTCAGGATCAGATTATTAAAAGATGAATACCAAAAAACCAACACTATCTACCCTAAATTGTCCTTTTAATGAAGGAACAATGAATTTTAGTGTGCATAAGTTTCTTTTCTGGACTTTTAGGAAGTAGAATGTAGAAAGAACATGTTCATTATAGAATTGAATTAGAAAAGGAAGCCAATATAACCATGGTAGTATTATCTTTAATTTGCCTTTGTTATTTTAGCAATTCTTTTTTGTTTTGTTTTTTGTTGGTTCCCTGGCCAGGAAGCGAACCCAGGCCACGGCGGTGAGAGCGTCAAAACCTAGCCATTAGACCACTAGGGAACCCCTGCCTCTGTTATTTTAAATGGAGCTCTTTTCCAATACAGAACTCTTTTTTAATATAAACTTACTTTAACATGAAGAAAATAAACTCTAGTGGTATTTTTTTCTTCAGGTGACAAGGCAGCTATATGAGCCACTAGTTATGCAACTGATTCACTGGTTCACTAACAATAAGAAATTTGAAAGTCAGGATACGGTCGCCTTACTAGAAACTATATTGGTAAGTAATGGTTGATTCTTTTCCTGCTACTCCCATTGACTAATTACACTTGATGTATATTTAGTTCTTTAAGAAAAGTTATCTGTCAATATCAAAATGTAGTTTTTTAGCTAGATCATATTGCCTTTTTTCTTTTGTTTTAGAGAACTGGTGAAATGGCATTTTAATAGTCAGAATGCCATCCATGTTTATTTACTTAAGCGATATTTCTAAATATCTGCAAGCAAATACTTACATTTTCATTTTTTTTTTTGTTTTTTGGGACAATGGTTATAAACTGGACAAATTTCATCTATATTAAGGGGGTGTGTGTGTGTGTGTGTGTGTGTGTGTGTGTGTATGTGTGTTGATGGTGAAAGGAATCAATAAGAATATTTTTGGACTTTATCAGTTTCAGTATCCTCTTTAAAAAAATCTATAGAATAATAATTAAGAGTAAAAAGAATTTTTTGAGCTTATTCAGTTTTCTTCTGCATTTAGATTCATCAACTAAGGGACCGTAAAATCAGTAGCTTATCATTTGCATAGAAGTATGCTGAGACTAGTGATAGAATCATTAGGATTTGGTCACAGGTTCACTAAGGACAGAATAAAATGAGGTCAGCTGAAGTTTTAGTGTCTTTTGACACTTATTATAATTTTCTAAACTAGTACAAATAACTTCACATTTGATCTCTTTAACCCTTTCATTGTGTTAATTGACTTCAAGTTTTTTTTCCAAATATGTCAAAAAGCCACAAAAAATAAAAAGTTGGTATTTTGACTACTTAATGGATTTAATAATATAATAACATTTTGAGCTGCTTTGTATATAAATGACATTTTTATTTAAAATTTTGTTATATGGTAATAAATTTACCATTACATTGAATTTTAGCAAAAAAATGCTCAAAACATACTAAGTGGCATCTGTTAGATTTAAGAATTGATAAATTAGAATCTAGTGGCATTGATGACCTAAAAATTTTATTACAAAATCTTACACAGTGTGGTATACAAAACATCTTTGTTGTTGATAATGCAAGCCACAGGAAAACGTTAAAAAATCTTGTAAATGGAGAAATAGAGGGAAAAGTTGTTTTGAGTTTGTGGGGTAAACTCAGGTGCTACAGTCAGCAGATGGAAATACTCATTCGGATATATCTGAATGTCGCAGCGAAAGGGTTAAATATCATTTGATTTTACTTATTATTTCAGCCTTTAATTTTGTTTTGCCATATATAGATTTTTGAATAAAAAGCCCCAGTTAAACACATAGCAGGTTTGTCCAACGTGCTTGTATGTTCTTGCAAATTCATTCCAATTTGATTCTGTGTGTTACTTTCTATTAAGCTTGAGATGAGTCAGAGGAAATAGGGAATTTGACAGGGGCATCCAGGAAATAAAGGCATTAAGTGCTTGGTGTGTTTGTGAGGAATTAGGTCTGTTTGAGTTTTGCTTGCCTGCCTGGGAGCACTGTGCAAGGCTGGGAAATATGTGTTGGGGCAGAATAGCAGAACATTGTATGTAGGGTGACCATACATTTTTTTTCTTTTTTTGGGGGGGTGACCATGCATTTTGATTTGATGAGGACAGTTCTGATTATGCCTGTTGTTTGTGTAATTATTAATAGTACTCCTCTCACTCTCAGATTGACCCTGATTGAATATCATGTTGTGGGCAATGGGAAGTTACTGAACACTTTTAATTAGGATGGTGACATCATTATATCTGTAGTGTAATTCTCTGCAGTATCTACCAGTGAATCCTGCCTAAGCTAAACACATTTAATTAAGTTGTAGCTTATTTATATTTAGATTGATTTATTCTAATATTTCTATACTGAAGGTTTCTGTGTTAGCTCTTTCTTTGTCGCTTTTGAACATTGAAAGTAGCTTAAGTGAGAACTTCAGAAAGAAATGGGATAAGATAATGATGTAAAATGAGCTAATTCACAAAAAAAAAGGTAAAGGAGGAAATGTGAAGTTGGTAGTACAGCACTATCAAGTGAAAGGGCATCTATCAGTCTCCTAATAAGAATTGCTGATTCCCTAATACAATATTTACCTCTGCTCTGAGAAGCAGTAACTATCACCTGTTCACATTTCCGTGATGTTGAACTTTCTTGAATTCCAGTTAACACTGTAATGAAAGATTTTGCATGTAACAAATAACTGGGGATGTTAGGCTGAAAGAACTCCCTTAGTTCTGTGTTTAGTGCACTTTTTCAAGTTAAACTTTTTCTTTATAGACCTAAGAGGAAATAATGCCTCGAGGGAAATAAAAACATTAGATTTCTGTAGCTGTTCTTTTTATCCATGTATTTATAGACTGTACTTTTGTGAAGACTGCTCTTACAGAAAGTTATATTTCCAGAACCACATCTTATGATTTGTCTTTATGTAGCAGTACATTTTCTTTGAGACATGAAAGTGTCATTCTCTTTAACATTAATAACTAAAACATATCAGATTCTGTTATGAGCTCAAATCAGCAACAAAAATTCGTAGGATGTTGCCATTGTGTGTTTTCAGAGAAAGGAAAGACTACCTTGTTAGATAATTAAACTACTCTCTTTTTGTAATGGAATTTTCAGTTTCTTGATTTGTTTAAAAGATAGTGTTTTTAATTATGTCAAAAGGAAATTATTATAGTTTAGATTCTTAACAATTAGATTGCTATTACTACTGATTAATTTTTTTCTTCTAGTGCTCTTAATATAATTTTATAACATACTCTATGCTCAGAGACAGATCAGGATATTCAGTTGTATTTTATGCTTTGTTTTAGGATGGAATTGTGGACCCCATTGACAGTACTTTGAGAGATTTTTGCGGTCGGTGCATTCAAGAATTCCTCAAATGGTCCATTAAGCAGACAACACCTCAACAGCAGGAAAGAAGTTCAGTAAACACCAAATCACTTTTCAAGCGACTGTACAGCTTTGCGCTTCATCCCAGTGCTTTCAAGAGGCTAGGAGCATCACTTGCTTTTAATAGTATTTACAGGGAATTCCGGTAAGTAAGCCACATGACAGGGGAGAGTAAAATAAGTTCTTTAAATTAGTAGTGATTTGAAAAATTGAATTGATATTTATGTGCCCATGTATTCATATATCAAGCATTTAATAACTACATGCTGGATGCTGTGCTATTTTCTAGGGGTTGAAAACCAAATTAAAATGAAGTTTACAGTGAAGAATCTCAGAAACTGCTAAAACATGCACACAAACATAATACCATAGCAGTCTTGTAAATGCAACAAAAGACATAATACAGGGTCTTTGGCATACAGGAGAGGAGTATCTAACGTAGTTTGAGTAGACTATGGAAGGCTTCCTATAGATTTATACTTGAGATAAGACTTTAAGGATGAAGGGAAATCAGCCAAAGCATTTCTGATAAGAAGGATGGGGTAGAGATAAGAAATACAGTAGTACAAAGGAGATAAAGACATTTTATATTCATATAGATCTTGGAGTTTGATGCTTGAAAGGGAATGTAATGAGACTGGCCAGGAGCCATTCTCTGTTAAGAAACGTAGGTCCCCTCTATCAATGACAAGTGCCTGGAGTAGTAGGACCAGGGAGTTTCATGGTTAGATTTCCTCTTAAAATTCACCTGCTGATACCTATATGGGGTTTGGATGTGAATGGGATGACTTCTGACCAAGACATCAATGAAAGGGCTGTCTCAAAAGTTCAAGGAAAGATAATTAGTCCTTGATTTAAGGTGATAGTGGTATTTGTTTATTCATTTGTTTGTTCATTCACTTAACATGACTTACTAAAAATATTATATGCCATATTTGATAAACTCTCAGCTAATACTATACTCAGTTGTAAAAAGCTAAAAGTGTTTTATCTAAGGTCAAGGACAAGACAAGGATGACTATTTCACCACTCTTATTCAACATAGTATTAGAAGTTATAGCCAGAGCTGTTAGGCAAGAGAAAGAAATAAAAGGGATCCAAATTGGGAATGTAGAAGTTAAATTGTCATTTTTGCAGATGACATGATTCTTTATATAGAAGATCCCAAAGACTTTTAAAAAACTATCAGAAACAATAAATATATTCACGGTTGAACAATTAATTTCATGAACTCATCCTAGAAAAAGTATTCCCTATCTCATGGCTGAATATCACTATGGTCAGCTTCAAAGTACTCCCCTTGGGAAGTTATGCACTGACGCCAATGCCTAGTCTACCTTTCAAAACAATTTTGGAACTCGTTTTCTGGAATGGCCATCAGCGCTGTCAGCGTACCCAAAATCTGATAATTAAGTTCACCAACTTGTCACTGTGTGCTTATGTTGGCAGCACTGTACAAACAATTCAGTAAGGTATCATAACCTTAGTAAGGTTACTTGTATGACACCTTACCGAGTTATTTAGGTTATCGTACCTAAAATCTTCAGTTAAGTTTGCGAACTTGCCACCTGCAGTTATGTTGGCAGCATTGTACAAATAACTCTTCAAAGAAGTCGAACTATCAGTCAATGAAAAAGAGCAGTTAATTGAACTTTCAACCTATTCTTTAAATTCTAATTTTAAAAGAAAGCATCTTATTATCTTCTGGGTAGACGTCAGTGAGGAATACAAGCAGCTCATTGAGGTGGCACTCAAATACCTCTTGCCATGTACTAATACTGAACTAGTGGAGAGAGCTTTTTCTTCTTACACCTTCATACTGCAACAAGCTTAATGTGAGTCTGGATTTAAGACTGTATCTTGCATCTTTTGAGCCTGGTTTCAAGAAATTAAGTGCATCAAAACAAGCTTAACTATCTCATTGACAGCGTTTCAATGGCTAGTGATCTGCATAATAATTATAGAGTTTTCAGATAACAAATACTAATAATAAATTAAAAGTTTGTTAAATACTTGATCATCATTATCAGTATTTAACTGTTACAAATATTGTAAAATTAAATCTGGTTTGTACTTTTTTAGTCTAGTAATTTTTCTTTCCTAACTTATCTCATTTCCACTATTTTACATTAAGTAAGATAGGCACTGAACAAAAATGTCAGTATTTAAAAACAGCTATTTTAAAACCAAGGGGTTCAATATATAGAAGTGGGTTTAAAAGGGGTACATAAGTGGAAAAAGGTTGAGAATGACTGCCCTGTATCTATCAGTTATGCCCATTTGTTCTAATGTGTCATTTAAGGCCACCGTTTCCTTGCTGATTTTTCTGTCTGGATGATCTATCCATTGATGTCAGTTGGGTGTTAAAGCCCCATACCATTATTGTCTTACCATCCATCTTTTTCTGTATGTCTCTCAATGTTTGCTTTATATATTTAGGTGCTCCTTAGTTAGGTCAGTAGATGGTTACAAGAGTTACATCCTCTTGCTGGATCAATCCCTTTATTATTATGTAAGGCCTTTGATCTCCTATTACAGTCTTCATTTTAAACTCTGTTTTGTATGATGTAAGTGTTGCTTTCTGAGCATATTTTTGTTTCCGTTTGCATAAAATACTTTTTTTATTTCTTTAATTTTAGTCTGTATATTTTTATCTGAAGTGGGTGTCTTATAGCTGGGATAGATATGGGTCTTGATTATTTTGATCCATGCAGTCACCTGACATGTTTTGATTGGCACATTTAGTTCATTTGTATTTAAAGTGATTATTGATAGTTATATAATTATTTCCATTTTATGGTTTTCTAATTATTTTGTAGTTCATTTTCTCTTGCTCTGTCCTGTTGTATATTGATCACTTTCTAATGTGTTACAGTGAATACCTTTCTCTTTATTCTTCCATATTTCTTATAGATTCTTGGTTTGTGGTTACCATGTGCTTCATATATTCCAAGGTTTGTTTATAGCAGTCTATTTTAAGTTCATGATTGCTTATGTTTGAACATATTCTAAAATCACTATAATTTTGACTCACCCATTTCATGTTTGTTTTTTTTCATTGTCTTTTACTTCCTTTATGTGTGTTTTTGTGTATCCCTAAGTTCCCTGTTCTAATTACATATGGTCTTCCTAATTTGGTGTTTTAACCTTTGTATTAGTTTTATAGTTGGTTGTACAATTGCTTTTACTAAGTTTTTCCTTTGTCATGAGGATTTTTTCTTCTGTTTTTATATTCATAATTTTTATCTTTCCTTTTTCACTTTAAAGAAGTTCCTTTAACATTTCTTGTAATACTGGTTTAGTACTCATGATCTCCTTTAACGTTTTCTTGTCTGGGAAACTTTTTCCTTCAATTCCAAATGATAGCCTTGCTGGGTAGACCAATCTTGGTTATAGTTCCTTGCTTTTCATCACTTTGACTGTCCCGTGCTGATCTCTTCTGCCCTGCAAAATTTCTGTTGAGAAATCAGTCCTTTTTTTTTTTTTTAATTATCAAAACAGTTTATTTTTTAAAGCAGTCTTTAAAAATTAAATGGTTGTAGGACATCAGGAGAAAAGATGAAGTTAAATAACTTAGAAAAGTTTTCAAGTAAATCTTCATTTTTTTTATGCCACATATAAATTGGATAAGATTTAATATGTCTTATTTCAGACCTTGTTAACCACATAAAAAGAACTCCACTAATATAAAATTATTTCTGCCTAAAGAATTTCAATATGAAAATTGTCTTGCCATTTAACTTCTAGCATATGTTACTTCTGACTTGTTCATTTTAATAAATTGTTATGTAATAAATGTAAACTTAGAATTATATTATAATCCAATGCAGTCTGGTTTCTGTGCAGTTAAAGATAACATTCTTTGGGAATCTCCTTTTAAATATGTCTTAGTTAAAAAACCTTGTTAGTTTTATGTCCCTGAAGCCAGGGTTGCTTTTTCAACAATAGATATCTTAGTATATTGAAATGTGGAAAAGGTTAATGTAGATGGGGCATTATTGGGTTAATAACTAATCTTTTTGCTCCTATTCTGGGAAATTTAGATCTGTTGCCTACAGTTTTTTCATCCCTCCCTTTTAGTGTTAAATTTATTGGGGAGACATTGGTTAGCAAAAATTACATAGATTTCAAGTGTATAATTCTACAGTTCATCATCTATGTGTTGCATTATGTGTTCACCACCCAGTCAGTTCCATCACCATGTATTTGACTCCCTCTCCCTACTCCCATAATCCCCTCTCCCCTTACCCTCAGGTAACCACTAAGCTATTGACTGTGCCCATGTGTTTTGTTTCTTTGTTGCTTTCAGTTTTATATTCCACATATGAGCGAAGTCGTGTAGTTCTTGGTTTTTTCTGTCTGGCTTATTTTGCTTAGCATGATGATCTCAAGGTCCATCCATTCTCAGCTGACAGTCTTATGGGAGCTCTTTTGTAGGTAACTGATTGCTTTTCTCTTGCTGCTTTTAAGATTCTCTCTTTGGCTTTAACGTTTGGCATTTTAATTATTATGAAATTGTCTTGGAGTTGGAGTCTTTGGATTAATCATTTTTAGGATTCTTCTTGGACTTATATGTCTGTTTCCATTGCTAGCTTAGGGAAATTTTCAGTCATTACTTCCTCAAATATGTTTTCAATTCCTTGCTGTCACTCTTCTTTTTTGGTACCCCTATGATGCAAATGTTGTCCCAGAGGTTCCTTAAACTATCCTCATTTTTTCAGATTCTTTTTCCTTGTTGCTGTTCAATTGGGTATTTTTTGCTATTTTATCTTCCAGATTGTTGATTTTATCATCTGCTTTATCTAAACTGCTGTTCAATTCCTCTGACGTCATCTTCATTTTAGTTATTGTAGTCTTCATTTCTGACTGTTTTCTTATTTTAATGTTTTCAACCTCCATTTTTATGTTTCTTCTTTCTATTGATATTCTTTATGTTGAATTCACTAAGTTCACTTATTCTTCTAATTTCATTGAGCAGTCTTAGAACCATTATTTTGAACTCTATATCTGGTAGATTGCTTGTCTTCATTTTATTTAGTTCTTTTTTTGGAATTTTGTTCTGGGTTTTTTTTTTTTTGTTTTTTTTTTTGGACAGGTTTGTTTGTTTCCTCATTTTCACTGACTCCCTGTGTTTGCTTCTGTTTATATGGTATATCTGCTGTGTCTCCCAGTGTTGACAAGGTGTCCTTATGTACAAAGTGTTCTTTGGGGCTCAGTGGAACAATCTCCCTGGTCACCTGAGCCAGGTGTTCTAGGGGTGTGCGCCTTGTGGGTTTATGTTCCTTCCTATTGCATTTGAGTCTTGTTTATTATTGGCATGTCAGGATGTCTGGCTGTGAAGGCTGGTCGTGACTACAGCAGATGAGCTGTTAAGTCGGGACTGCCTCCATTGAAAGGAAGTTCTTTTAGTGGTACTCTGGTGCCATCGAGTCTAGCTTTTGCATGCATTGTTTGTGCAGCTGGTTAGGGGATGTTCTGGTGTGACCTAAAGCTGGCCACTATGTATGTTGGTTCTGGAGCCTCTTGGAAGGTGTTTTGGAGCAGGCCAAGGTCAGCCGCCACTTGTGCTTGCCTCAGGGCTTCTTTGTAAGAGCTACAGAGTAATCTGTGATTGGTTTCCACTTGTGCTGTTCCTGGAAGTGCTTGGGAAAGGCTGTTCAATAAATCAGTGCCAGCTGTCACTTGTGCTGGGCTTGGTCCTGTTTGATGGTCACCACGATGTGAGCTCAGGCCAGCCACCACTTCTGCCAATCTTGTAGCTGCTTGGTTGAGCTACGTTTCAGATCCATAGTGGCTGATTCCTTTTTTTTTTAAATTCATTTTTATTGTTAGACTTACTGGGGTGACATCTGTTAGCAAGGATTACATAGGTTTGAGGCATACAATTCTACAGTAAATTATCAACGTATTGTATAAGTTCACCGCCTAATGTGACTTCTCTTTCCATCACCTTATATTTAGCTTTCCCCCCTTCCTCTCCCACCCCTCCCCTCTCTCCCCTCCCTAACCCACTCATCCCCAAATAAACATTAAACTATTGATTGTGTCCATGGGTTATTTGTTTGTTTGTTCATTTCTTTTTTCTTTGTTGCTTTCAGTTTTATATTCCACATATGAGTGAAGTCATACAGTTCTTTGATTTTTCTGTCTGGCTTATTTCACTAAGTATGATGATCTCCAGGTCCATCCATTTTGTTGCAAATGGCAATATTTCATCTTTTCTTATAGCTGAGTAATAGTCCATTGTGTATACGTACTACAGCTTCTTTATCCAATTATCTGTCACAGGGCACTTTGGTTGTTTCCATGTTTTGGCCACTGTGAACAGCGCTGCGATGAACATTGGGGTACATTACATAAGTCTTGCAGACAAAGGTTTTCAAGATTTTGGGTAGTCCCCAGAAAGGGGGATTGCTGGATCATATAGTACCTCCATTCCCAATTTTCTGACGAACCTCCACACTGTCTTCCACAGTGGTTGTACCAGTTTGCATTCCCACCAGCAGTGTACCAGAGTTCCTTTTTCTCCACATCCTCTCCAGCACTTGTTATTCCTTGTCTTGTTGATAATAGCCATTCTAACAGGTGTGAGGTGGTATCTCATTGTGGTTTTGATTTGCATTTCCCTGATAGCTAATGAGGACGAACATTTTTTCATATGTCTGCTGGCCTTGTGTATTTCTTCATGGGAGAAGTGTCTATTTAGTTCTTCTGCCCACTTTTTAATTGGATTGTTTGTTTTTTTGTTGTTAAATCTTTTTAGTTCTTTGTATATTTTAGATATTAGACCCTTATCTGATGCGTTATTTGCAGGTATTTTCTCCCATTCAGTTGGCTGTCTCTTTTCTTTGTTGATGGCTTCTTTTGCTGTGCAGAAGCTATTTAGTTTAATATAGTCCCATTCATTTATTTTTGCTTTTACTTCCCTTGCCGTTGAGGTCAGGTTCATGAAGTCTTCCTTGAGCCCTAGGTTTAGTACCAATGTTTTCTTCTATACAGTTTATTGTTGCAGGTCTAATATGAAGGTCTTTAATCCATTTCGAGTTAATTTTTGTATATGGAGAGAGTTCACATCTCAGGTACATTCTTTTGCATAAGTTTTTCCAGTTTTCCCAGCACCACCTACTAAAGAGGCTGTCTTTTCCCCATTGTATGTTTTTTGCTTCTTTATTGAAAATGATTTGTCCATACATTTGTGGATTTATTTCTGGGTTTTCACTTCTATTCCATTGGTCTATATTTCTGTTCTTCTGCCAGTACCAAGCTGTTTTGACTCTTGATGTTTTGTAATATAAATTGAAGTCAGGGAATGTAATGCCACCAGCCTCACTCTTTTTATGTAGTATTGCTTTGGCAATTCGAGGTTTTTTATGGTTCCATATAAATCTGATAATTTCTTTTATCTACTTCACGAAAGTATGATTGTGGGATTTTAAGGGTATTGCATTAAATCTGTAGATTGCTTTGGGCAGAATGGCCATTTGTAACAATGTTATGTCTTCCTATCCATGAACAGGGGATATTTTTTCACCTCTTAAAGTCTGTTCAATTTCTTTCAAAAGTGTCTTATAGTTTTCTGTGTATAAGTCTGTCACGTTCTTTGTTAAGTTAATTCCCAGGTATTTCATTCTTTTTGTTGTGATAGCAAAAGGAATTGACTCCCTCATTTCTTTTTCTGAGGATTTGTTGTTTGTATATAGGAATGCTGTTGATTTTTGTACATTGATTTTGTATCCTGCGACTTTACTAGATTCATTTATTGTTTCTAATAGTTTTCTGGTGGAATCTTTGGAATTTTTTACATAAAGGATCATGTCATCTGCAAATAGTGACAATTTTACCACTTCCTTCCCAATTTGGATACCTTTTATTCGTTTCTCTTGCCTGATTGCTGTGGCTAGAACTTCAGTACTATATTAAATAGCAGTGGTGACAGGGGGCATCCCTGTCTTGTTCATGATTTTAGGGGAATAGGCTTCAGCTTTTCCCCATTCAGTATGATGTTAGCCGAGGGTTTGTCATATATGGCCTTTATTATGTTCAGATACTTTCCTTCTGTACCTATTTTATTTAGTATTTTGATCATAAATGGATGTTGTATCTTGTCAAAAGCTTTTTCTGCATCAATTGAAATGACCATATGGTCTTTATCTTTGATTTTGTTTATGTGGTGTATCACATTGATTGATTTTCGAATGTTGAACCATCCTTGTGCTCCCGGGATGAATCCCACTTGATCATGATGTATGATCTTTTTGATGCATTGTTGTATTGTATTTGCTAATAGTTTGTTTAGGATTTTTGCATCTGTGTTCATCAGAGATACTCGTCTATAGTTTTCTTTCTTTGTGTTATCTTTGCCAGGCTTTGGTATTAGGGTAATGTTGGCCTCATAGAATGAGTTAGGCAATATTGCTTCCTCTTCAAATTTTTGGAAGAGTCTGAGGAGGATAGGTGTTAGTTCTTCTTTGAATGGGTGGTAGAACTCGTTGGTGAAACCATCTGGTCCCGGGCTTTTGCCTTTAGGGAGATTATGGATAGTCATTTCAATCTCTTTGCTGTTGATTGGTCTATTTAGATTATCCAGTTCTTCTTTGTTCAGTTTAGGTAGGCTATCAGTTTCTAGAAACTTGTCCATTTCTTCTAGGTTGTCAAATTTAGTGGCATAAAATCCTTCATAATATTTTCTTATAAGCCTTTGTATTTCTGTGGTATCAGTGGTCATTTCTCCCCTTTCATTTCTAATTTTGGATATTTGTGTCTTTTCCTTTCGTCCTTTGATTAGTCTAGCCAGGGGTTTGTCAATTTTGTTGACTTTCTCAAAGAACCAGCTCTTTGTAATATTAATTTTTTCTATTGTCCTTCTGTTCTCTAATTGGTTTAGCTCTGCTTTAATTTTTATTATTTCTTTCCTTCTGCTGACTTTGAGTTTTGTCTGCTCTTCTTTTTCTAGTTCTTTAAGATGGGATGCTAAGATGTTTGCTTGTGATTTTTCTTGTTTCTTAAGATAAGCCTGTGGTGATATAAATTTCCCTCTTACTACCGCTTTCGCTGTGTCTTAATAATTCTGATATGTTGTATTTTCATTGTCATTAGTTTCTATATATTTTTTAATCTCATCTTTTATTTGTAATTTTATCCAGTCCTTTTTTAAGAAGCTGTTGTTTAATCTCCATGTATATGTGGTTTTTTCTGCTTTCCTTTTACAGTTGATCTCCAATTTCAAAGCTTTGTGGTCTGAGAATACACTTGGTATGATTTCGATCTTTTTGAATTTGCTGAAGCTACTTTTGTGTCCCAGCATGTGGTTTATCCTTGAGAATGTTCCATGTGCACTAGAAAAGATGGTATAGTCTCTTTTTGCCAGATCAAGTGACCTGTAAATGTCAATTATGTCCAGTTGCTTTAATCTGTCATTTAGAGCTGATATTTCCTTATTTATTTTCTTTTTGGATGATCTGTCCATGATTGTTAGCGGGGTGTTTAAGTCCCTCACAGTGATTGTGTATTTATTAGTTTCTCCTTTCAAATCTGTCAGTAGTTTCTCTGTATATTTTTGTGCATCCTGGTTGGGAGCATATATATTAATTAGTGTCACATCTTCTTGTTGTTGTATTGTGCCTTTTATCATTATGCAATGTCCATCCTTGTCTTTTACTATCTTTTTTAACATGAAGTTTATTTCATTAGATATCAGTATGGCAACTCCTGCTTTTCTCTGGTTACCATTTGCTTGGAGTATTGTTTCCCATCCTTTCACTCTGAGTCTGTGTTTGTCCTTATGGCTGAGGTGTGTCTCTTGGAGAAAGCAAAAGCCCAGGACCAGATGGTTTTTTAATCCAGTCTGCTACCCTGTGTCTTATTGGTGAGTTCAGTCCATTAACATTCAGAGTGATGATCGATATGTGAGGACTTCCTGTAGCCATTACTTATTTTTTTGTTGTTTTTGTTTTATTTTTATTTCTTTCTTGTTGCCCCAACTTTGTTCCATTTTTCCTGATGTTTTATTTCAGGTCGAAGAGCCTCCTTCAGTATTTCTTTAAGTCCTAGCCTTGTGGTGGCATAGTCCCTCAGCTTCTGTGTGTCTGAGAAGGTCTTTATTCCACCTTCATATCTGAAAGATAATTTTGCTGGATAATTTATTCTTGGCTATAAGTTTCTCTCTTTTAAAGTTTTGAGTATTGGATTCCACTCTCTCCTGGCTTGCAGAGTTTCTGCTGAGAAATCTGATGCCAGTCTGATGGGTTTTCCTCTAAAGGTTATAATTCTTTTTTCCCTGGCTGCCTTGAGAATTGTCTCTATGTCTTTAGTTTCGGACATCATTAGTACCATGTGTCTTGGAGAAGATCTGTTAGGGTCCAGGTATCTAGGGGACCTGTTTTCTTCTTGAACTTGGGGTTCCAGATCTTTCCATAGGTTTGGAAAATTCTCATCTACTATTTGTTTGAGTATGCTCTCTGTAGATTGCTCTGTCCCTTCTTCTATTCCTATTATCCCGATGCTATTTTGTCTCATGGAATTGGATAGTTCTCGCAGAGTTCTTTCAATCCTTTTGATTCTGTTTTCCTTCTCTTCCTCTTTCTGAGCTGTTTCCATATTCTGATGTTCGATATCACCAATTCTTTCCTCCATCTGGTTGGCCCTGTTTCCTATGGCAATTATTTTGTTTCTCACTTCTTTTATTGTATTATTTATTTGTCGCATTTCCATCTCGATCTTCCTTATGTTTTGAATTTTTTTGTTAAATTGTTACTTTTGTTCACAGAGTTCCTTTTTTATGTTATTCATCTCCTTTTTTATGTCATTCATCTCAGCCATGGTGTTCTGCCAGTGTGTTTCATTTCTCTCTGAACCTTTGGAATGGCTACTTTAAATTCTATGTCACTTAATTCAGAAACTTCTATGTCTAAGGAGTTGTCCTCTGGGTAAATTTTATGTTCTTTCTGAGGAGTTTTAGTTTTTAATGAATTTGTCCTGTCTGCTGGGTTCTTCATTTTTAACATGAGGACATTATGTTCAGTAGTAGTGCCCAGAATCCTAGATTGGTACTTTTGTGGTGTCTTGCTATAGGGCGACATGGGGTGGCACTGGGGGCCAAGTTTTGGGAGAGAGGGGGGTTGTTTATTTCTTATTTCTGGTCTCCTGCTATGTTTGGATGCGGTGTCCATCTATCTGTGCTCCCTCCGCTTTCTGTAGTTAGTTGGCTGGGGAGGCTGTGGGGAAGGGGAGAGGCCAACAAAACGTGCTCTGGGGCAAGTCCACCTTCTGCCCTATGCTAGGGAAGCTGGGTGATGCTGCCGAGGCTGCTCGTGCTCACTGGGGCAAATGCTATCAAATTCGCCTTTCTTCCCTGGTCTTTTTTCGTGGTCAAACGTTGGGACAGAGTTGGCTTGCTTGCACCACTTTAAAGATTCAGGGGCGTGCAAGCAGCTGTGCACACAAGTCCGAACCCGTGGGTCTGACCTGGCGGTAGGAACGCAGCCGCTTGCCACCACAGCCCTGTGCAGGAACTGCGCTCTCCTGCGCTTCAGCCTGCCCGCCTCCGCAGCGGGCCGGGAATGGGAGCTGCAGCCCAGTGCTGGGTTTGTACGTGCCAGCGGGGCAGCTAACTCGCCTCTGCAGCGTGCCAGGAAGGGGTGCTGCAGCCCTGTGCAGGAGCCATGCGCGCCTGCTCTGTGGGTCCCAAGGTAGCCGAGAGCCGAGGTGTCTTCTCTGCAGTTCAAAGTCCTTGCTCAGCCCTACTACTACTCAAAAGTTCAAGAGGCTGGCTCTCAAGCTCTGTCCCCAACTTGCTGCTCTAAATTCCAGCTCCCCAGCCTAGCTCCCCCACCGTCTCCCACTGTTCTGCCACTTTGCTAGGGCTTTTTCTCTTGTCGCCTCTTGGCCTTCCTACTCCCGTGCACTGTGCTGCTCCTGGATAGTCCACCATGATGGGGTCCTGTTGCAATCCATCTCTGCTCCCTTCCCTCTCTCCCGCTCGCTCCCTTCTCTCCAACCTTCGGGTGTTTACTCGCTATGTGTGGGTTTCTCAGCTGTCATTGTGTCACTCAGGGTCCTCTTTCTCCGCTCCTGGGTGGCCGTTCAGTTGTGTTTTTTGGGAGAGACTTTAGAGACCTCCTCTCCAGTCGCCATCTTGCCCTCCTCCCCCTGACTGATTCTTTTGCTAGGCTTAAGGCATTCTGATGGGAGAGATAATGCAGCTTGAGACTTATTGCCACTTGTGCTTGGCTTGGGCCACTTAGCAAGAGCTACAAAGCATGCTGATGCCATCTTCTGCCAGTTTGGATTTTTACCTTGAGAGATTTGGAGAAAATATGCAACTCAATTGAGGTAAGCTGCTTGTATGGAGGAGCTCCTGGAAGAGGCTCCAGCTGGGTGAGCAAGTTGAGTGGGGTCTCTGAACCCCTATGATAAAGCAAATGATGTTAGCCAGGTTAATGGAGAGATCAGATGTGATGCCCACTTTTACTGGTCTGGCTGGGTGGGAATAGAGCTTCAGAAAAGAACAGTGGAGCCTTCTAGTTCTTCTGTCCCGGCAAAAAGCTACTCCTGTTGTTTCCTTTCTAGCACTGATTTGAATTTAGTCAATTAAGTTTCTCCCTATTTCTCTGTGGCATTTTTCGAGCTGCTGCCCCTGTGCTGGAGCTTAGATTGAATGAGTTTGTGATTGAGTGAGATTTTGTGGGGTCTTTTTAAGACCTATACCTCTGAGTCCCACAATTCTTAGTCTTTCTTTGATGGCCCTTTGGTTTTCATAGCCAGATGTTATGGGGATTCCTCTTCCCAGAAGTGATGCTCTGGCTTGTGGAGCCCGGTGTGGGACTGTAGCTCCTCACTCTTCACAGGAGGACATCTGCAGTTAAGATTTCCCTTCATTTCTTAACCATCATATCATGAGTGTGGGACCAGCCTGTTCAGCATATCTGCCCCTCCTATGAGTCTCAACGTGGCTTCTTCTTTATATCCTTAGTTACAGGAATTCTGGTCAGCTAGTCTTCAGGTGGTTCTCAATGATCATTGTTCCATAATTTAGTCATAATTCTGATGTGGTTGCTGGAGGAGGCTAGCACAGTTTAACTACTCAGCCATATCGATTGGAAGTGATTTCTCCCATGGCATTTTTCACAGAAATAGAACAAAGAGCCCTAAAATTTATATGAAACTACAGAATATCTCAAATAGTCAAATCATTCTTGAGAACAAAGATTAAAGCTGGAGGCATCATGTTCAAGTATGGTGTTGACCTCAAAACTGACAAATAGACCAATGGAACCAGCAGAGAGAACCTAAAAGTCCACCCACATATGGTCAGTTAATTTGGAACAAAGTAGCCAAGAATATACAATAGGGAAAGGTGAGTGTCTTCAATAAACAATGTTGTAAAACTGGGCAGCCACATGTGAAAGAATAAAATAGGACCTCTCTTTTACACCATATACAAAAGTTAACTCATGGTGAATTAAAAGACTTGAATCCAAGACCTGAAACCATAAATCTCCTTGAAGAAAAGCAGGTGGTAAGCTGTTTGACACCAGTCTTGACAGTGATTTTATTTGAATATGACTTTAAAAGTAAAAACAAACATGGGGGTTTACATCAAGCCAAAAGTTTCATAGGAAAGAAGCCATTCAACAAAATGTAAAGGCAATCTAAAGAAAATACTGGGAAATTGCATATCTAATAAGAGGTTAATATCCAAAATACAACTCAATACAAGTATAAGAAGCAATCTGATTTAAAAATGGGCAGAGTATCTGTATAGACATTTTTCCAAAGACAACATAGATGACCAACATGAAAAATGTTCAACATCACTAATTATCAGGGAACTGCAAATCAAAACCACATTTAGATATCACTTCACACTTGTTAAAATGGCTGTTACCAAACATACCAGGAATAATAAGTGTCATTGAGATTGTGTAGAAAAGGGAACCCTTGTACACTATTGATAGGAATGTAAATTGGCACATCATCTATGGAAAACAGTATGGCATTTCTTCAAAATATTAAAAATAGGAGTACCATATGATTTAGTAATCCTACCTCTGATGATTTATCCAATGGAATAAAACCCACTAACTTGAAAAGGTACATGCACCCTCATGTTTATTGCAGCATTATTTGCAATGGCCAAGACCTGGAAGCAACATATCTATTGATGAATGAATAGATAAACAGGTACCATATGTGTGTGTGTGTGTGTGTGTGTGTGTATCTATATATATATATAGATAGATATGTGTGTGTGTATACACACATATACACACATATACATACATATATACTCACATCTGTACACAAAATGGAATATTACTCAGGTATAAAGATAAAGGAAATTTTGCCGTTAGCAACTTTGTTGATGGACCTTGAGGGCATTATGCTAAATAAAATAAATCAGACAGACAAATAATGTATGATATTAAAATAAGTCAGACAGACAAATAATGTAGAATATTAAAAAAATGGAGATCATATAGAGAACAGTATAGAGAACACCAAGGTTGCCACAGGCATGGGGAGGGGGATGGGTGAAATAAAGGGGTCAAAAGGTACAAACTTCTGCTTATAAAATTAGTTTGCTGCAGTGGTAATGTACAATATGGTGACTATTAATAATACTGTATTGCATATTTGAATGTTGCTGACAGTAGATCTTAAAAGTTCTCATCACAAGAAAAAGAAATTTTATACTTGTATGGTGATGGATATTAACTAGACTTATTGTGGTGATCATTTTGCTATTGACACAAATACTGAATCAGTATATAGTACACCTGAAACTGATATAATGTTATATATTAGTTATACCACAATTTAGAACATGTGTAAGTTTTATGGAATAATAATAATAAAAGGAGTTTTTGCATACTTACTACCCTACCCTGAGTTAATTATTCTCCTGAGTTTTATATTACTTGTTTTACTTCTTTTCTGTTTTATTATTTTAAAATGCACCCTACACAGTATACTTTTCAGTTTTAGAAAGTAGGTAGTAAAGCATAGAAACAGCTATGTAAAGGATATGGCATTGTATTCACTGTTCTTGAAAGACCCTAGAAGACTCTGCTGAAGGGAGACTGGCTTCAGCTTTCCTGAGGCATTACTGGAGCCAGTTCCAAGCAATTGCAGTACTTTGACCAAGTTCATCATTAGTCCTGGGAAGCTAATGATGTGAAGTCTATCAGCAGCTCACTTCTGGAAGAAATATTGTCAGAGGGTGTGGATTGCCCTTTAATTTCTGCTTCGCAGCTTCCAGTGGTCTCCCTTATCTGTCAGGAGCAGGTCAAAACACCTCTTGTCGGGTAAATGAACACTGTCAGCTGATCCAGGCTCAACAGGAGTAGTAGAAAAACTTCAAGCACATGATTTTGGTAGGCCTGGTAGGTAGGCCTAGTTCCCAAACAGGAATTTGGATCAGGCTCACCTGGATCTTCTGTATAGGTTGAAAAAAACTATATTGTGTATCCTGGTGGAGATGTCAACATGTCTCTTTCTTACCCCTACTGGGATTGTCTGGAAAAAACAAGTCTTTTTCTTGGGTCCCTGCTTTCCTCCCGTATCTGAATCTCCTAGACATTCCTCTTGGGTGTTCTCTTTATTTCTTTCCTTGTTTGGGCTTTAATTTACTTTTCTTTCTTTGATACTCTCATTTGTTGGACCACTTTCTAAGTGGCTCTTTAACACAAATTTTATGAGAGATAAATTTTTTGAGAGCTTACATTTTGGATAATATAAAAACAAGTTCAGGGAGTTCCCTGATGGTGTAGTGGCTTAAGGCTTCGGCGCTGGCGCTGTCAGCGCTGCGGCCTGGGTTCGATTCCCAGTCAGGGAGCTACCCACATACCAAAAAGCAAAAAAAAAAAACAAGTTCAAAGATTTCCTTTCTGCATGCTAACAAACTGTTTTGCACACCTATGTTTGGAGAGCACAGTTTTAGAGTATCATTTAGTCATGTCATTTCTCTATTTGCCTTTAACTTTAACCAACTGTTTAACTGGTGTTGATGTGTAAGATAAAAACACTTATATTTAGTCTGAACTTTGAAGACCTCTACCTTTCAACTCTAAAGTTTTGCAGTGTTATTACAAATTGCTCTTCCAAACATTTGCTTGCTAACCCATGTTTTTTCTTCTTGCTTTCATGTCTTTGCCCATACTATTCATTTGTTGGTAATACCCTTTAATGTCAGATTTGGGTATGCAACATTGGAAAAGATGTGGATCTTACGGAAACCTGAGAGGCTCTGCCTCTCCTGGGATTCAAAATAAACAACAAATTAGAATGATTGTTCTGCCAAACCAAATACCTGTTTGCAGTTCTTGTTCTGAGTTTTCTAATGCCACACTCCAGTTTTGTTTGTTCTAGGAAAGTGCTCCTTTCCAGTGGATGATGCAGTGACTTAGCACAACTAGAACATTTAACTATTAGGTTTCTCTGAACTCCTATGAGACTTACTGCCTACACTTGTCATTTTGTCATTTTTGTACTTAATCATTTACTGTCCTATATTATTAAGGAATAAATTTTCCAGTGCTTGGTCAACCCATGAGTTTACTCTGCATAAGTAGATGGTGCACAGACATACTTGAGTACAGAGAAAAGCCAGTGCTGCCTCTTTTGGTTTATATATAGTCTTTGGTCTACTCTTTTGTTTTTTTGTTTTTTTTTGGTAGTTCTCTGGCTGGGAATCAAACCCAGGCCACGGCATGAGAGCGCCAAAGCCTGGCCACTATACCATACCACCAGGGAAACCCGCTTTGGTCTACTCTTGAAGAATTTTTCTTTGGGAAATATTATTGGTTGTTTTGTGTTTTAAAGCATTTGAGCAATTTTTGAAAAAAAAATAATTCATGTATTTAATAACATTACTTTTTTTTCATGTTATTTCTGCTTTATTGTTTCTTAAGTGAAGATCAGTATTCTTTTTTTTACAGGGAAGAAGAGTCTCTGGTAGATCAGTTTGTATTTGAAGCCTTGGTTACATATGTGGAAAGTCTGGCCTTATCACATACAGATGATAAATCCTTAGGTAGGTCTTATCCAAGCTTTAGTATGCATGCCAATTCTGTTTGCCTTAAAAGTCTTGATGAGCTTTTTCACTTCAGGGTTAAGCCTCAGTAATTGTCTTACAAGACGCTTTTCTCACAGCTCCCATTTAGAGCAATAGATGAGGAGGTAATACATGTCCCTGTAGTGCCTGAAATCCTGTTTGTAAAAGAGTCTGCCATGCTTTCCTCTAAGAGCATGTATCCCTGTTGGCCAATGAAATTGACCCCTGGTTCGTCAGAGATCCTGCCCAGGGCAGGTGTGGCAGTTTCATTGTGAGTTTCAACACCTGGTAGGTCAGAGATCTCGTTCAAGGTAGGTGGGACAATTTTGTGAGTTAAAGATGCACCGTGTACCCCTGGTGGCCACTGAGGTTGGACTCCTCATTGGTCAGAGATCCTGCCCAGGGCAGGTGGAACAATTTTATTGTGAGTTCCAATGAAGCCAGCCAGTTGTCATTGATACAACATGTGAAGGTGTAGGGAATTGTACAATGTAAAAAAAGTTTGATTTAATAACCACTGATGTAGTCAATGTCTACTCTCAACTCACAAATTATAGTTTAGAAAGTTGAAAGTAAGTCTCATTATAAGATTATAATAAAACGATTTGACTGTAATTCAGAAATAAAAAGATATATATTAGGTCACAAATAGGCTAAAGTAGATAGAGAATAATAAATGAGTGTTCACAACTAAATTCTGTCCAAAAACTGTTAAGAACATCATGTAATTTTTGAGCTGGACGACTCGTTTGAGATCTTCCCATTCAGTCTTCACACTAGTGAAGGCATGAAGCCGATAGAATGTAAGCAACCGGACTAGGTTCCATAGCTGTGTAGTGGCAGAACTTCTCTTTTGCTTACTAGATGTTTGTTTCTGTGTATTTTTTTAAAAGACAGATTGAGCTCTGCTATCCTTCATATTGATAGCCTATTAAGGGCAAAAATGCTTAAAATTTAGTCCTTACCATCAAAAAGCTTAATTAATATTGCTTTGTTTATTTAGACATCTTATCTAGGTGAATTTTTCTCAACAAGTGAAACTTTTAAAAAAATTACTGCCATATTTTAAAAACATAGAAAGGAAACTTTCTGGTAACAGAGGCTAAAATAAGTTGTGTGAGACTCCTTTCCTAAATAACCCTTGACATCTGTGGATGGTTTTACTATTCTATTTCAGTTTTTCTTCTACAGTGACTGTGGTATTAAACTGTATTAGAGTTTAACCTACATAAAAAGAAGGGGAGGTCAAGGAAATTACACCCCTTAAATAATAGATTTAAATTTAGGTACACAGGCTCTTGCCTGGTATGTGGGTTTTGTAATACCTGCAAAGTCTTTTCCATCTCAAATCCATAATATGAGGCTGTGCTTTGGCATGCTGCGGGGCTGGAGGAGCGCGGTCTCATTAGTTGTGGTATTGCTACATGTGTTAATATGCACCATACTATCTTGTAGTCTTAAATATGGGTTTTGTTTTGGACATGCAATGTAAATCATTTATTTAAATTTTGTATTCTGAGGGATGAAAAGATCATAACTATTGTAAAATGACATCTAATTAATAAATTAGACCAACAAACCTATGTTTTACTAATATTATATTAGTAATATTACTACTACTAATAATAATATTTGTAATCTGATAGATATTTTCTTTGGAAATAATATTTTTGTACTTGAGAACAGGTACAATTCAACAGTGTTGTGATGTCATCGATCACCTAAGGCGTATCATTGAAAAAAAGCACGTTTCTTTAAATGAAGCAAAAAAACGACGTAGGCCACGGTAGGTGATAGTGCTTCACTTTCCTTTCTTCCCTCAATGTGAAACTAATTCTCAGTTAATAAAGGAGAATCTGGGAGGGATGTGTAGAAATATAAAGAATTAATTTTCTAAACAAGGAATGTGTGGAAGTATGAAGAGGCAGTTTACCAAAGACATTAAAAAGCTTTGTGTTTGAAAATTCTTGGCATAAAGTATAAATTTGATTTCAGTTGGGATAGTGGATATAATTCAAAGATTAGTTGTGTAACTGAGAATTTATTTTACCTGCAGTAATTTGAATACAGATTTGATGTGGAATTATTTGACTAGAATATGCATGAACTATTATGGAGCAATTTGAAATATAAACTGAAATATTCAAATTAAAGGATTTTGACAGACATGGAATTATAGAATTATGAAATGAAACTGCTCAAAACCAAGACTGAGTTATTGACCAGTGGTTTCCAGTCTTCACTCTCATTTCCATCCCAGCAAGGTCTCATTCTCAGACAGGATAGGGATGTGCCACTCATCAGCCCCTCCAGATTTGTGCAGTGTACTCTTGTGTCTGCTGGTGGCTGCCACTCTGTGAAAGCATTAGCCCATGTAGACTGGATATTAATATTTAAAATCTATTATTCCAGATTCTACTGTTAACTTACAACATTTCTTTAAATCATAGATTCTCTAACTTGAGCATGCATCAGAATTACCTAGATGTCTAGTTAAAACACAGGTTGCTGGGCTCAGTCAGCCCTCAGAATCTGTTTCAGTAAGTCTGAGGTTGGGCTGAGAATTTCTGCCAAGTTTGTAGATAATACTGATGCAGCTTCTCCAGGGACCACAATTTGAGAGGCACTGCTTTATACCTTATATACTCTTTAGTTTAAAGTACAATGAAAAGGAAACATGAAAAAACTTGGTGCTGTTTTTTTAAGAAATTATTTAAAATTTTTACCTCAAAGAAAAAAAGGTTAGCAGCATTTATGACCTATTAACTCATAACATTTTGACTGTGTTCTGATAATCCATTAAAAACAAATCGAATGTTTTTTAATGAAGTTTCTATGTGTGTCAGTGTGGCAAAATTGAGTTTATGATTTCTAGATTCTTGGGTCAGTAAAATGCTAAAATGTTGGGGTGCATATTATATACCATGTGTTATCTCCATATAGAGGATTTCCACCTGTGGCATCATTGTGTTTATTGGATGTGGTTCAGTGGCTCTTAGCCCATTGCGGGAGGCCCCAGACAGAATGTCGACACAAATCCATAGAACTCTTTTATAAATTTGTTCCTTTATTGCCAGGTATGGTGATCTTTATGTTCTCTAAATGATGGGTTTTGCTTTTATCAGTAGTTTAGAGATATATACTTATTTAAATGTAACAAATAATGTTTCTAATAAATGTAGAAAATAAGGATGTTCAGTAACCTTTACAGATAGTTTGTATGACAAGTGATAAATTATGATGTACATTTCTCAAAGATTTAGAGAAAGAAAGAAAAAAAATGCTATTTTGATGTTAATCAAATGCTACAAAGGAAGTAAATTTAGAATTTCCAAGTATAATTTTTATTCCACATTTGTACTTTTTTATTTCATTTAAAAGAGAAGTTGAAGAGTTGGATGACCATTGCAGTTGTTAACATGATATTCTATTAAGATTTATAAATTTTACTAACCCATTTCCCATTTGCCCCAAGGATACTTGCTAGTGGCACTTAGGGCTTCAGCATTTAACCCAAGATAACTTGTGGATTATAGTCCTAACCTTGCTTTTCAGAGAATTACATCAAAACAGAACTGATGCAGATGGCACAGCTTTTATATTTTACTTTCACATTGAAAAACAGTCAGATTTGCTTCAGCCTCAAAGAATGTATTTATGTAAAATTAAAAGAATGGAGCAGTGAGCTGCACTTTTTTTCTAAACGGGAAATGGGGGAGTTCCCTGATGGTGTAGTGGCTTAGGGCTTTGGCGCTGGTGCTGTCAGCGCTGCTGCCTGGGTTCGATTCCCACCCAGGGAGCTGCCCACATACCAAAAAGCAAAAAAAAAAAAAAAATTTTTTTTTAAACGGGAAATGGGTTAATATTTAATGAAATTACACAGTTGTTTTATTTCAGTATGCAACTAGTAAGAAACTGCTAGTCTCCTAAATCTGAATGATCTCAGATTATTGTGATTTTTTTTAAAAATAGGAAGCCTTTGAAGGATTTTGTTTTATTTTATTTTATTTTTTTATGTGAGAGTTCCCTGGCTAGGGAACGAACCTAGGCTGCAGCGTTGACAGCGCCGAAGCCTTAGCCACTACACCACCAGGGAACTCCCCAGATTATTGTGATATTAAAGGAAAGAAGTGAACGTATGCTTTTCAGTAATTATTGCACTAACCTGAAATAATTACTCAGTTTTTTAGAAATGAATGTATTGTTCTGTTTTCTCCAGCAAGTTCAACCCCAGGTTTGGTAGAATAGTCATGAGGAAACTGTGTTTCAGGACAGACCCAGGACCTGGCTGCCCCCCTTTCAGTGCACTGTGCACTAGTCCAAAACTAATACATGCTATGGTGTATGCATCTGGGTGAGAAGGGAGACAGTGCACTGCAAATCAAGATAGAGAATCAGTTCTCTTTAGAAAATGGGGTGAGGTACTACTTTTGGGCATTTTCTTCATGAAAGAAGAGTAAAAATTACTTCATGTAATTCTAAAACTTAGAAGAATTCTATATTTTGTTATACTGTAGAATATATTATAGTATATTATGTTATATACTATGTATTTTATATATTATATATTATATTCATAGTATATATTATATATGGTATGTATCTAATATCTACTGTTCTATAATTTTATTTATATAGTGGAAGTGTGTATTTATATTTTTAACTTAGAGAATTGTTTAAAAAACAATTATTAGTATTTTATATTTGCTTACAGCTTTTATTTAAAGTTTGTTTTGTATGTTAAGTCAAACTTATACCAACCCTGTAAAGTCAGTCAGGGGTAGAGGGGTGGGGCACTTTTTTCACCATTTCTAAATGATACTGAGGCCCAGGTATTACATAGGTAGAACTACTTGTTGGAAACCCTACCTCATATTTGGGTCTTTGGCTGTCTCTGGCCCACACAGTTTCTAGTGATGTCAACTTTACTGACCCCAGACATTTCTATTACCTGTCTTTTCAGTTGCCTCTCATTCGACCTCATATATTTTCAATGAAATAAATGAGTTCTACGTCTCAGAATTGTTTTTGTAAAACTAAGGATGCCAAGTAGTAGATGAACCTTACCCTGCTACCAGCATACAATTTTTATAAAATTAATGAGTATTCTTTGACTTACCTTTTCAGTGTCCTGCAGTTGTGATCTGCATCTCTTCTATATCTTTTCTGCTAATGGATTTTAATAGTTTTTAAGAGATTCATTAGGTGTCTCTTTAGATCAGACTTTTAGTTTTTGTTATTTTATTATTGGGGGATGCTATTTTTAACAAGGCACAGTGATTAGGTGAAATAATTTTAATTATGTGAAAGTTATATATATGTTCACTGTTCTTTTTTTAAGGCAACAGATCCCCTTCTTTATGGCTGAAAGATATTCTCAAGAAAGAAGATACTTCCTTTCTCATAAACACATTTGAGGGTGGGGGAGGAGGTTGTGATCGGCTGTCAGGCATTCTTGCTCAGCCAACCCTCTTCCACCTGAAAGGGCCGTTCAGTCTAAGAGCTGCCCTGCAATGGATGGACATGCTTCTGGCAGCACTGGAGTGCTACAACACATTTATTGAAGAGAAAACCTTTGAAGCACCGGAGGTCCTTGGTAGGTAAAATTTACCCTCTAAGTTAGTGGTATTCAGGTCTGTCTGGAATCATTTTGGAGAAAAGATTGATGGGATTTTGATGAGACAGTTTGCTGCTGTCCCAAAATAACAGTAACAGTGGCAACAGCATCATTTATTTTGTACTGTGCAAAGTGCTTTACCTGCATCCTTATTTAATCTCACAATGAGGATGTGAGTATGACTTAGATGACACAATTGAGGCTACAATAACAAAGTCTATACTTCCTTTTTGCCTTGTCCACAGGTTCTTGACCCTTTTATAAAAATAACCTTTTAAGGTTTTGATTTGTATGTGGTAAATTAAAAGTTCTTCCTGACCTAGGGTTTTATGATCTTATTTATATTTCTATGTAGCATGTCTTTGGTTTTCTTACATTTTCCTACTAAGCATTTTTATTATAGTATGTTAATAACAGCATTTGCAGAGAGGCAGATTGTTAGGTAGAATGTTTCATTTGTTCCTTAGCCCATGCTGGGACGAAGAAGGTAAGCAGGCTCCATCCTTTTGCTGACCTAAATGGGACTGTGAGGATAGGAGATGGCTTTTGGGAGGTTTATCTCTCTCAGGATAGAGCATCTGGAGCTGACTTGGTTGATAGATGTGCTCTCTGCTTTGTGGTTCTCTGAGCAGGCATATGTTAATCTTCCAGGGTTTCACTTAAATTCCTTTAGGAGCTGAAATACAGACTTGCCACTCAGAACATGTTCTCTTATTTCAATGATTTTTAGTACAGAGGGAGAATCTGCTCCAGTGGTGGTGGTGGTGGCTGCTAATTAAAGGAACTACGATTCTCTTGTTAATTCCATCAGAGGTGAGGTCCATGTTATGGAAAATTGGGAGAAAGGAACCAGGCCGTTTTCCTTCTAGCGTGAGGATGGTGGAGCCAGGCATAATGGGGAGTGTATAATGTGTGTGCATGCACACATGCGAAGGTTCAGGAAAGCAGATTTTATACTATTCTAAGAAAATCTGATTTCCTAGAATGAGGTTCTATGTGATTCTAGCATGAGATTATCAGAAGGCTAGGTCAAAAAGTTGTGAAACTAAGAACAGCAATAGTAGCTGTTCAGTTTCAAATAGTACCTTAATTTATTGTTTTAAGAGATCTCAGTATATCCTCATTTTGATAATTTAAACAAGGAGAAAAGCATAGACAATATTTGAAACCTCTCTCCTTATCACATTCCCTAGTGATAAACACTGTAACAGTTTAGCGTTTACTTTTCTCAACTTTTTTATACATACTATATATATTTTCTGATTGTTATATTTTAGTTAATGGGGACACTGTGTACTTTACTGTAATTTACTTTTTAAAAAGAAACAACATATTGGACATCTTTTTATGTTGGTACTTATAGCTTGATCTAACTTAAATGTATACATATTACTAAATTATGTGAACATATTAGAATTAAGTAGTCTTAAAACAATAGTATTTATTTATCCTGTGAGGGGAAGTAAACATTTAAAATGGTATACTTTCATTCAAACTTAAAAGTTGACCAAAAATATTTATTTTCCTTATAGCTTTCTGGTATGTTGTAAATGTTGACATTTTAATAGAAAACTGAACGTTACTTGAAGAAAATGATTAATTGGAATCTAAATGGTATAGTAGTCTTACATTTACCATCATCAGCTTTAAAATACAAGTCTTTTCTTTTTATTGTGAAATTTATTGGGGTGACATAGGTTCCAGGTGTACAATTCTGCCGTACATCATCTGTGTGTTATGTGTTCATCACCCAGAGTTAGTTCTCTTTCCATCACCATATATTTGAGATCCTGTCCCTTCTCTCCTACCACCCATATGTTCAGATAACCACTATCATTAAATTATTGATTGTGTTCATGAGTTTTTGTTTGTTTGTTGCTTTCAACTTTGTGTTATACAAAGAATGAAATCATATGGTTCTTGGTTTTTTTTCTGTGTGGCTTATAATGCTTTGCATGATGGTCTCAAGATCCAACCATGTTGTGATAAATGGCCCTATTTCATCTTTTCTTATGGCTGAGTAATATTCTTTAGCCAGTTGTTTATCAGAGGGCACTTTGGCTATTTCCATGATTGGGCCACTGTGAATAGCGCTGTGATGAACATTGGGGTGCATATATCTTTGCGAACTAAGCCTTTCAAATTTTTTGGATAGATACCCACAAGTGGGATTGCCAGGTCATATGGTAACTCTGTTTTAATATTTTGAGGAAACTCCATACTGTCCTCCATAGTGGTTGTACCAGTTTGCTTTCCCACCAGCAGTGTACCAGAGTTCCTTTTTCTCCACACTCTCTCTAGCACGTGTTATTCCTTGTCTTGTTGGTAATAGCCATTCTAACAGTTGTGAGGCAGTATCTCATTGTGGTTTTGATTTGCATTTCCCTATTAGTAAATGGTGCTGGAAAAATTGGAAAACCACATTCAAAAGAATGAATCTGAACTGTGAATTGTCACTACATACAATTTCTTTACTGAAAATTTTGCACAGTCCTTGGATTATTACCATTCCATACTCCTTACGTTTTTTCTTACCTAAAGTATTATGCTTTTGTGCTTATGTTTTTCCTTACAACCCTACCTATGTCTTTGCAACAAAGGTTTCATGTGTTTAAAGGTTTCTTCTGTGTTGAATTATCAACACATTTGTTACTAAGGGCATGTTATATTCCTTACTACCGTAACAGCATAAATATAGTAGATTCTCAGTTAACTGGCACCCATGACAGACAAAGGTATAATAGTATTATTTCTTTGATTTTTTTGCCCTTTGCTTGAGAGTGCTGGTTGCTTGAGTTCCAGTTAATGGAGAGTCTACTATATAATAAACGTTTTTATACTTATTATATGTAAAGAGTAATATAATATGGTTAGAATTCTATTTTTGTTAGATTTCAATACTAAAAAAAAAACTTGTTTGCATGAACAAGTACCATATTTGAATAATTGTAAAATGCACGTTTTTCCCACATTGAACTATTTATGGTTGGAATGTGTCATATAGCCCATGGTCTGTTGTATTCAAGGATATTTGGTATTTGAGAATTAATTTTTAACATATTTTCTCTCAATTCTTTGAATATATTCTGACTTACCAGAATTGGTTTTAATGATCTGTCATTTGACAGTTTAACTTTCCTTAAATTTTATGAAAACAAAGAATTGGAAACTGTCTGAGTTGTGAAAGGATTTCTTACTTAACCATTAACTTTACTCATTCTTTCAACACCTTTGTAACTACTTTAAATTGTTGTTTTGGGACTCCATAGGTCTTTATACTGTGAAATCATGAACTACAGTAAGATTGAAGAAAGGAGAAAGGTGTATCTGCCTTGCTTTTGTTAAGCAGGAGAAGGGTAACCATGAATGAGTTGGAGATGGGAAAGGAGCACCAGCACAATCATGTTTTCAGATGAATGAGTTTTATTAAAAAGTCCATATGAGTGTTGATTTGAAATTGATTTCATGAAATGACCAGTGTCTATATACACCTATTTGAAAACAACTGCCATAATTGTTCTCTGTTGCCATTTTGAAGAACATTTGTTTTTGTTTTTCCGTTATTCAAAACAATGCTAAAATGAACATCCTTACAAACACAGTTTTCAATTCTGCCATTTCACTAGGATACAATTTCAGTGTTGGATCAATGCATGTGAGCTTTTTAACATTTTATAGACACTGGCATACACATTTTTTTAAACCTTTTGGTATGATTTGCCAAATTGCGCTTCAAACACCACAAGTAGTGTTTGAGAAGCAAGACTTAATGGTCTATACATGTGTTCTTACTGCATGAATCTAGAGGTGAATTCTATTTGAATGATATTAATTCTGAAATCTTGAACTGAGAAAAAATAACTGCCATTTTATTCAACTTGTTTTTTAAAATTTTGAATTTTGACTAAAAGTACAAGGGCTGTCCAGAAAGTATCCAGCCATGTCATGAAAGATACAGGCATTTATGACTGGATTTTTTCTGAACAGTCCTCATGTATCATTCCTATATTTAAAGAAAAAATTTTACATTAACTTTAGTGACGTTAGAGGGTAGCATAGATTAATATTTAATGTAATTTTTCTAGGTACTGAAACACAGTCTTCACTTTGGAAGGCCGTGAATTTCTTTTTAGAAAGCATTGCTATGCATGATATTATGGCAGCAGAAAAGTACTTTGACTTTGGGGCAACAGGTAACAGACCCAGCCCACAAGAGGAAGAAAGATATAATTACAGCAAATGCACAATTGTTGTTCGGTTGATGGAATTTACCACAACGCTGCTTAGCATCTACCCAGAAGGCTGGAAGGTAGGGTCACTCCTGCTGCTCTACTAATTTGAGGTTAGTACTTGGCACTGGGAAAATACATACAAAGTACCCATAGAAGTGGTTTTGGCTTTCTTAAAACTTTTCATTGCTGTAGGAATTATCTATTTTTGAAAATAATAAAACTTTGCATGTACCTCAGGTGCTTGTTGTGTGAATAAAATACAAAATAGTTTTTTGGGTTTTTGTTTTTGTTTTTGTTTTTTTGGGGTAGTTCCCTAGCTGGGAATCAAACTCAGATTGCAGTGTTGACAGCGCCGAAGCCTAGCCACTACACTACCAGGGAACCCCCCCAAAATAGTTTGTTTTTTTTTTTTAATTTTTTTTGGATATTGTATTCTATACTATGACCAAACATCTGCCTTAGGAAGGATAATTAGCAAATATTTATAAATATAGTATCTGTGATGCTTATATAAACAAACTGCAGTCATTCCATTCAGTTAAAGCTCCTACTATATGCCAGGCCATCTTCGTTAGGTACAGCATTGCCCTAATGAACCAGGGGCTGGAAAACTATGGTCCACAGGCCAAGTCCCACCTGCTGCCTGCTCTTGTAAAGATAGTTTTATTTGAATACTCCAGGTTCATTTGTTCACATGTTGTCCATGACCACTTTCACACTGTTATTGTAGTTAATTAGTCGTAGCAAAGTCTCTATACCCTGCAATGCCAAAAACATTTATTGTCTGACCCTTTACAGGGAATGTTTGCCAGCCTTCACCCTAGCCAGGCAAAAATTCCCAGCTTCATGGACCTTATACTCTAGTGAAAATCTAAATCTTGGCTAACAGATGTGTTTTTTATTCAAATCCATCTTTTACAGCTTCTTGAGAAGTATTTATGTAATACAAACCTTATGAAACTCTTGGTGAAAACCCTCTGTGAGCCCTTGAACATAGGTTTCAATATCGGTGATGTCTCCGTCATGGATCATCTTCCCAATGTTTGTGTGAACCTGATGAAAACACTAAAGAAGTCCCCATATAAAGATATCCTAGAGATGCACCTCAAGGAAAAAATAACAGCACAGAGGTGGGGATTCAGATCGTGCCCAGGGTCAGTGTTGTGGGATGTGAGGTTGCAACGTGCTCTGGCAACTGTGTGTATTCTTTCTGTAGCTCTCTTCAAGTAAAGGACCTCATCAATGGGGTGTTTGGTGCAGAGGATCTCATCAGTTGTTTGAAAATCATCTATTTAGCAAATGCCTTCCCTGCACCTTAGTGTACACAAACCTTGGATGTGACTTAACCCCATGTTGATTTCCAAAGCTGGATTAGTACATGGGCCCCTCATTTTATGTTAGCCTGTGTTTGCTTTCCAGGCTATGTCATGAATTTGCGTGCTGGGTAGTTAGTAATATTTACTAACATACATTCATAGCAGTACACATGTATTTTTTGGTGTATTTTGATAATTTAATGAGATCACCACTGATCTAAGTTTTTCTTTTTTGCTTTTTTCACATGGCTAGCATTGAGGAGCTCTGTGCTGTTAATCTGTGTGGCCCTGATGCTCATGTGGATAGGGCCATGCTGGCTTCTATCGTGTCAGCTTGTAAGCAACTTCATAAAGCTGGTTTTTTGCATATTGTATTACCATCTCAGGTAACCACAGCCAATTTGTTTTTACATTTCTCTTAGCTTTATTATGCTAATTAGTCTATTTACATTAGTCTATTTATATTCTTTTTTTAAAAACATCTTTTGTGTATAGAGTATGCTGAAATGGAAATTATAGAAGTACTTGATCTATGCATGTAAGGTGTTTACAAGAATATAAATGGGAAAGTAAATATAAAAATGTATAACAATATAAAATAAAGGGCATGTGAGTATTTCCAGCAGCTTTCTGAAGAATGTTAGGGACTAACTGCTATTGACCTTTGTAGCTAGGTGACATAAATTAAAAACATAGCATGGAAAGCTAGTTGAGTGAAAATTTTCCTGACAATTGTCAGTATTAGTTAACATGGATTTATAAACTAATGAAAGGTATGAAATTGTTTTTCTGAAAAATATCTTATTGCTGGGTATTTCAGTGTTGACTTTCTTTTAGTCTGTAGATCAGCATCATTCTATTGGCACAAAACTTCTTTTCCTGGTTTATAAAAGCATTGCACCTGGACAGGAACAACAATGCCTTCCTTCGCTGGACCCCAGTTGTAAGCGATTGGCAAGTGGAGTTCTGGAGTTGGCCTTTGCTTTTGGAGGACTGGTAGGAAAAACAGCTGCCTGCTATGCTTATCCTAATGATGTAAATATATAACTCACATGCATTGTGTCTTTAAAAACAGGAATTTAGTTGGGTAAGTTCTTAGCTGCATAAGTACTTGAATGATTTACGTGAGCTGACTTCCTAAAAGTTTTGGTTTTGTTTTTTTTTTAATAAAAAAATAGAACAGCATTCTCTTAAATTGAGGTTATGTCTTTACCTCTTTGTTTCCAAAAGGACTTTAGGCAGAGAACAGCTGAACTGTGTTGACACGGTGACCTCTTCTTCCCCTATCCTTGGTGATTCTTCACATGCTGGTTAGGGAGAGCCCCTGGGGATATAATTCCAGAGACAGCACAAGAAAATTTCTTCATTGTTTGAATTGTACAGTGCTGACCTCAGACAATCTGCTATAGCTGAGACCTGCCAGCCCCTACTGAGGTTCACTCCATTGTACCCATCATCTTTTCTCACAAGGCAGAAATCTCTTTTCCCATTTGTTTGCATAATGTAAACAAATTACATATTTAAATTGTCTAAAAATACTCACCCTTAACTAGACTGTCCCCTCCAAGCAACAAGATTCTGAAAATTGGGGAGAAACATGAGTCTGGCAGTATTTCTTTTCCAAAATGAAGCATAGAAAATGGAAGCTCATTGAAATGTGTACAATTCAAAGATGAACCCAGGCCTTTAAATATCAGGCTATCTTTAAATCTTACTGTGTGATTTTCTACTTTCAAAGTTAATAGCTACCTAAGGGGTCTTTTTGTAACATTTAAGATATGTATGTCTGTTATCACACTTTTTTTCTTCTCAGTGTGAATGCCTTGTGAGTCTTCTTCTGGACACAGCAATGTTGTCTATGCCATCCTCAGGAGGGTCACAGAGAAACGTCAGCTTCTGTCATGGAGAGTATTTTTATAGCTTGTTCTCAGAAACAATCAACATGGAATTATTGAAAAATCTAGATCTTACTGTATTGGAGCTCATGAAATCATCTGCAGATAATCCCAAAATGGTAATGAAATATTACTTTAAGTAAAGTATATTTTCTTAATATAAAGCTTATATTCCTGAAATACAAGGCCTTTCCAGAAAAAAAAATCTAGTCATAAATGCCTCTATTTTTCTTGTTACATGGCTGGATACTTTCCAGATAGCCCTTGTATTATCATTGAAACAAAACAAGATCTCTTCCTGGAAGGTTTAAAGCTCTTGCCAATGTTTAAAAACAAAATCAAAGGAAACAAAACACAGCCTTTATGAATAGTTAATAATCGAAGTTAAAACATTGATCGTTTATTCTAATATCTCACTCCTCCAAAATTTCTAGGCCTAATACTATGAGGCGGGCTGATAAATTTTGCCTCTATTGTAATTTTGTTTTGTTACATTAGACATACCTGGATATAACTGGTTCTGTGTAGTCACATGGTATTAGTCCTCCATCAGATGCTTACATTTTTCACCCAGTGCACTTGAAATGGAAGAGTGTTCAGACCAAAACACAGTCAATGTGACCTTTCTAGCTAAGGCCTGAGATTTGAATTTTTTAAGCTGAGGTGATTCCTTATGACAGTATTCCATGCACTGCCTTTTGTTCTTGGTGTTATTACGATGGACCCAAGTTTCATCACCAGCAATGATCTTCTTTAAGAATTCCTCATCTGTTTCAAAATGTTCCAGTAGTTCCTGAGAAATGTGAAGTCTGAACTTTCATTTCATCAGACAGCAGGCACAGTACCCACCTGGCATAAACTTTGCAGAACTCAAAACACTAATAATGTATCTCACTGTCTCCTTAGAAATTCCTAATTCACCAGCAATTTCTTTTTGTTGGATGCAGTAATTTCTGCAGACCAGTTCTTCAGTGCAATCTTGATGAAGCTGATCACATGCAGTCATGTACCTTCCACTTCATGGTTTGTCACTCACATCTGCTGCCTCACTTCTCTGTCTTTGAACTGCCTCACCCACTGTCTTACTGTCCTCATGTCAGCACACTAGTCATCATTGCACTCGTCTGTGAATTTCAATTGGAGGAACTTTTTTCGCTGTTAAGAATTCAGTAACAGGACGCTGTTTGAACCAAACTTCTGAAACTCTTCCATTTCAGTATGGACTGGGTGAAAAATGTAAGCATCTGTGTGTGCAAGGTCAAGAATGATGGAGGAGAGATATACCATGTGGTTACTCAGAACTGATTATATCCAGATATGTCTAATGTAATAGAACATATTGCAGAGGCAAAATTTATCAGTCCATCCTCATATAAAACACAGCTATGTAGGATATTGATTTTTGTCAAGATTTGGCATTGGAGCTCATAAACCTTTCCTGAGGCCCAAGCCTGCCTTTGCTTCTGCACCAACCACGAGCTGGCTTTGTACATTCTGGTGTCATTTCCTGCATGTTCTTGCTATAGCCTACTTTGCCCCTTACACTGAACCTTTGGAGATACTATTTAATATATGTTGATTTTGGTTTGCTAAACATAGACAGTTTTGAAATTTAACCTGGTCTGTAGACAATTAGAAAGTGTTAACTGTTGGAATGACCATTTTAAGGGAAAATTGTTTAATTTTCTACTGTGTTAAGCTTTTATTCCAAACACTGCTTGTTGTCCATTGTAGGGTCGTATTTTGTGTTAGACTCACTAGGAATTTGCATTTTTTAAAGTTATAAGTAAAACTGTAGTAGACCCACAACACTCAGTAAATATAACAATGTGGGCTTTTAAACTGTTCAGACTTCTAGTGAAGATGATGGATAAAAACCATATGCATTTATCTCCACCTCCTCAAATCTCTCTAAAATGACAAACAGGTTTTTAAGAAAAGCACAATCTTAAAGGACACAGAGAAAGGGAGAAAAGACAAGAGTGATAGTACTTTGGAAACTGAAAAGCAAAAGGACAAGTGGTGACAGACTTCGGAGTCCCAAGAATGCTTCCGTGTGACTGTAGTAATGGGAAGATGGGCAGCTGATTTGAGCTGCAGAACTCAGAAAGGAGTCAGGCGATGGAGACCCTGGGCTTCTGGGGTACAGAGATAGCAGGGCGTGAACTGGTTAAAGATTAGCCATCACCTGTGGTCAAGGGGACTGATCATTCCCACTTGAAACTGGAGGTGGTTGATTCTCTGGCTAGGAATAACATTTCTGGACTGGGGGACCCTAAGCATGGTTGACCATAAAGAATACTTTTTGCTTTTTGCCTTTAAAGAAAGACCTTTAGTGAAGATTAGAATCCCATTCAATATATAATACAAGTATCTCTTTTAAGCAGTGTAGTAAAGTTTAGAATACTTTTTTTTTTTATTTTTTCTTTTTGGTATGTGGGTAGCTCCCTGACCGGGAATCGAACCCAGGCTGCAGTGGTGGCAGCACCAGCGCCGAAGCCTTAAGCCACTACACCATCAGGGAATTCCCCTGGAATACTTTTTATCATAACAGAAACATGTTGTTATTTCATTAGTGTTTTGTACTTTTATCTCTCAAGGTTTATGTCAGTTCTCCAACTCTACTAATTGTGATCTTCCACTAAATTTTTTAAACAACCAAAGTATTTATGGTGTATGCTTTTATATATATATATATATATATATATATATATATATATATATATTGCCCATTTTTCTGTTGGGATGCACATTCTTAATAATTTATAAAAGATTTTTCAGAGATATTTGTGTGTTAAAGATAGTAGACCTCTCTGTCATGTATGCGGAAAGTACTTTTTCCTACTTGTCATTTACCTTTCAGTCTTACTCGGAGCGTTTCTTTTATATGGAAGTATTTTAATTTTTATTGTTAAACTTACCTTTTTATTGTTTTCATCTTTTGTTGTACTTAGAAAGACATTCTCTTGGACAGTATTGTCTTTTAAATCTGCCCATATTTTATTATTATTTTTATAGTTTCTTTTTGTAGTAAATGTAAATAATACAAAGAACACTATAGAAATGACATTTTCCCCCCAAATGGTTACATATTGGACAAACATTTATTCTCTAATGCATATTTTCCTCATTGATTCAAGATTATAAATTTTTCAAATGCTAAATCTCTATACATATTTGGTTCTAAGGTTGGACATTTTAATTTGTTAACATAACCATCTGTCTCTTTTTCAGCCAGTATCCTTTGTTTTGATTTCAGCAGTTTTAAGATACATTTTAATATCTAGTGAGATTCTTTATAGTTTTGTATATCAGAATTCTTCCAGGTATACTTGTATGTTTATTCCTCAAAGTGAAATTTAGAATCATTTCATCAATTCCCTTACCACTCTCTCCACAAAATTACTCAGAAATTTATAATGTTCTGAATAAATTTAAACTGAATTGACCTCTTAAAAAAATTAAGCCTACTTTTTCTATGGCATGTCTTTCCATTTATTCAAATTTTACACATTCTAAAATCCTTTTCTTCATAATAGTGTTAAAATTTTATTTATCTGTTTCCTTGACATTTCTTGTTAAGATCATTTGTAGTATTAAATGTTATTTAATTCTAAATGTAAATGGAATGTTTTTCCTTAATATTTTTTATAAGATGTGATATATCAGAAAACCACTGATTTTATTTATTTTGTAAGCATTCGTATTAATGAATATGCTTTTCTTTTTTCCAGTTTCATTGAGATACAGTTGACAAGTAACATTATTAGTTTTTGGTGCACAACATGCTGATTTTATTTGTGTGTGTGTGTGTGTGTGTGTGTGTGTGTGTGTTTATAATTACTACAATAAGATTAATTAACATCTGTTACTTTACAAGTTACATTTTTTTCTTGTGTTGGCTATTGTAAATAATGTTGCAGTGAACATGGGGGTACAGATACTTTTCTAGATAGTGATCTTGTTTTCTTCAGATAAATACCCACAAGTGGAATTGCTGGATCATATGATTATTCCAATTTTAATTTTTTGAAGAACTGACACACTATTTTATAGTAGTTGCACCAAATTATGTTCCCACCAACAGTACATAGGGTTCCCATTTCTTCACATTTTCACCAACATTTGTTATTTCTTGTTTCTTTTATAATAACCATTCCCACAGGTATGCGGTGATATAGTTTTGTGGTTTTGATTTGCATTTCTGTGATGATTAAGGCTGTTGAACACCTTTTCATGTACCTGTTGGTCATCTGTATGTCTTCTTTAGAAAAATATTTATTCAGTTCCTCTGCCTATTTTTTAATTGGACTGTTTTTTTACTGTCGAGTTGTTGAGTTTTTCATAAACAAAGTCTGTCCTGAAAAAATCCAGCCATTGTCAATATAAAACAATTGGTTTGTGCAACATCAGTGTAACCTGGCAGCCAAAGAGAGTGGACTGGAATGCACATGCGTGAATAATGACAACTTACTTCACTGTACTAGTCAGTAGGGGCACTAGACTCCATTGAGTGAAAATGTGTACAGGGTAGCCATCACATTTAAAATGACTGAGTGAGTAGAGCAATGAATCTGCATTAAATTTTGCATTAAGCTTAAATGTTCCTCTGCAGAAACTATTTGAATGATTCCTAAGGCTTTCAGGGATGATGCAGTAAGTGCTGCGCAAATAAAAGTGTGACACAAGCACTTCAGAGATGGTTGAGAATCTGTTGAAACTGATCCACGTTCTGAAAGACCTGTAGCAAGCAGAACACCTGAGAATTTGGAACATGTATGGGCTGCAATCAACAAAGATTGTTGATTGACAGTGCAAGAACTAGACGTTGAGCTGGGGATTCCAAAAACTATTGTGTCCAAGATTTTGACGCAGGATCTTGGCATGAAACGTGTCATGGCAAAATTCTTTCCACAGCTTCTGCTGCCAGAGCAGAAGGAACATTGTGCTGCAGTTGCTAATGACTTGTTTCAGACTACTACCAATGAACCAGATTTCCTAAAGAAGATCATCACTGGGAATGAATTGTGAGTCTATGGCTACCATTCAGAAATGAAAGCCCAGTCATTCCAATGGAAGTCACATGGCTTTCCACACTCCAAGAAGGATTGGCAAAGTTATAGCAAGATCAAGACTATGTTAAATGTGTTTTTTGATTGGGTAGGTGTTGTTCATCACAAGTACACTTCTCCAGGCCAAACAATTAATAAGGAATGTGAGTACTACCTCAGTGTTCTTCATCAATTTAGATAAGCAATACAACATAAATGACTGCAGTTATGGGCAGCTGGTGATTGACAGCTTCATCATGACAATGCACCTTCCCATGCATCATCATATCTCATGCAGAGTTTTTTAGTGAAACATTAAATCGCCCAGATGACTCAGCCCCTCTACAGCCCATATTTGGTGCTGCGACTCTGGCTTTTCTCAAACTAAAATCACCTTTGAAAGGGAAGAGATTTCAGACCATCAGTGAAATTCAGGAAAATAGAACAAGGTTGCTGATGGTGGTTCCAACAAAAGATTTTGCAGACTGTTTTGAACAGTGGAAGAGATGCTGGGAGAACTGTGAGGTCTCAATGTGCCTTTGAAGGAGACTAAGGTGTCATTGTCCTATGTACAGTGTTTCTTGTATCTTGTATCTTCTTCAAGAAAAGTCTCTGTTTTTAATAGTACATGGCTGGAGACTTTCTGGACAGACCTCATATTTTGGGTATTAACCCCTTATCTGATTACATGATTTGGAAATACTTTCTTCCATTCTGTCACTTGCCTTTTCATTTTGTTGATGATTTTCTTCGCTATGCAGAAGCTTTTTAGTTTGATGTAGGTGTACTTGTTTATTTTTGCTTTTGTTGCCTTTGCTTTTGATGTGAAATCTAAAAATTCATTGCCAAGATAAATGTCAAGGAGCCTAACCCCTAAGTTTTCTTCTAGGAGTTTCATAGCTTTAGGTCTTACATTCAAGTCTTCGGTACATTTTAGTTTCATTTTTGTGTATTGTGTAAGATAGGAGTTGAGTTTTCTTCTTCTATATATGGCTATCAAGTTTTCAGAACAACATTTATTGAAGAGACTTATCTTTTCGCCAATGTATATCCTTTCTCTGTCGTCTATTTTTTGTGGGTATATTGTTGAACTCTATTTTGTTTCATTGATCAATTTATCTTTTTATATCAATACCATACTGTCTTGATTACTTCAGCATTGTAATAGAGTGTGAAACCTCCAGATTTGTTCTTTTTTCTCAAGATTGCTTTACATTTTGGTGTCTTTTCTGATTCCATGTAAATTTTAGGATTGTTTGTTCTGTTTCTCTGGAAAATGCCATGGGAGTTTTGGTAAGGATTGCATTGAGTCTGTAGATTTGTTTAGGTAGGATGTACATTTTAACAGTATTAGTTCTTACATTCCCTGGGAATGGAACAATTTTTCTCTTATTTGTGTCTTCAATTTTTATTTATCAGTGTCTTGTAGTTTTCAGGGTGTAGGTCATTCACCTCCTAGGTTAAATGTATTCCTGTATATTTTCATTTTGATGCAATTGTAAGTGGAATTGTTTTCTTAATTTCTTTTTTTAATTGTTACTGGTATATAGAAACAACAGATTTTTGAATATTGACTTTGTATCCTATAACTTTATTGAACTCATTGATTAATTGTAACAGGTTTTGGTGGAGTCTTTAGGGTTTTTTATATATAATATGTCAGCTGCAAATAGAGACTTTTTTCTTTCTGATTTAGATACCTTTTATTTCTTTTTCTTGTGTAATTGCTCTGGCTGAGACTTACAGAGAGTGAGTTTCCTTGTCTTGTTCCTGATCTTAGAGAAAAAATTTTGAGCTTTTCAGCATTGACTCTGATGTTAATTGTGGGCTTGTCATATATAATTTTTGTTATGTTGACTATATTCCCTCTATACCTAGTTTGTTGAGACTTTTTATTATGTGTGGATGTTAATTTTTATCATATGCTTTTTCTGCATCTATTAATGATTATATGATTATTATTTTATTAATGTGGTGTTTCTCATTGTTGATTTGCATTTGTTGAACCATCCTTGCCTCCCTGAAATAATTCACACTTCACTGTGGTCTGTGACCCTTTTAACCTATTGTTGAATTTGTTTAGCTAATATTTGGTTTAGGAATTTTGCATGTATGTTCATCAGGGAAGTTTCCCTGTAATTTTCTTTCTTTGTAATTTCCTTGTCTGGTTTTGGTATCAGGGTAATGCTGACCTCATAAAGTGAATTTGAAGGTGTTTTCTCCTCTTTTATTTTTAGAAGACTTTGAGAAGAATTGGTCTCAGTTCTTCTTTCTTTCTTTATTTTTAAAGATTTTTATTAAAATATAGCTAACATACAATAGTTTCAGGTGTACACCATAATTGAACATTTATATACCTAAAGAAGTGATGACCATGATAAATCCAGCAACCATCTGACGCTGTTACATCCCTGTGGCTTACTTGTTTATACCTGGAAAATTGGACCTTGGAATAAGATTCTCCTTCACATGTCCCCCCCTTTTTTAATTTTTCAATTAGAGTTGACATTCAGTATTATTGTACGTGAATTTGAGGTATACAACATAGGGGTTAAGAAGTGAACCCCCTGACTGGTCTAGCCACCTGGCAGTATACATAGTTATTACCATATTACTGACTATATTTCACATGCTTTATTTTACATCCCCATGACTATTTTGTAACTACTAATTTGCTCTTTTTACTTCACTTTTTTTCACCATGCCCCAACCCGCTTCATCTGTCACCTTGATAAATCTAGTACCTGTCTGACAGTATACATATTTATTATAATATTACTGACTATATTCTTTATGCTATACCCTGCATCTCTATTTCTGCTTTGTCACAACCAATCTGTACTTCTTAATCCCTTTCCCTTTTTCACTCCCCCAACCTGCCTCCCATCTGGCAACCATCAAATTGTTCTCTGTATCTATGAGTTTGTTTCTGCTTTGTTTGTTTATTTTGTCCTTTAGATTCCACATATAAACAAAATTATATTGCATCTTTCTTTCTCTGTCTCACATATTCTACTCAGCAGAATGCACTCCTGGTCCATCCATGCTACCACAGATTGCAAATACCTATTCCTCTCCATGGCCAAGCAATATTCCATTGTATATATGTACCACCTTCTCTCTATCCATTTATCCATCTGCAGATACTCAGGCTGCCTCCACACCTTGGCCATTGTAAACAATGCTGCAATGAACATGTGGATGCACATGTTCCCTTGAAGTAGTAGCATTTTGGGTTTCTTAGAATAAATACCCAAAATTAGGATTACTGGGTCGTTTTTTTGTTTCTTGTTACAGCTTTTGTTTTAAAGTCTATTTTTTTCTGGTATAAGTCTTGTTACCACAGTTTTTGTTTGTTTGTTTCCATTTACATGATAATCTGTTTTCATCTCTTTACACTCAGTCTGTGTGTGTCTTTCAATCTGAAGTGAGTCTCTTGTAAGCAGCATATTTAAGAGTTTTGTTTTGTTATCCATTCAACCCTCCATGTCTTTTGATAGGAGCATTTAATCCATTTACATGTAAAGTAATTGTTGATAGAGAAGTAGTTATTGCCATTTTATCCATATTTTGATCCCCCCCCCACCCCCCCATTTCAAAGACGTCTCTAACATTTCTTGTTTGATGGCGATGAACTCCTTTAGCTTTTTCTTGTCAGGGAAGCTCTTTATCTGTCCTTCAATTTTAAATTATAGTCTTGCTGGGTACAGTACTCTTGGTTGTAGGTCCTTGCTTTTCATCACTTTGAATACTTCATTTTATTACCTTTTGGCCTGTAAAGTTTCTGTTGAAAAATCAGCTCACAGTCTTATGGGTGCTCCTTTGTAGGTAACTAGTTGCCTTTTTATTTCTGCTTTTAGGTTCTCTCTTTGTTTTAAACTTTTGCCATTTTAATTGTAGTATGTCTTTTTGTGGGACTCTTTGAGTTCATATTGTGTGGGAATCTACCTTTCCTGGGCTTGTATGTCTGTTTCCTTTACCAGGTTAGGAAAGTTTTCAATCATTATTTCTTCAAATAGGTTCTCAATCCCTTGCTGTCTCTCTTCTCCTTCTTGTACCCTTATGATGTGAATGTTGGTATGCTTGATGTTGTCCCAGAGGTCTCTTAAACTATCTTCACTTTTGTTTTTATTCTTTTTTCTTTTTGCTGTTCCACTTGGCTGTCTTGGACTACCTTGTCTTCCAAATTGTTAATTTAATCCTCTGCTTTATCTGGTCTACTGGTGATTCCTTTTAGTGCATTTTTCATTTGAGTTATTGTATCCTTTACTTCAGGTTTTTTTTTTTAATAGTTTCTTTTTTATGCCTGCTATTTCTTTGTTGAAATTCCCACTGTGTTCCTTGAGCATGTTTATAACAATTGTTTTCAACTCTGTATTTGGTGCGTTGCTTGCCTATGTTTTATTTAGTTCTTTTTCTGGAGTTTTCTCTTGTTTTTTTTTTTTTATTTGGGATGTATTTCTTCTTTTCCTCATTTTGGCTGTTTCTCTTTGCTTGTTTATATGTATTAGGCAGATAGATCTTCTATGTCTTCCAGTCTTGGCCAGGTGACCTTATGAATTAGGTACCCCGTGGGGCTCAGTGATGTAGTTTCCCTGGTCACCTGTGCTGGGTGCTCCAGGAGTGTCCCTTTTATTGTTGGTTATATGTGCCTTCCTGTTATAGTTGAGGCTTAGTTACTATTGGCATATCAGTTAGTGGAATTAACTCTCAGGCTGACTGGCTATGGGGTTTGGCCAGGTCCACAACTTATAGGCTGCTGTGTGTGGTTACCCCACGGAATAGGATTTTCCCTAGCGGGCTTTGGTGCCTGTTCAGACTGCCCTTTGGTTATGCTGCTTATGGAGTTAATTAGTTGGTACTCTGCTGTGATCTGATGCTTACCTTCAGGTATGTTGGTTCTGTGGCCTCTTGGGAGAATCCCTGGTATAGGCCCAAGTCTTCCACTGCCTCTGACTAGCCTACTAGTGATTGCATGGTAGGAGCTCCAAAGCAATCTGTGGTTGGTCTTTGCCTGTGCTGGACATGGAATATCATGGGAGAGGTCACTCTGTGAATAGACAAGAGAGAAACAAAACAGGAGAGAAAGATGAGGAAACTTGGGATCATTCTACAAGGTCCAGCACCAGGGCCTCTCTCCTAGAGGGAAGACAGGCTTTCTTTGATAACACAGCTGAAGAGAATTTCCAAGTAATGAAGCCTTGAGTTTCCAGAAGAAGAAGTCCAGCATAGTGTTTGAAAATAGCTCCACATGAACCACATTTCTAGAAATTTCAGAACCCTAGGAGTTCATCATTAGAAAAGATTTTGGAAAGTTTCTGTAGGTAAAAACCTGATTATATTAAAAAGGATGAAGAAATTGGACCACTTTTGTCTTTGTAGCAGCAGAGTGGATGCTGGAAGAATATGAGCCAAATTTTCTTCACAGTTAAGGAAAGAAGATTTCCAATCTGGAGTTGTGAATCTGGCACAATAATCAGTATGTGTGAAAGTTGAATGCAAATATTTCAGATGTGCCAGATCTCAAAGGAATATATTTCCTGTGTACTTCTTACCTGGAGGAAATACTTCACTGAAATAAAACAGGCAGCCAAGAAAGGGGATGTTGTTGGATTTGGGAAGTTGGCCTGAACAGAGAGGTTAATGAGTCTCTGGGAGGGTGTTAAAGAGTGAGACCCAGAGGACAGAGGTCACCAACATTTCAGAGCAGGAATTACATTGTCACAGAGATGAAGCTGATAGACTTTATAATAATATGTCTAGATTTCTTGAGGCAATTTAATTAATTTGGTAGAATTTGGTGACAAATAATGATATACACATTGAAACCAGCAAAGGAAGTAGACTAGTATGAGGGAGGACCCAAAAAAACTCTAGAACTTATTTATAAAAATTTATTTACTCTTACATATTTAAACTTTAGTCACCTTTAAGGTATTCTCCATGTGATGCAATACACCTATTGAGATGCTTTTTCCAAGGTTCCCTGGTGGTGTAGTGGCTAGGCTTTGGTGCTCTCAATACCGCAGTCTAGGTTCAATTCCCAGCCAGGGAACTCCCCACCCCCCCCCACCCCCCAAAAAAGAGAGATGCTTTTTCCACTGCTCAAAACAGTTTTTGAACTTGTGGATTTTGATGCCTTTTAGTGTTTCTGCCATTTTTTGTTTCACCTCTTCCACGTCAGCAAAATGATTCCCCTTGAGGACTTTTTTCATCTGGGGAAACAAAAGAAAACTTGCTTGGGGTGAAATCAGGTGAATAGGAAGGGTGGCGCACGAGGGTCATGCTGTTGTTGGTCAAAAACTGCTGAACGCTCAACATAGTGTGAGTAGATGCATTGTTATGCCACATGTTGTTCATGTAAATCACCCAGCGTGAAATGGGAAAACATGTTCAAAGAATCTCCAGAAAAATTCACTGAAGCCAAATGCAGCCTCTCACAACAATGCCAGTTGGTACATGGATACAAATGGGTTCCTAAAACACTCACCTAGGAGGGGAAGCTTAAACTGCCAGGGGCCTACCCTCCAGAAGATAATTCCAGAGGTTTTTTTGCATCCCACCTCCACCTTGTATTAATTTCAGGGACATTAAAATGTTCAACAGAGGAAAAGTATGGGTAATAGACAACTTGAATAATCTGTGAAAAATATTATAATGATACGACTATTGAACAGTAAGTAATCTAACCAAACTAGCTGAGGGTAGGGGGAAGGAGGGTAGTATTTGGTTAATCTAACTGAATAGAGAGCACTATTGACAAGGTGGTAGGACAGGAAATGAGTGCATGCAAGCCTGTGTGCATGTGCATGTGTGTGAATATTTGTGTGTGTATGTGCACATGCACATACAGCAATGATGGGGACAGAAGAAAGCTACTTTCTCCTCCCTTTGAGAATGCCCCCAACTAAGAAGACAAGAAATGCTTTTATGGGAAAATTTACATGTTAAATTGTTAAATTTACATGTTCTCAAATTTGAGGAGTTTTGAAGTTAACAGCTATTATAAAAATACCATCTTAATTTTCTATGCATAGCCTTGAAATGAAAGTAAATTTTGTTTTATATGTTAGTTGATATTAAGACTATTCTTCAGTAACCACACGATTGTTTCAGGTGAGCACTGTTTTGAATGGTATGTTAGATCAGAGCTTCAGGGATCGGGCCAGTCAGAAACATCAAGTACTGAAACTTGCAACTACAGTTCTGCAAAACTGGAGGAAGATTGATTTGTGGTGGGCCAGAGATGCTGCTCCTGAAAGTAAAATGGCTGTGCTGACCTTACTAGGAAAAATTTTGCAGGTATTTTGATAGACCTTAAAAAAAATTGTTTTTGTTGGTTTGTACTCTGTAACTTGTATCTTTAAAATGGTAATGAAAGTTTGGTAAATAAAAAGTATTTTGACTGGGTGATTGCTAATTATTTTACATTTTATACCTTTTCTATTATTTTACTTCATTATCATTTATACTTATCATTTTTTATACTTTAGTTTTTTAGTGTACCCTTACCTGCATTGTCTTATCAGATAGGTTTAATTTTTTTTTTTTTCTGGTATGTGGGTAGTTCCCTGGCTGGGAATCGAACCCAGACCACAGCGTTGACAGCACCAGCGCTGAAGCCTCAAGCCACTACACCACCAGGGAACCCCTAAAATATTTTAGAACAAGAATTGTTGAAATATTGTTGAAGCCCAAGAACAAATTTATGTGTCATTTCTGAAATTTAAAAATTTGAAAAGTGTTAAAGGAAATTAGAGGCATAATATAGAAATGTATCATGTTTTTATTTCCCCTCTAGATTGATTCATCTGTATCTTTTAATGTAAATCACAGTGCATTTCCTGAAGTCTTTACAACATATGCTACTCTGCTTACTGATTCGAAATTGGGTTTACATGTAAAGGTAAATATTAAACACATATATTTTCAGATTATATTCTTCATTATTTTCCCATGTTTTTATTTTTGCATATTTGTGGTATTTTCTGGTTTTTATAATGGAAAATTTCAAACATTCAAAAACAGAGAGATTAGCATAATAAACCCCCATGTACTCATTACCCAAACTCAATAGCCATCTGTCTGTGGGCATGTTTGTATCAACTCTTAGTCACTCCCACCTATCATCACCTTGAAGGAAACCCCCTGGTGTCATGTCATCTGATCTGCACATACTTTAATATGTCTCTCCAAAAGATAAGTAAACCACAATGAGATAACCATACTTTGAAGAATTAACATTTGTCTTTCCATATAAATGATTTAAATTGGTTTTGTTGAGAATTGTGTGTTAATGAATGACTGAATTTAAACTATAACTTAAAATTTTTTCTATTAATAAGTAATATAAGATATCTTGGTAATTTCTAGGGTCAAGAACATAATACTTTAATTATAAGTCCTTTATTAATTAGATTTTACATCCTAATAAAAAGTGGCCTTACAAAAAATTATTTTTTTTTACTGGATTTTCATTGCAATGTTCTTCTCTATGTGATTAATCAGAATCTGGAAACTTAACCTGACACTCAAAGGAGATAAGAAACACCACCTAGTTTCTTTTAAACTCAGCATGAAGTTCTGAGTTAGTTCTGCAAGGAATATTTGTAAATTACACGTAGGTTAATGAAGATGTTCTTTCCACTCAAAACTTAACTGGTATATTTCTACTAAAGCCTATATTTTTAGGAAAAATAACATACACAATCATCATACAGTGTCCTTTTTATTTACATGTATATAGACCTGAGTTGGTCCACTTACCTCTAGAGTAGAAGCTATGGTACAGCATTGCATTTAGGTTGGGTTTTGATGTAATCTAGAAGGTATTCTGAAGTCTTTCATTGAATCTATACAGTACTTTATTTGCAAAGTCTTAAACAGTCATTTTTTTTTTTTTTTATTCTGTAGGATCTGTAGGCACAGCTAGTAAAATTTCATCCATCTTCATTGTTCCACAGGGTCAAGCTATAATTCTTCTTCCATTCTTCACCAATCTTACCGAAGGCAGTCTTGAGGACCTTAAGCAGGTTCTTGAAAAGCTGATCATTTCTAATTTCCCTATGAAGTCTGAAGAATTTCCTCCAGGAACACTGCGGTATAATAATTATGTGGACTGCATGGAAAAAGTTAGTTTTTAATAGTACCAAGTAAAATTAAAACGTTGTTTTTTTCTGTTACATTTTTAAATGAAGAGTTGTAAGTGAAATATGCAGAATTAGAGAGTTCTAACTTAAAAAATTCAGTTTAATTCATTTTGAAAGCTGGATATCTGTGAAGGTGGATGCATATCTAAATCCTTTGGAATTCATTTTCCCCCTAATTTTAAATTGTGGAATATTTTATGTATAATATATGTCTTAAAGAACAATATAAATAAGAACTAAGAAATAGAATATTACCAATGTGTTTCAGCTTCTAAAATTTGAGTACTGGTTATTTGATAAACATTCAGTAATTATCACCCATACTATCTAAGGTTCCTGAAATACCAGTGGCTTAAATAAAGTGGTAGATTATTTCTCTCTTCTAGACAGTTCTAGATTGGAGACTTAAGGTAATTCTACAGTCCATGGGAACCCAGTCTCCTTTTACCTTTTTCTTTGTCATTCTCCATACATAGTTTCTGTCTTGTACAGAATGGTTGCTCCTACCCTTACTATCTAGTTTTCCTTCCCGCCAACAAGAGGTAAGGAAGCGTAGTAGAGAACACATGCTTTCCTTTTATGGGCTTAATCCAGAATTTAACACATATCAATTCTGCTGATATCCCACTTGCCACATACATCTGTAAGCAAGGTTGTGAATGTTCCTATTTAGGGCAGCCATATACTCAACTAAAATTTCAGGGTTCAACTGATAAAGAAAAACTAAGGAAATGACCATTGGAGGGTGAATAATGGCTTACCACTGAGCACCGGGCAAATGTCTGAATCATAAAAATAATACAGATACTGTCTTTGTTTTCAAAGAGCTTATAGTAAAACAAGGAAGAAACAAAAACAGAAAAAAACAGGGTATTAAAATATACTTTACTAAATGCTACAATAGAAATAAACATATGGTGTAATTGTGGCAGATTATAGTTTTCAAAGATAGCTATACCAATCAATATATTGCATCTCACATGTTTTTCATACAGTGACTTTTCCATTGAGAGACAAAGTCTGATTTTTCTCCTGTTGTGTATGGCTTGGACTTAAAGACTCATAACAGAAATAATGCAGTGAAAGTGATGCTGCATGACTTCCAACACTAGTTATAAAAGGCTTACAGCTTCCTCCTGACTGCCTGTCTTTTCTGGGTCTCTTGTTTATGGGACCCAGTGAGGAAGCAAGCAGCCAAATGAAAAGACCAGTGTACAATTACCCATCCACACAGATTCTCTCCTCCCCATTCTTTTTATATAATTTTCCCAAGCAAACCAAAAAATTGAAAGAATAGTTTTATTATCTCCTATAAGCAACAGTTAACATTCTGTCATATTTGTTTTGGTGGGTGTGTGCGCTCAGGGATGTGCACATGCTAAAACACTTTAAGGTTAGTTTCAGACTTCATAATAATAAGAATAAGCCACAATGCTGTTACCACACCTAAGTAAAGTAATGCTCCTCTAATATCATGTGTTATAGAGTGCACATTCACATTTCTCCAGATGTCCCCCCATATTCAGCTGTTTTTTTGGGGTTTTTTTCTCCAAACGAGCTTCTAATTAATGATTGCTCTGAATTGTCATGTCTTGAGTATCTTTTAATCTAGAACTACTTCACCCCATTCCTTTTATTTTTCATGACATTTAATTTTGGAAGAAATCAGAGTACTCTATTTGTCTGATTGTATCTGTGGGATGTTCTTTTTTTTTTTGCTTTTTGGTATGTGGGTAGCTCCCTGACCAGGCTGCAGCGCTGACAGCACCAGCACCAGCACCGGAGCCTTAAGCCACTACACCATCAGGGAACTCCCTGTGGGATGTTCTTTAACTTGTTCCTTATCCTCTGTATTTTCTCTAAAGTGGAAGTAAAGTTTAAAGTTTGGTCATGCCTTTCAGGAAAATCTTCTTGGCAACAATAGCACATCAGGAGACAAATAGTGTCAGTATCCCATTGTTAATGACTTCAAGTTTTATGGCTTCGTTAAGGTGATGACTACCTCATTTCTCTATTGAATGGTGTCTTCATTTTTCCCTTATGAAATAATCAATGGGGTGACACCTTCATGTTAGTACTATCTCAGTATCATGTTCCCCAAAGATTCTAAATAGATCTTTAATACTTTCTCCTAATGTGTAAGTACAATCACCAAACATGTTGAAAAAAATTTCCAGCCTAATGAAGATATAAACCAACAGAAAAAAGTAAATCACAGGTAACTGAGTCAACACAGGGAGATAAGAACACATCAAAGAAAGTATACAGAATAGCTTCAAAGATGAGGGAAGGTATTGTGTTCATGAACTAGAACAAATAAGAACTCTTGGAAATTAAATATATATATTATATAATATTATATAATATATATAAAAATTTTTTTTAAAAAATACACAGAAGATAAAATTGCATATATCTCTTAAAAAGTAGAATAGACAGACATTGAGATGGAAAATGGGAGAGTAAAGATGAGAACGTTAGATTACTAGCCTAGACATCTGCTGTGCATGAAGACCATGTGGAAAAAACACATCGCCAGAAGAAAAGAGCCTGCAGAATACCTGAAATTGTGACAGAAAATGACCTTGACGAAGGCACATAGTTATGGAATTTCAGAGAAAATCCTAAAAGCTGTTAGAGGGGAAATATGTTTTTAAAATCTTAAAAATAAAACGCAGATATTTAACAAACATTATTATATGCCAGCCATTCATTGTATCTACACAAATGACAAAAATATTAACATTGGTTAACTATCTGTGAAATTTTGTAAGAATTTTCTTTTTTTTAATTAGAACTGTTAAAAATAAATTAAAAATATTCTGATCATTTTTTTTGTTTTTGTTTTTAGTTTCTCAATGCGTTGGAATTATCTCAAAGTCCTTTATTGTTGCAGTTGATGACAGAAATTCTTTGTCGGGAACAGCAACATGTTATGGAGGAATTATTTCAATCTACTTTCAAAAAGATTGCCAGAAAGTAAGTCATTGTATTCTAGTCTGGGATGCCAAGAACAATACATGTTTTGTTTCTTTGGGACATTTTCTTCTCTCTTTCAAAAAACGTTGAGTAGCAAACTTCAAGTCTTTCAGCTAGACTCTTACAACTCTTACAGCAAGACTTTTATCTGGAATGTTTCAAGTATTCTCAAAGCTAAAGGTAACATTGTAAATGAACCTCCAGAGTAAACAGCATCAACATTTTTCAGTTCATCTTCCCTTGTACATCTGGCTGCTTTTATTAGCATGTTTTGAGGTTTATCCATGATGTAGCATGACTTAATAGTTTATTCCTTTTTATTGGCATTTTCAAAATTTTTCACAATTAACCAGCGATAAAACATTCCACACAAATACGGGAGAATACACATTCTTTTTGACTACATATGGAATATTCTTCAGAATAGACCATATGGTAGGCCATTAAAGAAATTTTAATAAATTTAAGATTGAAATCTTACAAAGTATTTTCTCTGTCCACAACAAAGTTAAATTAGTAATCAACACCGGAAGTTTAAGAATCCAAAAACATTTCTAAATAACCATCTAACTAAACAACACATTTCTAAGTAACCCTTGCATCAAATAAGAAATGAGGGAAATTGATAGTATTTTGAATAGAATAAAACATATCCAAACATCTCATATGCACCTAAAGCAGTGCTAAAGGAGAATTTGTATCTTTTAATACCTATATTGAAAATAAGAAAGATCCTATATCAATAATTGAAACCTGTACTTTAAAATTTAGGAAAAAGGACAACTGAAAGCAAGCAGAAGGGAAGAGAATAACAAGGATTAGCAAGAAAATTAGTGAAATAAAAAATCAGAAAAATAGTAGAGAAAATTCAGTGAAACAAAAAATTGGTTCTTTGGAAAGGTAAAATAAAACTAAGAAACTATTAGCTATCAAATCAGGAATAAAAATAGCACAATTGATGAGAGAGTTCAAGTTAAGACAGCAAGATCAGTAAATTTTTTGGTAGTCTCCTATGACCACATCACAATTATAACTAAATTATAGAACAACTAATAACTAAGGATATAAAGAAGCCACATCGAGACTCCCAGGAGGTGTGCATTGCTGAATGGGCAGGTCTCACATCTATGTTGTTGTAATTAAGATACGGGAGGAATAGTTCAGCTGCTGAAGTCCCCACTCAGGAGCATATGAGCTCTGGCAATTAAGTTAACGAACTGGCCACCTTGAGCTTACTTTGGCAGCACTGTACAAACAACACAATAAGGTTCATAACCTTGGTATATCTGTGTCTCACAGCTGTGTTCATGTCAACGTGTGGCACTGTCTTACTGAGTGGCATTTATTATTGTTGTGTGTTTTTGTGTGCCATCATGAGAATGTTGCAGCTTGAATTAGATCAACGAACAAACATTAAATTTTTTGTTAAACTTGGCAAGAGTGGAAGTGAAATTAGGGACACATTAGTCCAAGTTTACAGGGATAATGCCGTGAAGAAAACAGCAGTGTACAAAAGATTAAACAGTTTTCCGAGGAGAGAGAAAGCATCACTGATGAAGAGAGTTCAAGGCAGCCAATAACAAGTAGAACTGATGAAAACATTGCAAAAACTTGTCTAGTTGTGTCTCAAAATTGTCAGCTGACTGAGAAGCATAACACACCAAGTAAACATCAATAAAAAAACAGCAAAATCTTCACTGAAAATCTTAGCATGAGAAAGGTGTGTGCAAAAATGGTCCTGAAGGAGCTCACTGATGAATGAGAGCAAAAGAGAGTCAAAGTTTGGCCAAGACCTTTTGGAGAGATAGTATAATGTTTTGGGCTGTGTTATCACTGGTGATGAAACGTGGGTATACCAATACAACCTTGAAACAAAGCATCAAAGTGCAAAATGGAAGTCAGCCAATTTGCCACAACCCAAAAAGTTCCTGATCAAGAGTCAAAATGATGTTGCTAACCGTTTTTCATGTCAGAGATTGTTCATTTTGAATTTGTACCAAGCGGACAGTCAACCAAATTTACTATTTGGAAGTGCTGAAAAGGCTGCATGAAAAGTTAGAGGAAAATTACCTGAACTCTTTTTCAACAGTTCATGGCTCTTGCATCACTACAATGCATCAGCTAACAATGCACTGTCTGTGAGGGAGTTTTTAGCCAATATACAAATAACTATTGCAACACCCACCCTGCTCACCTGATCTGGCCCCCAATGACTTTTCTTCTTTACCTGAAGATAAAGGAAATATTGAAGATATTTTGATGACATTCAGGACATTGAGGGTCATACAATGACAGCTCTGATGTCCATTCCAGAAAAAGAGTTCCAAAATTGCTTTGAAGGGTGGAGTAGGTGCTGGTGTAGGTGCATAGTTTTCCAAGAGAGGTACATCGAAGGTGACCATAGTGATATTCAGCAATGAAGTATGTAGGACTTTTTCTAGGACAAATTCTTGAACTTAATTGTCAGACTTCATATGGTTCCAGCCCCACACTGGGCTCCACAACACAAGTCATCAGTGGTGGGAACAAAAATCCCCATAATATCTGGCAATGAAAACCAGAGGGGATTTCATCAAAGAAAGACTTAAGAACTGTGGGACCATTAGGTGCAGGTATTAAAGGTACCCTATAGAGATTCAGTCACAAACTCACTCAATATAAGCTCAGAGGCAGCAGCTTGAAAAATGCCAGGGGTCTAGGAAAGGAACTAAATAGACAAACTTCAGGGTTGGTGCTGGAGATACAGGAATAGGAGCAGCTCTTTCCAGGGATAGAAACACTAGCAGGTGGCACCGTTCCTTTGTGAAGCTCCCCTCCCACCCAGCCAGCCCAGTATAAGCAGACATCAAATCTCTTCTCTCCCTTAACCTGGCTACTCCCACATGCCCTGCCCTGGTGGTTCCCTGAGATCCCACCTCACCTACTTGCTCACCCAGCCAGAACCTCTCCAGGGGCTCCTCTATATGAGTAGCCTGCCTTGTTTTGGGCTGCACACTTTCCCCAAATTTCTCAAAGTCCAAAAACCAAGCAGGCAGTGGCCTGCTTCAGTGTCCCTTGTAGTTCTTGCCAAGCCCTGCAGAAGTGGTGACCAGTCTCAAGTTGCATTGTAGCTTCCATCAGGAGGTCCCAAACCTGGCAAAAGCATTGGCCAGTCTGGGTCTGGAACATAGCTTCAACAAAGCAGTCACAAACCTGGCACTAGTGGCAACTTGCCTCAGCTCACATTGTGGCACCTATCAAAGGGGCCCAAGCTTGGCACAAGTGGCAACTCACCTTGGTTTGCAGAACAGCCTCTCCCAAACACCTCCAAGAAACGCACAAGCAGCGATCAACCAATGATCACTTTGTAGCTCCTACCAAGAGGCCCCGAGCCTAGCACAAGCAGTGGCTGACCTTGGCCTGCACCAGAGCACCTTCTAAGCGGCTCCAGAACCAACATACATGGTGGCTGGCTTCAGACCAAACCAGAGCACCCCATAACCAGCTTCACAAATGACATACCCCTAAAGTGGACTTGATGGCACCAGACCACTGCTGAAGGGACTTTCTCCCCATGGGATCAGTCCCCACATAGCAGCTCGTCCTCACTAGTCATGACCAGCCCTTGGAATCAGACAGTAATTGGGACTCAACTATAACAGAAGAGAACACAAATCCACAAGGTGGATGGACACTCCTGGGGCACTTGGCTTAGGTGACCAGGGAAACAACACTACTGAACCCCACAGTATACCTTGTATATAAGGACATTTTTTCAACACTAGGAAATATAGCAGATATACCAACTAAATAGAAACAAACATAGGGAGTCAACCAAAATGAGGAGACAAACAAACTTGTCCCAAATGAAAGCACAGGACAAAAACTCCAGAGAAAGAACTAAACAAAATGGAGACAAGCAGTCTACTAGATACAGAGTTCAAAATATTGGCCCTTACATTGCTCAGTGAACTTAGGAGAGAAATAGGTGAACTCAGTGAGAACTTCAACATAGAGATAAGAAACATAAAAATGGAGATTGAAAACATTTTTTTAAAAATGAAGAATATAATAACTGAAATGCACACATTAAAGGGATTCAACAATAATTTAGGTAAAGCAGATTGAATTAGCAATCTTGAAGACAAAGTAATGGAAAACACCCAATTGAACAGCAAAATGGAAAAAAAAATCCAAAAAAATTAGGGTAGTTTAACAAACCTCTAAGACAACATCAAGCATATCAACATTTGCATCAGCATTTCTACCAGAAGAAGACAGACAGTAAGTGATTAAAACTCTATTTGAAAAAATAATGACTAAATACTTCCTTAACCTGGCAAAGAAAATAGACATGTAAGCCCGGGATGAGTCCTAAACAAGATGAACCCAAAGAGGTCAACTTCAAGACATATTATAATTAGGGAGTTCCCTGGTGGTGTAGTGGCGCTGTGGCCTGGGTTCGATTCCCAGTCAGGGAACTACCTACATAACAAAAAAAAAAAAAGAAGACATATTATAATTAAAATGCCAAAGGATAAAGCCAAAGAGAGAGTCTTAAAAACAGCAAGAGGAAAGCAGTTAGTTACCTACAAGGGAACTCCCATAGGACTGTGACCTGATTTCTCAATAGAAACTTTGCAGAGCAGAAGAGATTGGGATGGAATAGTGACAAGTGATGAAAAGCATGGAACTACAACCAAGACTGGTCTACCCAGCAAGGCTACCATCTGGAATAGAAGGAGAGAGAAAGTTTCCCAGACAAGAAAATGTTAAAGGAATTTATCAGCACTAAATCAGTATTAAAGAAATGTTAAAGGAACTTCTTTAAAGAGGAAAAGGGAATATAAAAAATAAGAATAAAAAATAGAAGAAAGAAAAATTTGTAACTGACACAAGGCAAAAACTTAATAAATAACAGTAACGCAACCAACTATAAGCTAGTACAGAGGTTAAAAGACCAAATAAGGAAGACCAAGTGTAATTACAACAGTGAACTTAGGAATACACACAGACACACACAAGGGAAACAAAACAGAATGAAAAAACAAACATGGAGGTGGTGAGTCAAAAATATAGTGCTTTTAGAACGTTTTTAAACTTAAGCAACCATGAACTTAAAATAGACTGCTAGAAACATATGTTATTTATGAAGCACTTATACATAGTAACCACAAATCAAATATCTATAAACACAGAAGAATATAGAGAAAGATATTCAAACATAATACAATACAAAGTCATCAGCATGCAAAAGGACAGAGCAAGAGAACAAGAAAGGAACAGAAGTAAACTACAAAAATAATTAGAAAACCTTAAAATGGTAATAACATACTTACTAGTAATTACTTTAAATAAAAATGGATTAAATGTGCCAATCAAAATATGTAGGATGGCTACATGGGTTAAAATATCATGACCCAAAAAATCCTACCTGCAAGACACCCACCTAGATCAAAATACACAAACTGAAATTAAGGAAATGGAAAAAGATACTTTATGCAAATGAAAACAAAAATATGCTGGGGTAGCAATATTTATATCAAACAAAATAGACTTTAAAATGAAGCCTCTAACAGGATATGAAGGGCCATTCATAATGAATGATAAAAGGATGAATCCAGGAAGAGGATACAACTCTTGTAAATATCTCATGAGCTTCTAAGGAGCACCTAAATATATAAAGCAAATACATATGGAGAGAGATTGACAGTAAGTCAATAGTGATAGGAGGCTGTAGCACCCCACTGACATCAATGGATAGGTCATTGAAACAGAAAAATCATCAAGGAAGCTGTGGCCTTAAATCACACATTGGACCAAATGGACATAACTGATAGTTTTAGAGTATTTCCCCTCAAAGCAGCAGAATGTACATATTTTTCAACAAGATTAGTAGGACATCAACAGATAGCTTGAGACAAATGTAAATGAAAATGCAATAACTCAAAATCTATGGGACAGAGCCAAAGCAGTTATACAAGGGGAATTCATAGCAATTCAGGCCTACTTCAAGAAATAAGAAAAATCTCAAATAAAAAAATCTAACCTTACACCTAAAACAGTGGTTCCCATTTTTTCCACTTGTGTACCCTTCTTAAACCCATTTTTATAAATTGTACCCCTTGTTTTTAAAACAACTCTTTTTAAATACACTTGTGTTCAGTGCTATCTTAATGTAAAATCAGTAACTAAACTGATCAAACAGTCTGACTACAGATATATTTATATGTTTGGGGAAGTCCTAGAAATGTCACAAATGAATTGTTCTGAAACTGTGTAATGATTAGTAGAAGAGTAGTTTGGGGAAGGGTTCATAGCTGCATACTCACCAATCATGGTTCCTAATGTGATCTGATTTTGAAGTGTCTCCATTAATGGTGATTCAGACTTAATATTTATTGTTTCATAAATATTATTTTGCATTTCTTTACTTGACTTGTTTTTTGCCATTAGTGATTATTTTTTGCTTACCCCTGAACAGCCCAGCACATACCTCTGCGGGTATGCATACTACCACGTGGGAACTGATGACCTAAAGGAAATAGAAAAAAAACAAAGGCTAAAGTGATTAGAAGGAAGTAAATAATAAAGATCAGAGCAGAAATAAATGAAATAGAGTCTAAAAAATATACAAAAAAATCAGTGAAACCACAGAGATAAACAAAATTGATAATCCTTCAGCCAGACTTAAAATGAAAGCAAAACACAAAGAAAGAAGTGACAACCAACACCATGGAAATGTAGAAGAACTATTATAAAATACTGTGAACTATTAAATGCCAACAAATTGGGCAACCTGGAAGAAATTGATAAATTTCTAGAAGTATACAGACTTCCAAGACTGAATCATAAAGAAATAAAACCTGATAAAACTGGTAACTACTAACGAAATCAAGTCAGTATTCAAAAATTCCTCACAAGCAAAAGAATGTGACTTCACAGGTGAATTTTTACCAAACATTCGAAGAAGCAGTAATACCTGTTCTCAATCTATTCTAAAAAAAATTGATGAGGACAGAGGTTCCCAACTCATTTTATAAGACCAGCATTACCCTGATAACAAACCAAACTAAGTTTTTATACACACACACAAACACACACACATACACACATATGCCAATATTTCTGATGAACCTAGATGGAAAAGTCATCAATAGAATGTTAGCAGACCCAATTCCAGCAATGCACTGTAAAGATTATACACCATGATTGAGTGGCATTTATTTTATGGAAACAGCATTGGTTCACTATCCACAAAATAATTAACAGGAGTCACCACATAAATAAAATGAAAGATAAAAATCATGATTATATCAAACATTTGTCAAAATTCAACATCCATTTATGATAAAAACTCCTGGCAGAGTGGAATTAGAGGAAACATACCTTGACATAATAAAGACAACATATGACAAACCCATAGCTAACATCATATTCAACAATGAAAAGCTGAAAGCTTTTTCTTGAGATCAGGAACAAGATAAGAATGTCGACATTCTGCACTTTTATTGAACATAGTATTTGAAGTCCTAGCCAGAGCAGTTAGACAAGAAAAAGAAGTTAAAGGCATCTAAATTGGAAAGGAAAAAGTAACCTAAGTATTCTTCAGGGGATGAGTTAATAAAAAAAAGTTTTGACACATACATAGAATGGAATATTATTTAGCCATAAATCTTTTTCTTTTTTAATATGGTATATCTTTATTAAGTTTTATCTACTCAACTTACCAATTACTAAGAAATGTATGGTTTTTTTGTTGTTGTTTTTGTTTTCGTATGTGGGTAGTTCCCTGGCTGGGAATTGAACCCAGGCCACAGCGCTGACAGCGCCAGCGCCAAAGCCTTAAGCCACTACACCACCAGGGAACTCCTACATGTGGAATCTTAAAAAAAACAACAAATGAATAAACAAAAGAAACTCAGATATTTAGAACCAACTGGTGGTTGCCAGAAGGGAGAGCATTTGGGGTAATGGGTGATAAAGATTAAGGGTTTTTTAGAAATAACAAATGGCCCATTATTTAAAGTGGTATGAGGATGTAAAGTATAGCATAGGTGATATTGTCAATAACATTGTGATACCTATGGTGTCAAATGCTTACTAGACTTACCAGGGTGATCACTTTGTAAGGTATAAAAATATCTGATCACTATGTTTTACACCTGAATCTAATAGAATATTGTATGTCAATTCTAATTAAAAAATGAATTAAAAAGATATATAGGTAATGAAAATTACGAACAAAAGCAAACATTAGTACTGACCTCTTGGAAATTAAATTGGAATATTATGACTTGCATTTGCCAAAAAATTTGAGCAAATTAACTAAAATGGAGAAATTCATAGTCACATTATCAAAACTGACTCAAGAAATAATAAAATATGTGAATATACTTTATCAAGTAAATAAATTAATAATCTAAAGTCTTCCCACAATGAGAAGCCCATAATGATACAGCTTTATTGGTAAATTTTCTCATATATTTAAAGAAGAAATAACATCTTATAAAGTCTTCAGAAAATAGAGGAAGAACACTTTCCAATTCATTCTTTGAAGCCAGTATCACCCTGATACAAAAGCTAGACAGAGAAGTCACAAGAAGAGAATAGACAGATATCTTTCATGAATATCACACAAAAATCTTCAAAAGTATATTAAGAAACCCAACCCATCAACATATAATAAATACACACATTATAATCGAGATTTGCCCTATGAATGCAAGACTAGTTTAACATCCAGAAATCAATTAATGTTATATACCAGATTGATAGAATAAAGGATGCAGATAAATTTTTTACTAAATCCATCAGCCGTTCATGATAAAACTGACAAAAGGTTATGTATAAAAACCAGTGGTCAACAAAACTAATATGTAAGAGTAAAATACTGAATTTTTTTCTCCTGTGTTTGAGAATAACACAAGAAGTTCTGTCATTTTTCTATTAAACATAGTATTGGAGGTTCTACCAGTGCAATCATGCTGAAAAAAAAAAAGAAATCAAAGGGAACCAATTTGTAAAGATAGCATGAGGTAGAAAATCCTGAGGGTCTACAGAAAACTTAGAACTAATCAACAATTAAGAATATAATTAAGAATAAAATACTTAGGAATAAATTTAACAAGAGAAGTGTAAGACTTGCACACTAAAAATTACAACCCACAGGTGAAGGAAACTAAATAATTAAAGATCTAAATAATTGAAAAGACATTTCATGCTAATGAATTGGATGATTCAATACTGTTAACATGGCAGCTTTATCCAATTTGGTGTATAGATTTAATGCAGTCTTATCAAAATTCCAGCAAGCATCTTCTTGTGTTTGAGACACAGTTCCTAATATTTATATGGAAAAGTAAAACACCCTTAAAAGCTAATAAGACAGTTTTGTAAAAGCTAAGGAAAGTTGGAGGATTTTTCACATTTTAATTTTAAAACTTACTGGAAAGCTATGTTTGTCTCTGTGAAAATTAGTTAAATTTGTCCCATTCATTTATTTTTAGAACTTATAAATAAAGCAAAAATAAGTTTCTATCAGTTGCTGTCATTATTATTGTTGATGTTCACATTGTTTCATCTGTGGCCAGTGAGTGTCCCTGCATGCTGGTTCCCAAGTTCTTTGACATGTCTCCATTAATCTTTGTTATCTTTTCACTGCTTTTTGACTCAGCAGATTATCTTAGGCTCATCTTGATCTGGAATCCTCCATTTTTTCAAAGAGCTTTGGTTCTTTTTTAATGGATAGTTAGCACATTCTGAGTGGTAGGTGAACTTCCTGCTGCCTGGGTTTCATGCTTTTATACCCAGTTGACACAACTAAGGAGTAGATTTTTTGGTTTTTGTTTTGTTTTGTTTTTCTTTTAAGAAAGAAAACATATTGATATTTACTTCCCTTTCAATCTTAACATTAACATAGGGGTTTATTATTTAATTATTTAAATCTTTTTTTTTTCTCTCTTAAAATGTAGGTTTCATTTTCTCTTTCTTACAGTGTTTCCAGTAACATTTCTGTGCTCATTTCAGCAGCACATATACAATGTTTCCATACTGTCGTAACTTGATACTTTAGCCTACAATACATATAAAATAATTTCAAAAATAATAAAAGTAATATTACTACTAAGAATGATCACAGCTGGATGAAGTTTATATTTTTCATTTTAGTTATAATTTACTTAGAAGATACTCTCTGAGGACAAACAGTCTAATTTGTGTTCCTAATTCACTTTATATAGTTTTTTCAATGTGTGATTATTAAACAAATTAGATATGTTTCTTTTAATTAATTTTCAAATTTTAGCAATTAGTTATCTTTTTACTTAATTTTTTGAATATATAAAATAGTTATGATTGTAAGTCATAAGTACTGCGGTGCCAAAAACTGTGTACAACATTTTAAGAGATGTTATCTATGTATTATGTAAATACTGATGGTAACCACTTTGAGCATCTCTTGTAATTGCAGAAGTCAAGCATGATTTCTATTCACTTTTATTATCAGTGTATATTGAGTATTAAATTTTAATAGTTTTTTCCTTTCTTAAAATGTGTATACATTTTTTGTCACCCTCTGTACTTAATGAGCTATATTCAAGAGTCTTCTTCTCTTTCCTCTCTCCTCTTCTTTTTCTGCCTCGTCACCTCCCTTTTTTCCCACTTCATATCTTTTATAGATCACTCCATATCAGTACATAGAGATCCTCTTTATTCCTTTTTTTTAAAACAACTATATTATTATTGCATGGAAGTGTAGTATTTTGAAGCAGTCTCCTACTGAGGGACTTTGGAGTTCAGTCTTTTGTTATTAAAAATAATGCCACTGTGACTAGCCCTTTGTATATGTCATTTTGTATTTTGCTAATACCTTATCTTTGGAGTGGATTCTTAAACATAAGTCCGCAGTTAAATGCATTTATAATTTTGGTTGACATCACCACATCCTGTCATTTTGGACTATTATTTGCATTAACTCCAACAATGTAGAGGAATATCTATTTCATTACAGTCTTGTCAATAGAGTGTATTGTCAAATATTTAAAGTTTCTCCAATTTTATAGGTAAGAAAGAATCTCAGTGTTACTTTAATTTGTGTTTCTTTATTGTGAGTGAAATATACCATATATTCATATATTTAATGTTTTAATTTACATATTTAAAATATATTTTGAAAATCTTTTTCTTTGTTTTTTTCTCCTTCTTTTAGCTTTCTGTATGAATCAGATGTTTTAGGACTGTGCATCTCTACTGTGCTTAATAGCAGGAAGCTCAAGAGAATTTAAATCTAAGAGCGCTCAGATGAATATAACAAAAGCTCATGTAGCATCTAGTAGTGTGCCACAACTTTAAAATTTTATAACTGACTTGCCTTCTGAATCTAGCGTTTTTGCCCTAATTCATATCTAACTTCTGAGCATCAGGATTTTAGAAGTGGGAAGGATTTTAATGATCATTTAGTCCTAACCTCTTATTTTTATAGGTGAGGAAATTAATTCTGTAGTCTTAATTTATAGATTTATAGATAAAACTTTATATGTGATCATTCAGGTATCTTATTTCCCAGATGAGAAAATGAAGGACCAAATGAATATATCTCTGTATAGGAAATAGGAGTGGCATTTCGCTACTAGGAAGAGACTAGAATTTTTTTTTTATCTTTTCCACATTTTTTTTTATTGTTAAATTTAGAATTTTAAAATCGTAATTCATGAGTTTCAGATTCTGTAAGTATGATCATCTTTAGGCCTGAGACTATTCTAAAATCTTTCACCTGTTCTCTAAACAAGACCAGATTTGGAAGTAATGAAAAAAAATTCTTCTTAATGCCTAAATCTGTCATGAAGATTTCTGGGCATGAGTAAAATAATATGATTCATGTACAGATGTTCGTGTGTGTGTGTGTGTGTGTGTGTGTGTGTGTGTATAACCTTTAAAGTTATTTAAAGTTATTTTCCTTTTTTCTTTCTTTTTTTTTAAATGGCCCAGTAGGTGTGTTATGGACCAAATGTCTGTGTCCTCCTGAAATTTATTTATTTATTTATTTATTTTTGGTTTTTGGTATGTGGGTAGCTCCCTGACCGGGAATCGAACCCAGGTCGCAGCACCAACAGCGCCAGCGCCGAAGCCTTAAGCCACAACACCATCAGGGAACTCCCTTAAAGTTATTTTCTAATGTGTAATCATTGGTATTTACTTTGTTTCTTACGGAGTAGGCACTCATAAAGTATTTGTTTAAAGCATGAATGTTCATGTATTTTTTCTTAGGAGTTCTTGTGCCACACAGTTCAGCCTACTGGAAAGTGTATACAGAATGTTCAGGAGGGATGACCTGCTTTCAAATACCACTCGCCAAGCATTTGTAGACCGTTCTCTCCTCACTCTGATGTGGCACTGTAGCCTGGAGGCTTTGAGGGAATTTTTTAGCAAAATTGTGGTTGATGCCATTGATGTGTTGAAGTCCAGATTTATAAAGGTATCATATATCTATTATTAAGTTAAATACTAGTAAGAATTGTTTGATCTCCTTGATAATTGTCATTAGAAACTGTCACGTGTTCAGTCAAGGGGTTTCTGTTGTTCAAGGAGCATTACGTCTATATTTCAATAACAGTCTGTGGTTACATGTTACAAATATGTAATTGAATTTAGGGCCCACTTGGATAATCTCCCTTCTCAGGATCCCTTACTTAATTTTTATCTATATAATTCTCTTTTGTCATATAAAGTAACATTCACAGGTTCCAGGGATTATGATATGGATAACTGTTAGGGGCTATTATTCAGCCTAACACAGTTCACCTGCCCAAATGTTTCCACTTCAAACTAGATTTATCCCATCCCAACAACATCCTTCAAAGTCTAATGTCATTACAGCATCAATTTTTAAATCTAAAATCTTCTTTAAATATCATTAGCTCAAAACCCAAATCTCATAATCTAAATCAGGGATATCCAACAACCTTTTGACTTCCCTGGGCCACACTGGAAGAACAATTGTCTTGGTCCACAAATAAAATACACTAACACTAACGATAGCTGATGAGCTGTTAAAAGATCTTTGCGTGATTTTTCAAATGTTTTAAGAAAATATATGAATTTGTGTTGGGCTATATTCAAAGCTGTCCTGGGCAAGCTTGTCTGACCTGAGGCCCATGGGCTGCATGCAGCCCAGGATGGCTTTGAATGTGGCCCAACACAAATTTGTAACCTTTCTTAAAACATTTCTAAAACTATGCATGGGCTTTTTTTTTTTTTTTTTTTTTGCTTATCAGCTATCGTTAGTGTTAATGTAGTTTATGTGTGGCTTAAGACAGTTGTTCTTCCAGTGTGTCCCAGGGAAACCAAAAAATTAGACACCCCTGGTCTAACTCATACACATTTCATATGGGTGGGATTCTGGGTATGATCTCTCATGAGACAAAATTCTCTTCATCTATGGACCTGTGAGACTAGAAAACAAATTATTTGCTTCCATAATACAGTGGTGGGACTAGAATAGGATGACAATTACAGATGTGCCTATTCCAGAAAGTAGAAAATGGAAGTAAAAAAGTTGTTAGTGTTCCAAAACAATCTCATTATTCAGCTAGGCAAATTATTTTAGCTTTTGAAACCTGGAAATAATCCTCTGTGGCCTGATGCTCTGCCCTCTGGACCGAAGCCATGAAGTCATTCTTGTTTTTTGAAGGGTAGCATATGTTTGCAGCTGAGTAGTTTCATCAGTGTGTTTCATGCCTGTAGAATTTTGGAGTACAGCAGCCTTTTTTCATTTCATCTGGCAGTGTTTCCTCTGGTACAACATTCTCAAAAACCCATGGCTCTCTTACATAAATATGGATATTTATGCCATTAGACAAGAGAATCATTCACGGATATTTGCTGCATAATTTCATCTTTATTCCTGGCTCCTTTTGAAATGGTTGAGGGCAACCATGAGTCACATGCTTAATTTTTAGCACTAGTCAGAGATTAGCCAGCCACACCTTCCTAACAGTTAACATGTTTTACAATCTCAGTAGGCTGAGAATTTCCCAAATTTTCAAGCTTGCTTTGTTTGTTTGTTTGTTTAACAGTTCTTACCTCAGTTTATCTCTGGTACCTCACATTTTATATTAAGTAGCAGGAACCAGGCAGCACCTTCAACAAATTAGTTTATAAATCTTCTCAGCTAAATATTGAATTGCATGGCTTATAAGTTCTGCTTTCTGCACAATTACAGAACACTCTTCAGCTGAGTTTTCTGTCACTGTATAATAAGGATCCCTTTACCTTCGATTTGCAAAAATACATTTACTTCCTTCTGAGACCTCACTTGCAGCTGCTTTAATGTCCATATTTCTACCAAAAAGATGTTTATGATTCAGATATTCTCTAAGACGATATTGGCTTTCTCTCCCATGCATTTCATTTCCTTTGGAGCCTTTACCACCAACATCTTTAATATTGGTATTTCTGTCAACAGTCTCTAAAGGCAATCTAAGCTTTTTCTGTCATGTATGGCAAAATTCTTTCATCCTCTTCCATCTTCCAATTCCAAAGCTCCTTCCATATTTTGGGCCTTTCTTATAACAGCCTCCAACTTTTGGTACCAAAATGTGTATTAGTTTTCTGAATCTCCTGTAACAGATTACCATAAACTTTTTGGCTTAAAACAACAAAAATTTATTCTCACAGTTTTGGAGGCCAAAAGTTCAAAATCAGTTTTACAGAGCCAAAACCAAGGTTTTGCTAATGCCACACTTGCCCCAGCAGTGCCGAATATCCATTCCTTGCTTCTTTGAACTTCTGGTGACTGTTGGCATTTCTTGACTTGTGGCTGCATCACTCCAGTCTCTACCCCCATTATCACTTTGTCGGTTCCTGTCTATCTGATCTCCCTCTTTATTCCTCCTTCAAGGTTACATGGTTTTTTTATGTTCGCTTTGTTTTTTTATTTTTAGGTTATATGTGTTTTTTTTTAGGGTCCACATGAACGATCCAAAATTATCTTCCCATTAATCACATTTGCAAAGTCCTTTTTTGCTGTTTCAGGGGTTGGGATGAGGATATCTTTTGGGTGTGGAGACATCATTCAACCTTCCATAGAATGTTGTTGGAAATAATTGTAAATACCCAAATGGCACATTGTTAATGTTGGCTTCACTACACATAGTTGAAAATTTTGTTTTTAAACATTCAGTTTTTACCTGCTATCATCATACCTTCAGTAAGATTTTATGCAAAAGTTGTATACTCATACCCCAAGCTCATTCTTTGTACCTTGAGTGTTATTTCCTGCCACATTCAACCTAACATGTCAATACTTATTTTCATGTTTTAGACCCTGGGCTGTCTCCTATTGAAGTGATTTAACATCTTTGCTAAAATTACTTTCTATGTAAAGAACATTGAGTATTGAATTTGATATATTCAATAAAATATTTTTCATGTTTGATAAAGCCAAAGATAATAATTTGTTACCTTTTCTTAGCTAAATGAATCTACCTTTGATACTCAAATTACCAAGAAGATGGGCTATTATAAGATGCTAGATGTGATGTATTCTCGTCTTCCAAAAGATGATGTTCACTCTAAGGAATCCAAAATTAATCAAATTTTCCATGGCTCGTGTATTACAGAAGGAAATGAACTTACAAAGACAATTATTAAGTAAGGTTTTAGTTAATTTGGGGCGGTATTTGATTTAATATTTTTGTTAAATCTTTTTATGCATGTATATAATATGAATAAATGTTTAAATACTGAATATTTATAATGTTTTTGTTTTTTCTTATGTACAAACTATTTAAATAAACTTTAATTACCAGGGGTCATATGTTTTATCCTATACACATCTTTTATAAAGACAAAACTTGTTTTTTTTCTTTCACTGTTTTTCCCCACCATTTTCTCCCCTCAATAGTTTTATATATTTTTAGTGGTATGTGTGTGATTTACAGTATGAAGGGATTTAGTGTATTTCATTTTTTCTATCATTTGAAATTAAAGGAGTATTAAAATATTTTTAAGCAGACATTCTATAAAACACATCATAAACATTTTCTCTAAAACCAGTCTTCTAATATAGTTCCCTCATTGTAAAAACTTAACACAGACATTGCCATGTCTTATTTTGCATATCTAGAACAAATGTATCATTACTGTCTCATACCCTAATTCTTACTTTACTTTTCAGTGAATGACATCACCATCTGCTCATTAGCATAAACAAGAGACTTGAGAGTTCTATTTTTATTCTTCCTTTCTCTTTATCTCTCCAACTCCATGCATATCTTTTCACACAGAAGGTCAGATGGATTTTAATCACCTCACTATTCCTGAAACCAATGTCCTTATTTCATTCTCCTTCATAGAGCCTTGTTGTAGCATCTGGTGTTCTTTGGTGAACTACTGCTGTAGTTGATAATTATTCTCCCTGCTCTAAGGCTTGTTTCTCTCAGCTGTCATACTGCTGCCAGAATGATAATACACCTGTAATACGAACCTGATTGTTTAACTTCCCTGCCTAAAACCTTTCCAAAAAACTTCATGTTCAATAGCAGAGTGTGCAAACTTTTTCTGCAAAGGGTCTGATAGTAATTATTTTTGGCTTTGCGGACCATCTGGTCTCTGTTACAACTACCACACTACACTGAGAAATGAGCCAGAAACAATATGTAAACTAATGGGCATGGCTGTGTTCCAAAAAAACTGTTTTCAAAAATAGTTGGTCACCAGTGGTTTGGTGACCTTGTCCTACATGAAGAAGTCCAACCTCTTTAGTATGGTAGGTGAGCTCTTCCAGAACTCCACCTCTCTGCACCTTTCACTCACTGCTAGCCACTGCTTCTTCCCACTTCATCCTCTGCACACACCACGAGGCTTATCCCTTTTAATAAATGACACTCCTCTCTGCTTATAATGCCTGTGTACATTTTTCCTGTGACTAACATAATTCAAAACTCAGTATTTTCTCTTAAAACCTTTCTTAGCTCATTAGGCTGGACTCCTTGCTGCCATCTCTTCTTACCTTACTGTTCTGGTTGCTATTGCTATGCTTACTATAGTATCATGAAATCATGGACATGGCCTTTGTCTTGATATGTGTATGGGCACAGTGACTTGCTAGTTTTATATTCTCAGTGCCTAGTACTGTGTTGGGCACAACCTGACACTCAAAAACATCTGACCTGAATTCAGATTCTGTTATCTGGTATTTTTGAACTTGAGCAATGACATGAATTGATTTTTAACCTGAATCTACTCTGCAGATTGTGCTATGATGCATTTACAGAAAACATGGCTGGTGAGAATCAGTTGATGGAGAGGAGAAGACTTTACCATTGTGCTGCGTACAATTGTGCCATTTCTGTTATCTGCTGTGTCTTCAACGAATTAAAATTTTACCACGGTTTTCTGTTTTGCGAAAAACCAGAAAAGGTAGGTCTTTCTTAATGTGTTCACCATTGCTGTAATAGGATTTCAAAAGTTAGATTATATCAGTTGAAGTTATGTCATAATTTGTATGTTATTATAATAATACAGATGTAGTTCTTTTAGTTCCTCATATATATATATATATATATATATATATATATATATATATATATATATATATATAAAACTGAAGTGCCTCTCCATGAATTACTAAGTATTTTTGTAGTAGCATCAGTAATAAGGATCTCCATTATTCAGATATTTTTATGTGATTCTTTGGATTCACAGAACTTGCTTATCTTTGAAAATCTGATAGACCTGAAGCGCTGCTATACATTTCCTATAGAAGTTGAGGTGAGTGATATTTTTCAATGGTGTTTTTAAGTTAAAAAAAATTTTTACCAAGTGCTTATAGAGAAAAATATGTAAATTAAATTTCCAGTATTCAAGTCTGCTTTGAACTACAAAAACACAGTTTCAAGTAGTTCAATCTGAGGTACAATCTTAGACAACTAGTAAGAGAAAGAAAATGGCAGTAAAATAAGCTGTTAGGACATATGCCAGAAGTTGTTTTCTGAGTAAATTCCCCTGGTCAATGAAATTGAGATCCATCTGGACACAGAATTATGACCCTGTTGCCTGGTTGGTTTATTTGGCAGGGTAATGAGGATGCCACGCACAGAAGTCATGGGGATAATTGCAAAACTTGCTCTGGCAAATGTGGCAGGCTTGATTTTAGCCAAGCTAAGTATGATCTGCCAACTTCAGCAACTGGTAGAAAGGTTATGGCTGCAGTCTTTCACAGCCCATTGGAAATGTCAAGTTGGGCAGAGTGCCAGAGCTCATATGCCATGGCCTACAGAACAGAGCTGTGTCAGGAGCTGTCACTCACATACCTCTGCACAGCTGCTGACCTCTACCGTGCCTTAGTTAGTGGTTCACAGATTTACATAAATGGTTGTTTCCTGCGTTGTGCCCTTTTGGCACAAGATTGGGAACTTTTTTCTAGGCATACATTCAAAGAACTAACAAAAAATAATATCACTAGTTTATTAAGCATTTAGACATTTGCTATATTTTACTTCTAAACTTTACAATTGCATTGTAAGGTGCTATGATACATGATATATATATATATCATACAACTATATATATATATATATAGTTGAGGAAACCGAGGTTCACATGTTAACTACAAACTATTGGTAATCCAGGCATGTGGCTGTAAGAGCTTAGCACACACACATTGTGTCCCAGAGTCAGAGCTGGAGACACGTGCCTCTGGGGTTCTGTGGGAATCTGTAAGAAGAACTTTCTTTAAGGAATACTCTCACTGGTCTTCTTTGTGGATATTTTGAATACTTACACATTTGATAAAAGTTTTGTTTAAAAATTACTAATTAATATTTTTTGCCAGATTGCTACTAAATAGAAAACGTGACCATGATACGAAAAAATTTTAAATTATGCCTTTTTTTTGCTTAATAGGTTCCTATGGAAAGAAAGAAAAAGTACATTGAAATTAGGAAAGGAGCCAGGGAAGCAGCAAATAGAGATTCGGGTAGGGTGTTTTCAATATATGATGAGAAAGATTCTAATGGTTGTCATTTGTTGCATAATGGAAAATACCTTAAGTACCCCAACATTGAAATTGAGTTTGAAATTTTTTGAAGTAGTGAATGGAACTGTATCTTGAAAGAAATGAAATGTAATTAGCTTAACTTTAATTGAATAGAAAGGTCTCTGAATATCCAAAAGGTGCTCAGATATGGTACACTTTTTTAAGTGCAAGTTTGGGTTGATATTTGTTTGCATGTGGATTATGTTTGTATGTTATTTGGATATACGAGTATTTAGAAATCTGTGTTAAAATACAGGTCTTATCCTGCCACTCCACTGCTCCAAACCTGCCATCAGCTCCCATGTCCCTCAGGACAGAGCTGCGCAAGGCCTCTGAACACTTCCCTGCCACTCTAGCAGCCCAGCCCCCTGCCAGTGCCTGTGGGTACCAACCAGTCTAACTTTTGCCTCAGAACAGTTGCAGGGCTATTTCCTCAGCTGGAATAATTTTGGTCCCAGATATCAGTATGGCTCTTGACATTTTGTCTTAACGCCAACTCCTGAAGGAATTTTTCCCTGGCTTCCCTATTTAAAATTAACTGTCTCTCCCTCCACATGTTCCTTGTTTCAATTTTCTGCTTAATTTTTCTGTATGGCTTTATTTCCTTGATATGAGGATAAAATTCAGACCAATTTTCTAAATTTTTTACATATATAGAATCAGTTATTTTTTAGTAATATCTTCCCACATTTATGTTAGACCTTATGGGCAAAATGTACATCATCAAAATTTTAAATACAAAGTTCTGTTAATATCATATCCAAAAATTAGGTGTAGTTTAACTTAATTTCTTTGTCCATGACAATAAAGAATAAACTGCTCAATATTGAGAAAAGCAAAAGGTCTTTTCCTCATTTCCTTTTTGCTTTGTTAATCTGAATAATGAATTGACAGTCACAAGCTTGATGAAAACCTTATTAACAGTATCCTTTAATTTATTATCATTTGTGCTTAGAGAAATATATTTCTTACAATATTTGAATTAAAGTATCTTCTTTTTATATGTATTTCAGGTGGTCCTCATTATATATCTTCCTTGTCATATTTAGCAGACAGTAGCCTGAGTGAGGAAATGAGTCAATTTGATTTCTCAACTGGAGTTCAGAGCTATTCATACCAAGATCCTAAATCTACCACTGGTCATCTTCGCAGACGGGTGATCACATTTTACATTTTAAAGAATATTGTTAGCATTTGTAAAGTAAGAGGGGCTTCTTTTTTACAGAGGAAGTCGGTTTTCTGTCAGTAGTCCCCAGAAAATAGTATTTGTTTGGAGAATTTTCAAAGATCTAAGCTCCAGGCTTTCTTCCTGTAGACTCAGCAGTCTGATGTTTTTTTCTGTATTATACAATTAACCTTTTATTATTTATTTATTTTTTTATTTTTAGACTTATTGGGGTGACATTGGTTAACAAGAATTACATAGGTTCCAGATGTACAGTTCTACAGTGCATCGCCTATGTTTTGCATTGTCTTCCCCACACAGTGTCAGCAGTCTGATTTTATCAGCACAGGAAGGAAAGCTCTCTCTTTCAAGGGCTGACTCATATTAGCCAGTCTCCCTGAGATAAGCGTTTTAAATTAGAACTGCTTTTAAGGATTGCTAATGAGAAAGATAACTGCCATAGAGACTCAAATGTCCATGCTGAGATGATTGTTGTAGTTTCTCCCTAGAGAGAATGAAGGAGCTATTTAAATATTTTATGTTACCAAAGATAACTGAATGTATCATTGTTCACAAATGATAGCTGAATTCTTAAATAGTGAATTCTTGGTGACAAAGTTGTATAGAGTATAGAATGGTTTTGATTTATTATTTTTAGAAGTAGAACTCAGTCTTTTTCATTTTGGGTCCCAGCAGCTTATAATAGTCTCTTTTACATACTCACTAAGTTTTATCTGCATCTCACATTTTTTTTTAAGCTTGGATTAATCTCACTCTTGTCCATTCATTCAAAGAAAAGATCCACCATGTGTTTTTCTTTCTGTCTCTGTACTCTTACCTCTTATCTCTCTTTACCAGACTTGAAGAGTCTGTGGTCTAAAGTTCTTTTTTCTCATCTAAGGCATCCCTGTCAGCATTCCTATAGGAACTCATTCTCTAGCAACATTCCTTTATGACTCTTCTAGCTTTCTTTGAAATGGTCTGTTTTGATATTGAAGGTAGGTAGGACTAGTTCACCTGTGTGTGCCCTTTCTCCATCTTTCTTATTATTTTTTATTTTGTGAAGTGACATCCTTTTTTTGAATTTTGGAACAATTTCTAACATAAACAGAAATTTCAGGAGTAGTACAAAAAAAAACCTGTGCATCCTTTACCCAGAGAGAATGCTCAGGGTTTACCTGTCGTCTCGTAACATCCTCTGTAGTGGGATAATCCAGTCAGTACCATAACATGCATCCAGTCGCCATGGCCCTTAGTGCGATGACCCTGCATTTGTTAGTGTTTGTTCAATACCTCTACACTAGTAAACTAGGAATTTGAGGGGGAAGATGACAAAGTGATGGTTTGCTCTCCTTGTGTGAGAGATGTTGACCAAATTTTTTGGGGGAGCTATTATTCCTCATCCCACTTTCACCCACTAGTTTTTAACATTCATTGGTATCTTGTCCTTGCAGTAGTTATGGCTATGCTGGTTGCAAAGTGGTTATTTTCTAATTCTTTCTCTGCTTTTTCATTTATTAGTTGGCCTTCTGCTATAATGAAGAGCTTTTTCCATTTATTATTTTATTTTTATTATTATTATTTTTGGTTGATTCCCTGGCTGGGAATTGAACCCAGGCTGTGGTGGTGAGAGCCCTGAAGCCTAGCCACTGCACCATTAAAAATAGGAACCCCCTATTTTTTAATTTTTATCAGTGTCATCTCCTGGATTCTTATTTTGTTCACTGAATTATCATTATTTATTTTGATACTCAGATTGTCCCAGATTTGACCAGTGGGAATCCCTTTTGATATATCCTTGTCATTCTTTGGGCAATTTCTTACTTGCTAGCACAAGGAAATGTTCACAGGTGGTCTTATTCTTCCCCTGTCTCAACCGTGGAATGGGCTGTCTCTCTAGGGAGCCCTGGTTCTTATGGGTGGAGAACAGAAAGCTGACTGCAAGCCTTCCCATGGACAGAGATACAAAAGGTATTACATATCAGTGAGCTCACACAGGCCACACATGTACCTGACATGTTCTCACAGATACATGTGATTCCCATCCAGGGTTCTTTCAAACTTTGGCCCTTGCCAGTTTCTCTGACATACACTGACTCACTCCTTCCCCCTGACCCTTCCTGGCAATCTCTGTACACTGATACCCTCCTGGAGTGAACCCTAAACTATATAGTGGGTACCCCACTCTGTTTCTCCTCTGCCTTCCCAGACATTGCCAAGCACCTTTCTCCCCACTCCAGTCTGCCCAATGGTATTTTGCCTGAGAAAGAGGGAGGGAGGAGTGACATGTTTTTAAAGTCGAGTTTGACTCCTTTATATTGCCCCTAAGGTTTGTTTCTCTCTTTTTAAATGAATGCTTCAAAGGAGAGCCCCTTTGTTAGTTCTTTCGCTGAGATTATGTCATGCATCTGTGCTGGGTAGTAAAACAGTGTGACTTTGTTCTATTATGGTTGCATTGTCCAGTAAGACTTCATTAATAGGAATTTATATCAAGACATCTTGGGTTCAATATTCATACCTTCTATCTGATTGCATGACCTGAGTCTCCAGTTTAAAATCTATCCAATACTTCTGTGCATCATCTTGAAATGCAGTGATTTTGAATAAAAATGTTATTGAGTGGATCTGAATATAGTCAAATATCGTGATTAACTCTTTGACACCTTACCAGGTGTGTGGGAAAAGGGACATTGAAATTGCTATGATTGATTTTATGGCTCACTGAATTTTTTTATTGTCTCATGTAACCCTGATTGTGTATAAAATTTACTATCTTAATGTCATATAGTCCTGCTGTATTAAAATATGATACCACTCCTTATCATTTCTGAAATCCTTAATTTGTAGAAATTATCCATTATATTTCAGAGGCTAGACCATGGGCGCAATGGTTGTAAGATGAGTAAGTACATTTCAAATACTGTTCATCTTGGGTAGTGACATTCTGCAGTAGTTCCTGCCACCAGAGCAGACAGAATTATAAAATTTATCTAGCGCCTCTTTCTAGTCAATTTCTGCAAGCACTTAGTAGCCCAAAGTTAACTTTTAATAGTCTAAATATTTCCTCTTAGGATTTCTGAGTCATTTTTTCCTGAAAGTGATCTGTGATAGAAAAATACCAGACAAATTATTCAACCCTCTATGTGTGTATTTACTGTATGTGTATGTCAAACCTCATTTCATCATTATATTTATAAAATGATTATCACTGCTCTATTTTCTCAGAGAATTTTAAGATAAAAAATGGTTTAAAAGTTTTGTTATTGATTAAAATTTCAAAGCAAATTAAGGACTTTACAAAGATGTTCAGAGAAAAACTTCTTTTCATTTAACTGAGAAAAAGGTAAACATAATATAATTATACTTCAGTAGCTCCATTTTCTCCATGAAGTGTCAACTCAGAATTATGAGACTATTGCTCTAAAGGTGTTAAGGGTTCCAGGACCTCCAACACACACACATTTGAAAAATTCTTGGTGGTTATACCAAGCAGCACATGTCTGCTGGATGCTGTGACATCAGTGTGACCCCAAGGGAGTTACCATGTAGATAAGGGTCAAATGGGAAATATGTACCTGGTATGTAAGGAAGACATGAAGTCCTATTTATTTTTTAGTTGTTTAATGAGAAAACATACCAAGTGTATTTGATATTATTACCAAATTATCATTGTTTCCTAAGTGTGTGTTTCATGATATTGCCTAAAAATCAGAATGTCATATACACTGAAATTTTAATAGTGTACTCTGCATAATTGGTTTCTTCTCTTTCCCTAGGAGCATAAAGACCCTGTGATCCAAGATGATATCCTAGAATTGGAGATGGATGAACTCAATCAACATGAATGTATGGCAACCATGACAGCTTTGATTAAACACATGCAGAGAAATCAGATCCTACCTAAAGGAGAAGAGGTCTTCTTTTTTTTGCTAATGCTATTCATTGGTATCATATTAAGAACAAATATTTCATATCAAAGACTAAATAAAATTCCATGTCAAATAAGTATGATTTTGTTGATCATGTTTTACTTTGTCAATGTTGTCTCGTATCAAAATATGGAGTTATTTTATTCTACTTTTAAAGGTAATTTTGAGTGTATTATTTCAGGGTTCAGTGCCAAGAAGTCTTCCTCCCTGGATGAAATTTCTTCATGACAAACTAGGGAATCCATCGGTGTCATTAAATATTCGTCTCTTTTTAGCCAAGCTTGTTATTAATACAGAAGAAGTAAGTAATTTATTATTTCTTCAAATATTCTTTGTAGTTATATGCATCTCCTTAAAGAAACCTACAGCAAAGAAAGATACAAAGAATAGAGCAAGACATTTTTCTTCTCTGAATGAATTAGCCAACTATATTTGTTTGTTCAACATCATTCTTTTACCATTTTCTTTTAAAACATGTAAATTAGTTTCTATTGACTTAGCAGTGCTCTTTTAATAAGTATATGTATTGGCAACTTTGTTATGGCTGCCAGCTTCCTTGGTTTAGAGTAGCAAAGGAGGCGGTAAAATTATTCCTCTTTACTCTATATGAAAAATAGCATAATACTGTCTTAATTGCTGAATTTATCTGTTGGTCTGCAAATAGCACTGTGTTAGGGAGGAACCTCTTTCACAAGTGGGAGTTAGGATACATTTTGTGGAGAGCCCCGGAACCAAGTGTTGTAAAGTAGCAGTGGGAGTTTATGTTGTGCATAGAAGCAGCAGTGTGAACAAAGATGGCCCCTGAGATAGGTACGTCTGCAATGACTTCACAGACCATAGGCACTTGGTCCAGAGGAAAAGTGTGAGTGGTATGGCTACATGTCTGTGGGGCAAGTGAACTGAGCCAGGCCTTCAGGGTCCATACAAAGGGTCCATCTCATTTGTTGAGTTGTAGTGAGCCACTGAAGGGTCCTAGAGAGAGTAACACAGTCCAGTTGGCCCCACAGAAGGTCCTTCTAGGCAGCATTGCAAATGTGAGCCAAAGGCCACAAGGCTATTGGGAGGCAGTTGAGGGGGCTGCCCTGTTACTGCCTCAGAACCTATGTTCCTCAAGGTCATGCTTGATTTATAACTCCTGGGGCTGCTGTAACAGGGGTACCACAAACTGGATGACTTAAACAACAGAAACAAAGCCAGAAGTTTGAGATAAAGGTGTTGATAGAGTTGGCTCTTTCTCAAAGCTATGAGGAAGAATCTGTTTCGTGCCTCTCTCCCAGCTTATAGTGGCCTGGGGTGTTTCTCAGCGTGTGGATGATATTCTCAGTGAGTCTTCACATTCTCTGCATTTGTCTCATATGTACAAATTTACCCTTTTAATGAAGAGACTCATTGGATTAGGACCTTCAGTGACATCTCTTGATTATCTTCAAAGATCCTACTTCTGAAGAAGGTCACATTTATAGGTACTAGGAGTTAGTACTTCAACATTTTTGGGGAAGACTCAGGTCAACCCATCCCATACACTCAGGGTCTCATGTGATTTCTAGATCACTTTCTTAATAAGTGCTGACTTGATGACCAGCAAAAAAACAGAACTGGTGTCTTTGGTTTTTGGACGATTTCTTGATAGACTGGATATAAGTACCATGGTTTGACAAGGAAGTCTGCTGAACTTGTTCATACATGTGGATGTGAGATGCCTCTAAGACATCAACTAAGAGATGCCCCTAAAGCATCATACATATCTGGAGCTCGGGAATGAACAGGAGAGTGGTTTTCAGAGGGAGATGTTCAAGACAGTCTGTTTTATGGAAGAAATAGTAGAACTTGTATTTACATTTATTTTTAAAATTTATCTGTTATATTTTAATAATATAGTAAAGAAGCTTGTATTTATAACTTACAAAAATAAATTAGTAGACACACATCAAGAGTGTTCAAACTTTTTTTACTTATGAAGGTGGTAAACAAAAAGGACTTGAGACCACACAGTTTTAAGCTCTGAATATAGATGAGGAATCCCTGAGAAAACATATTTTTTAAAAAAAGAAGGTGGCAGAAGTTGAGATAAATAACTTGAATTATATTTTAGTCTGTTCTTTTGCATCAAAATAGCAATTACTAAAATAAATTTAATTTAGTATGTAATACATTTTATTTAGATTTCAGAGCTTGGGTATATGAAGTCTATAACAGAATGATTTCTGTAATAAAGGAAAAAATGGAAAAAGATAGCCACATGAACCTAATTTGCATATTCTCATTTTTCATATACCCTATACATTGGCATAAAATAAAATTAGAATTCTCTAGAGCTGCATATTATTCAGATAAAACAAGATTGACATAGACTACTTTGATTTTGATTTGTATGAGCATAGTTTTACCAGAAAAGTTTTAAGCAAAGAAAACATCAATAATAAATTCATTTTATTGAATAATGGTTTCAGGGGCTCATAGGAGAAAATTCAATAGAACTTATGATCTAAGTAAACAGAGTGTTGAAATTTACATTTGTTTTGGATGTAAGTCAAGTCATAATATAAAATTTTAGCTGATGGAGGATGTGTTTCTGGGTTAATATTTTGGTTATTCAAAACAACTCTTTGATATTTGACTTTTAAATTCTTTTCTAGGTCTTTCGCCCTTACGCAAAACACTGGCTTAGCCCCTTGCTGCAACTGGTTGTTTCTGAAAACAGTGGAGGAGAAGGAATTCACTATATGGTGGTTGAGATAGTAGTAACTGTTCTTTCATGGACAGGATTAGCTAATCCTATAGTAAGAATACATACAGCTTTTATGTAGTAATCTATCAGTTCTTTGCTGCTATCCTAAGTAGAGCATATAATAAATAATTCAAGCTCTTCTTAATGACTTGGAGTCATCATTTTTAGCATTAATTGTTATATTGCTATGGTACGCCATACTAAATGGCGTAATCCTGCTTTAGTTCTCTTTTTTCTGCTTTTTGATAACTACTGTAACCTCTTATTTTTAAGCTGTTGGGTTTGTTTTGTTTATTGCCTTTACCTGCTAGGTGCTAAGAAACTAGGTAATTGATTTATTAGAAGTATGTGTCAAATAAATGTCTGTAGACCCTGAATGTGAGGTACTAAAAACTTCTACTGTGACTAAAGTCCCGAATTTTTTGGTATTAGTTTTGCCAGCCTATTTTCAGAATATTGACTAGATCTATAATGGTTGAGATTGCTGAAGGAGTAACACTTGTTTAGATGAATGACACTGTTGAAATGAAGCAAGTTTATGGCATTCACTAGTATAGATTTGTGTGTGTCAGAGATTTACCTATTCATTTGAAAACATTAGCACTAATAATGTGTAAAAGTTTTCATGTAAGGATATCTTGGGAGTGGTCCTTATTAAACATAATATAGGTACATAGAGCTTTAGCTGTATTTGTGTCTAGATGTCCTCTTATTTCACAGTAAACTAAATGTAGAGGCTAAAACCAGAGGAAGTGTTGACTCCAGTGTTCCATTTTCCATGGAACAGCATACTGGTCGAGGGTCAAGTGGATTAGCATAGATGTGGGGGTCATCTCCCCCTTGAGGTAGCCACAAATTAAAGGCTCCAGCAGGTTTGTAGGACCCTGGAGTTGGGAAGAATGTGAGGGACAAGGGATAGGAGTCAGAAAGCACTGAGTACTGAATCAGAGTGGGAAAGGGTGTTTTCAAGATACCTCTTCCTTCCCCCAAAAGGAGGTTTCGGCGGAAGCCAATGTGTGAAGGTGCCTGGGCTAGGAATGCTCATACTGGCGTGCCAAAAAGAGCATGACCAGTCAGGGAACCTGAGTATCTGACTGCAACTACCCTATGAGTCTGCAGTATACTGGCTGTGTTCCAAGTCTGGTGTAGGCCTCCCTATGAGGCGTATTAGGTAAAGCCCTTGTAATTGCCTGTGGTTGGACTTGAAAAATCACAAACTGGTTTTTAACCAGGATTCAGCCTTCTTGGCAGAATGCCACATTTTCTTATAAATAGACTTTTGGATTAAAAAAGGCTTTTTTAGAATGGAATGCTATATATTAATATAGAATTTCTATATTATTTCAGGGGATTCCTAAAGATGAAGTGTTAGCAAATCGATTGCTTTATTTCCTAATGAAGCATGTTTTTCATCAAAGAAAAGCTGTGTTCAGTCACAACCTTGAAATCATAAAAACCCTTGTTGAATGCTGGAAGGATTGTTTATCCATTCCTTACAGGTATAAATTCACTAGATTTTGCAATGTTGTTTAGAAAATTTAAAAATGTAGAATGTTGTAAATTGTGATTACAATGAAATTTAAATATTTGAAATGCTAGAAAAAGTAATATAATTTAAAGTAGAATTTATTTATTATGGGTATAATATTGCTACTCATAAAATCACAACCTCCAAAGTTTGACACTAGAAGCATTTTTGGAACCGTGAGTTTAGGTGAACCAGGCCACGGTCACAATCAGCCATCTCTTGGCTCACCTCTGGCTTTCCCCCAACACTGGGTCTGTGGGACTTAACTGCTCTTTACTGTACTAGCCCAGGAGTGGACAGTAGAACTTTCCTTTGATGCCTTTTAGCACTGCCTGATGCAAACTAAAAGTTTTTTGCTATCAATTAAAGGAGAATTTGGGCCAAATAATGATAGAAAGATATAAAATTGCCTATGTTGCAAAGCTAAAATTACCTGGATGTGAACAAAGAGAATACTAGCAAGAGGGGGATTGGATGTGGGAAAACAAAAAGTATTTCTTGCCCTGAAAATTAGCTATAGAAAATTTTATATGTGTCTTCCTGCTTATTTTATTACATAATATTTACTTTTCTTTTATGCTTATGTTTCAGTTTAATATTCGAAAAGTTTTCCAATAAAGATCCTAATTCTAAAGACAATTCAGTCGGAATTCAATTATTAGGCATTGTAATAGCCAATAACTTTCCTCCCTACGACCCAAAATGTGGAATAGAGAGTATAAAGTAAGTATCGTAGTTTGTGCTTTGATTTCTTTTTTTAGGTTAAAGTATCCCTGAATTGGAAACAGCCTGCAGTATAGTTTAATTCTAATTTGAGGGGCAGAACGCATGTTAAAAATATTTCTACCTGAATTTAATAGGTTTAGAGGTCATTTGAGAGAAGAAATATGTTTGTGGAGTGAATAAGGAAGGTAAGTTTTTAAAAATTAGTGTAATTTTTTCATGTACATTTTGTCTTATAAAAAGTGGTAAATATTTTCTTTCTTATTTTTTAAACTGACATTTTCAACATTTACCCCTGAAAGCAACATGCGCTCTTTGAGACCAGTCATTATAAGATCATAACCATGAACTCCCGGGATGCTCCTGGACCTTATGCTGCCTGTCCCATTATCATGCTCTTTGGCATAGCTGCAGCTGCACTGCTCCATTCTATCAGAACACTTTACAGATAGATGGGAGTGGGTGGATATAGGCCTGACATAGAAAGGGGAGGGGCTTTAGTGAGATAATTTTTTAACAAAATTATCACAAAAAGGTACTTCATTGTCCTACTGTTTTAAGATTTTTGAAAAGTCATTGTTCACATCGTGGGTACTTCATAGATTTTAGCATGTCCTTTCCCACTTTAGTGTGCTCTTTTCATTTCCTTGAAAGTATCTCATTCTATCTAGTTGGTCTTCTCCACCAGTCACCTGGTATCATAGACAAATGTATGGCACAACCCAGATTTACTGGGAAGTGGCTTACTTTTAGACAAGTTGCTTTGTTGAGCTTTGATTTTCTCCAGTGAAAACCTTGCAGAGCCACTGGGGGCTGAAAATTAAAAATTCCTCTTCTGTGAAGTCTGGGGGCACTGCACTCACACACTCTCATTATTTTATTGTCCTTCTCTGTCATAGTAGATGGCTTTAAGAGGGAGTCAGTAAATCATAATCTTAAATAATAGCTCCTTTTTCACTTACAGTCTTATAGTATCCAGCATTAAGTTTTGCTTTGACTACAGCAGGTCCTATGTGATTGAACCAACTTTCATGTGCCTTTCTGGCCATGATGTCAGAACCTTAAATACTTCTTCATATATACACACAAATAATTCAAACATGTTTTTAAGCTGTATATTTTCTCAATTTGTGCTATCAATATGGCTCGAGGAATAAAATTGTTATAATTTGATGTCAAGCAACAGAATGGTTTGTTTTATGCATATTTCAATATTTCTTATAGATACTTTCAAGCTTTGGTCAATAATATGTCCTTTGTAAAATATAAAGAGGTATATGCAGCTGCGGCAGAAGTTCTGGGACTTGTTCTTCGATATATTACTGAGGAAAAAAATGTGAGTAGATCGTACAATTTTAAATAAATGCTTTTTCAATTTTGATTTGTCATGACACTTAACACTTATGTCCTCTATACTTTGGTTTGGTGAGAAACCAAAGTGGGCATTCTGCATTTATTAATATTTAACTTTATTAACATTTATATTAATATGCAGTGTGCTCAATTTTTTTAAAGAAATTATGATTTTTAAAACACCTGGATATTTGGTAAACATTTAAAGATTGATAACTTATTCTTTATTGTAAAACTCAACATATGAATACTTAACCAGCTTTCATTCCTCTGAACTTCATCTCAGGATTCCCTTTTAGAGAAAATTATCCAAGTACTACTATTTTTGGGGCTAAAGTCCAACCAGTAAAATTTTCTACTTTCAATTTTTGACATAATGTAACGGAGAGGGTGCTTCTGAGGGAACCTTTCTTAGTCTTGTGTTCCCTGTCCTCTTTATAGGATTGTGAAAGAACCTAATTGAATTGTTAAGCATAATACACATTGAGTTGTATAATTTTTTATAAAATATAATTATTAAAGATGTGTATCTGCATGGAAATAACAGGTTACAGCTTACTTGAAAATAGTGTAGTGGACTGATGCTTACTGTTACATTGCTGTCTTCTCACATGAGGTGCTACAAAAAACAGTGTCACTTGTGATAAGATGCTTATGCTAAGTCTCTTTGTTACAGTCCATTTACAACTCAGTTGAACACTCCTCCTTCCCTTTTGTCACTGGTTCTAGGACACTGTTATTGGGTCTCTTCCTACTTCCTTGGCAGTTTCTTCTCCCTTCTTTAGCTACGTGTTTCCCAGGCCACCTCCACAGCTCTGATTTTGTTGGTCTTATATTGCACTGCTCCTCTGCTGATCCATACAGCTTCATGGGTTTAAAAAGTGCCTTCAGAGAAGGTCCAGGATGGCAAACTAGGTAAACGCTATGCCTGCTAGCTCCCAGGATCACATTAAAATTACAACTAAATTATAGGATGGTCAACCTCAAGAATCATCTGAAAACTTGCAGAACAGAACCCCTATCACTAAAGATACAAAGAAGAGGCCACATCAAAACTGGTAGCAGGGACAAAGACATAAACAGTCTGGACATTCCACAAAAAATTAAAAATGGAACTACCTTATGACCCAGCAATTCCACTTCTGTGCATTTATCCAGAAATAATTAATAGATGATTGGATAAAAAGGAAGTGATATATATGAGGGCGTTTGGAAAAAATTCAGCCATAAATGCCTCTATTTTTTATATTATATGGCTTGATATTTTCCAGACATCCCTCGTATACACAATGGAATATTAATTGGACATAAAAAGAATGAAATCTTACCATTTGCAACAACATGGATGGACCTAGAGGGTATTACATTAAGTGAAATAAATCAGGCTGAGAAAGACAAATACCATATAATCTCACTTATATGTGTAATCTAAAGAACAGAATAAACAAACAAAACAGAAATGGACTCATAAATGCAGAGAACAAATTGATGGTTACTAGATGGGGGTGAGGTTGTGGGGCTGGGTAAGAAAGATGAAGGGATTAGTAAGTACAAATTGGTAGTTGCAAAATAGTCACAGGGACGTAAAGAACAGTATGGAGAATATAGATAATATATTACTAGATTTATTGGGAGATTACTTCATAAATTTTACGCATGTCTCACCACTACACTGTACACCTAAACTTATGAATCTATCATAGTAGGTAGTAGTATGTGATCTAGAGATGGTAGGGTATAGGTAGATAGGCAGTGAAAGGAACTGGCTTTAGTTAAAGTTTGAAAATTCTGGTTTGTGTGAATATTTGAACAGAGACATGAACACTGTCATCATAAAATGTGTCTTAAACAGTATTTAATCACTAATTTTAGTTTAACTTATCAAATGACTTGTGGGCAATGTTCCAGTATCAGAAGGAATTACTAATCTTCTTTATTGATCTGACATCTGGTGAGCCAGATACCACCAGTGCTAGCAGCACAAAGCACATTTGGCCATGGCCTGGTTCACCCAGACTCACTGTTCCATACTTCTGGTGGAGTTCAGTGGTTAATGCAAACCCATGGCTTCTGGTGCTTCACTTTGTGAACACTGTTGTAGGTGATAGCACTGAACATTTATTTGGATTCACTTAACTATTCAAGATAAACCTGTTTTCAAAAACTTAATATATGAGGGCTGTCCAGAAAGTATCCAGCCATATATGATAAATAGAGGCATCTGTCTGGATTTTTTCCAGGCAGACTTTATAAATTTCCACCTTTGTGTATCTGAAAAGAAACTTAATTTTTCAGATGCTAGAGGAGTCTGTGTGTGAACTGATCGTAAAACAACTGAAGCAACATCAGAATACAATGGAGGACAAATTTATCATTTGCTTAAACAAAGCCGTGAAGAACTTCCCTCCTCTTGCTGATAGGTAAGGTGTTGGTAGTGGTGAACATCATGTGATGGGAGATGGTCAAGACTGCTCTCCTTCTTACTGGCCATGTTCATTCGTTAGGTTTATGAACACTGTGTTCTTCCTGCTGCCAAAGTTTCATGGTGTGATGAAGACACTCTGTCTGGAAGTGGTGCTGTGTCGTTCAGAGGAAGTAACAGATCTGTACTTACAGTTAAAGAGCAAAGATTTCATTCAAATCATGAGACATAGGTGAGTGGGAAACCAGCCTCCTGTTCTAAGATGCAGCAGGCTCATAAAACATTGATTTGTTCAGCTATTCCTTCCACTCAGAAAGAACTTACAGGTTTTCATGAAATATGTATTTGTTAAATCTACATCTGAGAAGAAAAGGCGCTGGGGTGGGGCCTGGCCCTCCTGTCTCCTCTGACCTGGCACCTTGAGGAGGCCACATCTAAGGGATCACCTAAGGTCCTTTTCAGATATATAATGCATGGTTTTGAGTTTTGTGCCTATTTTGCCAGGTAAGAGGCTTCCATTTTTTCTTTTTGTTGTTGCTGTTAAAATTGTCCATTTATTTTCAAAATTGCAGTAAATGTTAAAAGAGAATGTTATTGATCACTTGAAATATATTTATTTCTCTGTACTCTTCTGGTCTTGTCTGTATACATACAGGATGTCCAAAAATATGTATATACAATGTATGTACACTATAACAGATGATAACTCACCTAATTTTCTCTCCTCTTCACATTTAACTGATTTGAAATAATGGGTGAAGTCTGGTGAACATGGAATACCCTCTGTGTTCATCACACCTCACGCTATTAGACTTTTTCTTATGGAGATACATAAAGGATAAAGTTTGCGGTACAAAACCGACAACAGCTGACAAATCAAAAGCAACCATTGAACAAGAATGCATCAAACAGGGGTTCTCTGTTGGTGTAGTATTTAGGCTTTGGCACTCTCAACGCCACAGCCTAGTTTGATTCCCAGCCAGGCCCCCCCCCCCCAAAAAAAAAAAAAAAGAATGCATCAAACGAAATGATTCTTGATGCTTACAATTCTAAGTCTTGCCAGCAGTACCTGGACCAGAATAGTTATCGTTTTGAAAATGGGCATTGACAAAAAAAATTATTCATTTCTGTAGATTCCTTTAAGTTTTGAAAATAAACCATATGTTAATAAACACTTTATAATCATTCAAAGTGTATTTACATTTTTGGGGGGACATCCTGTATTTTTTCCATAGTGATAAATTACTCATAAATGTGTGATGGGCCAGTAAGAAAGAATGTGTGTCATTGTGTTCTGCAATCTTTAATTAAACATTAAGGATTTTAAGGAGGAAGAGATACACAAAACAAGGAAATAGGTTGTGTGTCTTATCTGGGACCCATACTACTCTTAATCCTGCTATACTAAGTCAAACATTTAATTTTGTGAACTCATCCTAGTAAAAGTGCTCCGTAACTCATTGCTGAATACCATAGGGTCACCTTTAGAGTACTCCCCTTGGGAAGCTATGCACTGATGCCTACATCTAGTCCACTTCAAAGCAGTTTTGGAACTCACTTCTGAACAGCCATCAGAGCTGTCATTGTGGCCAAAATCTGACAGTTAAGTTCGCTAACTTGCCACCATGTGCCTATGTTGGCAGCACTGTACACATAAGTCAGTAAGATGTCATACCTTGGCAGGGTTGTTTGTATAGTGCTGTCAATGTAAACGCACAGTGGCCAGTTCATGAACTTCATTGTCAGATTTCGAGTATGACGGCATCTCTGATTCCCATTCCAGAAGTGAGTTCCAAAACTGCTTTGAAGGGTGGACTAGGCACAGGCCTCAGTGCATAGTTTCCCCAGGGGAGCACTTTGAAGGTGACTGTGGTGATATTCAGCAGTGAGATAAGTAGGTAGCACTTTTACCAGGATGAGTTCACAAAATTAGTTGTTCAACCTCATGTGACATACCAGGTGGCCTAACTCCTAAAATCATTTTTTTTAAATCACTAAACTTTTTATATATATCTGTTTTGTTTGACATTTTCAGGTTTTTTGAAAAGTGAACTTCTAATTTTGGAATAATTCTATAAGAAAAGTTAAAAGATAGTACATATATTTCCCCCATACCCTTCACCCAATTTCCCCAGCTCACATAATCATGGTACATTTGTCAAAACTAAGAAATTAACATTAGTATGTTACTGTTAACTAAACTAAACTTTATTTGAATTTCACCAGTTTTCCCACTAATGTCCTTACTCTATTCCAGGATCCAATCCAATATACTACATTGAATTAATTAATTAATTATTCTTAAGAATATAATTTTTATGTGTGTAGTATTATCTATTACTACAAATTATGAAATGTAGAATATCACAAAAAAAGAAAATATTGACCTGTCATGTCTGAAAGCATAATAATGAAAGGCATTAAATTTGTGCATTTTTAAAATTTTTCCTTATTATAGAGATGATGAAAGACAGAAAGTGTGTTTGGACATAATTTATAAGATGATGGCAAAATTAAAACCAGTAGAACTCCGAGAACTTCTAAACGCTATTGTAGAATTCATTTCTCATCCTTCGCCAGTGTGTAGGGAACAAATGTATAATATTCTTATGTGGATTCATGACAATTACCGGTAAGCTCTATGTTGACATTTTGTATTACATTTTTTAAGGGAGAATTTAGGTGCTTTTAGCAACCTGGAACAGATTATAATAAACAATAAAAACACTTTTGGGGATTACCTGGTGGTGTAGTGGCTAGGCTTTGGTGCTCTCAATGCCATGGCCTGGGTTCGATTCCCAGCCAGGGAACTACCTCCCCCCAAAAAAAACAAAAATAAAAACACTTTTAACATATGATTAACAATTAAATAAGTGCATTATATTGAAATATGTCCTAGAAAAAAGAGATAAAAAAAGAAATGTATCCTTATTTTAACTTACATTACATATATGTGGGAAATACGCAGAGCATGTAATTATAGGTTGAGTTAAAAATGTAATTAACTTACTTATTTTATTAATTGATTTAATTATTGGGTAACAGTGTTATAAGTTTGAACAAAAGTGGTACAACAGAGTATTATTGTTTTGTCCTTTTGTTATTTTGCTCAGAGATCCAGAAAGTCAAGCAGATGATGATTCCCGGGAAATATTTAAGTTGGCAAAAAATGTGTTAATTGAAGGATTGATCGATGAGAACCTTGGGCTTCAGTACGTGCTCCTTCTGGAATAATTGGGCCAGGACAAATAAATTTAGGGGTATTTTTTCCCTAAGCTAGCATAGTGTAGTTTTCGAAATACATTTGTAGCATTAGCATTTTCTCTGCTTCTTGCATTTATAGTGTTTAAAATATGTATTTTAAATCACATTAGACTTAAAAATCCTGACAAATCACTTTAATATAAAAGTCTTTAAAAGTGGTGTGGCTAAAGCTGTCTTTGCTACTGTAGTAAATTATAGCATTTCAAAATAAAAAGAAAATTTGTAATGACAATTATGTTTTTCATTTAATTCAAATAGTTGAGATCATACAGTATGTATCAATATTGAATAAAATGTTTGAAACCTTAGAAATAGGAGGAAAAATTCTATTAATTATAAATAGAAATATGAATGATGATTGTTCTCTAAAATGCCTAACTTAAGTCAGTTATATGAGTGTTTTTACCAAGTACCAGTTTTATAAGGAGTATGAACTTTTTGTTGATAATATATAACAGTTTTCATTCTGATGAATTTTAAGTTCATTGAGCCTTTAAAAATTGTATTTATATTTTATAAGCATTATAAATTATAAGGCCTAAACTGTTTTTTAACTAGCTTAAATGTTGAATATTTTATGGTACCTATTTTTTAGAGTCAGTTGTTTCAGCAAGGTAGTAAAGAATCACACTTTTTTCTGTTTCAAAATAGTTAATATTATGTACTCATCATCAAAAACTTCCCACGTAATAGATATGAGAATAAAAGCACCCAGTTTCCCACCTCCTGTTAAATACGCTCAAGTTTTGGAATATTTCCTTCCTTTAATGCATATTATTCATAACTCAAATTATACTGATTATAAAATTTTGAATGTGGTTTCCATGTTAAGCTTTATATAAATGAAAAATTGTGTCTTCTCCACATATCACTGTGTAGGTCATTCTTTGTCTTTGCCAATATTTAAGCAGTATGCTCCTTTCTTCTCTGCTTTTCAGATTAATTATTCGAAATTTCTGGAGCCATGAAACTAGGTTACCTTCAAATACTTTGGACCGATTATTGGCACTAAATTCTTTATATTCTCCTAAGATAGAAATGCATTTTTTAAGTTTAGCAACAGATTTTCTGCTTGAAATGACCAGCATGAGCCCAGATTATCTAAACCCAGTGTTTGAGCATCCTCTGTCAGAATGTGAATTTCAGGTAAAGTACTTGTCTCTGTAATAATAAATATAAGCATTTTCTGCTTATATTTAGTCAACAAAACATTTTTAATAGTGTTAAATTGGCTTTTCTTAAATTGAGATGTAATTGACATATTAGTTTCAGGTGTACAACATAATGATTTGACATTTCTGTATATTGTAAAATGATCACCGCAGTATGTCTAGTTAATATCCACTACAATACATAGTTACAGTTTTTATCTTGCAATGAAAACTTTTAAGATCTACTCTCAGCAAATAAAAATACAATACATAATTATTAACTATAATCACCATGTCTTATTTATTTTGTACCTGGAGTTTCATGCCTTTTGATCACCTTGATCCGTTTTGCCTGTTTCCTACACCCAACCCTGGCAACCACCTGTTTTCTGTATCTGTGAGTTTGAATTTTTTGTTCTGTTTTGTGTTGTTTAGACTCCACATGTAAATGATGTCACATGTGTTTTTCTGTCTGACTTACTTCACTTTTCACAATGCCCTCAAGGTCCATCCATATTATCACAAATGGCAAGATTTCCTTTTTTAGGGCCAAATAATATTCCATTATATGCATATACACCACTTTATCAGTAGACACTTAAGTATCTTCTATGTTTTGGCTATTGTATATAATGCTGCATTGAATATGGGGGTACAGATAGAACATGGAGGTACAGATATATTTTCTACTTAGTGTTTTTGTTTCAGAAAAATACCCAGAAATGGGATTGCTGGATAATATGGTGGTTCTATTTTTAATTCTTTGAGGAACCTCCATGCTATTTTCCATAGTGGGGCTGTGCCAATTTACATTCCCACCAGCAGTGTACAAGGGTTCCCTTTTCTCCACAACCTCATCAACACTTGTAATTTCATGTTGTGCTAATAATAGCCATTCTAACAATTGTGAGGTTATATCTCATTGTGATTTTGCTCTGTATTTCACTGATGATTAGTGATGATGGCTTTTTTATTCTACTTGGGTATTCTCATATTCCTTTCTGAAAAATTCACATATGCTTTACCCTCCTCTGCCCACACTTTTTTGACATGGCTCACATTTCTCATTCTTTTCATCCTCCACTTAAATGTTTGTTTCTCCATAATGCCTTCTCGCCCATCCATCACTCCTCCCACCCACTTCGTACATGCCCAATTTATTCCTTCTCCCAGCAGCCTTAACAACTATGATTTACACATTTACAAACGAGTTTATTTCATTTCTCCCTGAGCTCCTGGGCAGCAGAGCCTGACCCTGTTCTGTTTTCACAGTGCTGGTCATATGATGAGTACTTACGAAGGAATTGAGTCATTTAAGTTGTTGCTGTTGTATTGTGATATTATCATTGAATATGTTATTAAGCCATTTTTAATGCAGAATCTTAACAGGTAGAAAAATGATTTTTCTCCCTCCAGTATCAGTATTTCTAGTTGGCAAATTATTATTTAGTTAAAACTTGTAAATTTGAAAAAGTTCTTCAGCTGCTTTCCACAGATTTATATGAAATTATAGAACATACTTGCTAATAGTACTATTGGATTTTAAATAAGAATATTTTCATGTTGGACTTTAAATGAAAATATTTCCATGTTGCTAAGAAGGACACTTATTTTATTTGAAACTCTTACATGCAGGAATACACTATTGATTCTGACTGGCGTTTGCGAAGTACTGTTCTCACTCCAATGTTTATTGAGACCCAGGCTTCCCAAAGTGCTCTCCAGACCTGGTCACAGGAAGGATCCCTCTCAGCTCGAGGGAAGATAGCTAGACAGATACGGGCCACCCAACAGCAATACGATTTCACACCTACACAAAACACAGGTAACAGTCAACCTGAATGCCTACCTGCTGTGCACCAAGTGCTATCACCTGTGGAAGCAGCCTCGACTGTAAGAACTTTGAGTGTTTGTAAGAGAAATGAAATGATAATACAAAAAGTGATTAAGAACCACAAAAAGGATATATCAGTCTAAGGAGAAAAGGATTTAGGTCCCTAGAGTCATCAAATTCATAGAAACAGAAAGTAGAAGGGTGGGTTCCAGGATCTAGGGAAGGGGCAATGGGCAGTTAGTGTTTTATGGGTATAGAGTTTCAGTTGTGAAGTTCTTCGGGTGCATAATGGTAATGATTGCCCAACTATGTGACTATAGGAGAGCTGTCCAGAAAGTATCCAGCCATGCAATATGAAAAATAGAGACATTTATGGCTGGATTTATTCCAGACAGTCCTTGTACTTAGTTAAAATAGTCAATTTGATGTTAAGTATAGTTTACCGCAATTTTAAAAACTGTAGAAAAGGATTATTTTTAACTGGAAAAATCAGGAAAATTTCAGCACATGTATATTTTGTTTTGGCATTGTGCAGAAAAATCTGTTTAGTGCATCAAATTTAAAATCCCATATCTCAGAAGCCAAGTAGAGAGCTAAACCAAATTTATTACTATGTTTATAGTTTATTAAACTTTTCTTTCTCAAATGATTCAACTGTTTCCTTTAATCATAGAAGTACAAATTGCAGACCAGGCATGTCCAACCTGCAGCCTAGGACAGATTTGAATGTGGCCCAATACAAATTCTTAAAACATTATGAGACTTTTTTGTGACTTTTTTTTTATTTACCTCATTATTAGTTCATTTTAATTTAGGTATTATTAGTGTTAGTATATTTTATGTGTGGCCCAAGACAGTTCATCCAATGTGGCCCAAGGAAACCAAAAAGTTGGAAACTGCTAGTGTAGAGTAAAATATCTAAATCATTTTATAAAAACACTTTAGTGTTTTTCCTTTATATATATATTTTCATATTCTCTTAGTTCTAGAAATAGAACTAATTTGAATAATTTGAATGGAAATTTTATGACACATACCAGAAATCATGGATCTTAGTACTTTGTAGTAGATACAAAACATCATTCCTGTAATGATCACAGCTGCTTAAAAGGAGCAGATGATGTCTTTTCTACTTTATAAATGAGGACACTAAGGTTCAAATGCCTGAGCAACCTTAGATCGCCCACTGGTAACTTCATGGACCTTCCACCCAATATCTTTCTGCTGTGACAAAACTATCCCCAGGATGATGAGCCCCCTTCTCTTGCGCAGTGTATTCTGGCAGTTGGTACTACCCCAGTGCAGGGTAGACTTGGCAGGGCTGTGCAGTGCTGAGCATGCTATGACATGCTGTGTTCATGCCTGTTTGCAGATGGAAGAAACTCCTTTAATTGGCTCACTGGGAGCAGTATTGACCCGCTGATGGATTATATGGTCTCCTCATCATCCGATTCCATGTCTTCATCCTTACTGTTTGCCCACAAGAAGAGTGAAAAATCACAGAGAGCACCCTTGAAATCAGTGGGACCTGATTTTGGGAGAAAAAGGCTGGGCCTACCTGGGGACAAGGTAGAAAACAAAGCAAAAGGTAATATACAGTTGCTGAAATGTGTTTAAAGTGACCCACCCTCCAAATCAGTGCAGAGACTTAGGTAAAGAAGGCACATTTCTGGGAGTTCCCTGATGGTGTAGTGGCTTAAGGCTTCAGCATTGGCGCTGTCAGCGCTGCGGCCTGGGTTCGATTCCCAGTCAGGAAGCTACCCACATACAAAAAAAAAAAAAAAAAAAAGAAGGCACATTTCTGATTGTTTTCACATTTCCTTATAACCTATAAGTTAGGCCAATTAAAATTTAATTTGGTAAATATTGTCTGGGCACTTACTATATTGAAATCATAGTTTATGTGTTCCAGAAAAGCTGTTCTCAATTCATTTATTTAATGGCTTTCCAGAATAATAGGGGTGGATAAGGCAATAGGCAGGTGATTGTGTGATGAGGCAGAATTAGTAAGTTAAAGCTGGCTCAAAGAGATTGCTTAAATCCACACAGAGAATGAAGAGAACCTCAGGAAAGACTTGGTAGTGGATGTGGCCTTTGAGACTTAGTCTTGGAGAGTTGGGATGTGGGAAGGGAGAGGATGAACAAGGACAGCGATGGAGAAGTATGGAATGTGTTAGGATGTGAAAGGGACTCACATTAGCTCAGTGAATATTATGGAGAGCCAACTCTAGCAGTGCCTTGTAGCAGTCCAATTAAATGGATACTTGAGGACACACTGGGAACAAAGGTAAAGAATACTGAGAAAACAGACGTGAAGATGTGGGGTTGTAGTTTTAGGAATGAACCACAGCTTTAGGTAATGAACTGAGCGGAAATAGGCACAAGGTCTCTGAATGACCTTTTCTTGAGAAGATTTGTGTGGAACATCATGTAGAGTGCCTGAGGAGGACTGAGGGTGGAGGTCAAAGGCAACCACACCTTAACCTGGGGTCAAGGCAGGAAGAAGGTGGGGTGGCAAAGACAAGGGGCAAGCTCACGGAGATTCCAAGGTGGCCGAGTAGAAAGTGCTGGGAGATCTCGAAGGCCCATCGCTGAGAGGGCTGAGGGTAGAGGTCAGTTTGGAAGTTAGCTCCTTAACACGGGAGTGAGTGAAAGTCAGAGGAAGAAAATTGGAAGAGAGAAAAGGTCCCAAGATGGAACCCTGGGTATATGCCAACATATGAATTTAGATAGAAATAAAATGGGAGCAAGGGTATATTCCTTTTATTTAATTGTAAGATCTAAAAACACACAAAATACTTTCCTATCCAGTCTTCTTCGCATTTTTATGTTGCAAATCTGTGGCCATGCACAATTCTATAAATTTAATATAGGGAGGTAAATGTATCTAGCCTTCTTTTTGCTCATAACTCTTGAGTTTGACGAACGACTAATAAATCCACTCCTTGTCTGTCTTTATCTCCACACTGGACTACTCACCAATCTTCTTTATTTACATTATTTACTGTTTGTCCATTAAGCCAATGTATGATCCACCAAGAGTTACAGGGCTCTCTACGCTTCCTATAATTTTTCCCCCCAAGGTGCACTGGGAACTTGCTGCACCTTTCAAGTCTTTATTTTCTTTGTTCTTACAAAAAAAATCACACGTAATGGGAAAAACCTGACAAGAGGATGACAGATCTCAGCTTCAGCCAAAGACCAGGGACATGGAAGGAGTGGCAGGCTGGTACTTGCTGAGTCTGCAGGGCACAGAGGTGGAAAGTGCCGAGACCTCTGAGCATGCTGAGCCTGAGAAGGGAGGGGCAGGTCAGTTAAAAAAACTAGATATATATACTGTACACATCTATACAAAGCATCCTGTGTCAGGACAGAAGTCAGGCACGGGGTCAGTGAGTGGCCTTCCTCCTCCTTGGGCCAGCCTCTACAGGGCTCACGGGCTCAGCCCAAATGGATGTGGCAGCTGAACAACTTCTGCCTCCTGGTGTCCCTCAGACAGTCTGCTCTGCCATCTTCTTCTTTTTCTTCTGGATTTTTGAGTCAAGGTTTTTGGTGGCTTCCTATAATTTTGATTATGAATGTCCCAAAATAAAATGAAGTCCCAAAGTGACTATCACCTTCCCATTGCTTATAAATTGTCTCTCTGACCTTTACAACTGCTCATCTCAAACTCATGGGCATGTGCAGCTTTCTCTAGCATTGTTAAAGATTGGTGTGCATTTGGGTCAGTCTATAGTCCGTTAACTTAATGGTGATTGCTAGTGACTGACTCTGGGATAGTCTCTTTCTTTATTGAATGGCAAGAGGCTCAGAAACAAATGATATTGCTGAGGATGACAGCAGTTATTATCCACAACTCAAATTGTTTCACAGTTTTTCCCAATCTACAGTTTTAGAATGAAAACAGTGTCACTGATGATATAGGTAGAATTGGAAACTACATATAGAAATTAAGAATGAGAAGAGGTGAAACCTAATTTTTAAACCATTTTTCTTAAAAGTTTTATATCTGGATTTCAAAAAACTCAGTCATTAAACTGAGTAAGTAAAATAAATACTTACTCCTCATGTACCTTTATAGATTTAAAATATTTCACATCTTATCTTCTTTGGGATATGTATATTTTCTTGTCTAAAGAAGAACATTTGGAGGTTCATACAATATGATGAATTAATATTTATTTTGATGCTACTTACTACCATTGAAAGGGAATACAGTTTTAAAACTTGAAGTTGTAACCTAATTAAAATGTCACTTTTTAATTGTTATTTTATTTAATTCTTTATTTTCGTTTCTTTTAGTTATATGTATCAAACTAATACATGAATGCAGTTTGAAGAGTCAGATACTTTTCCAAAGTTTGTTGGAAGAAATGACAACCCTCCATACGCATTTCCCAAATCCCAGAGGCAACCATTTACACCCTTTTAACCCAGTTATTTGTATTCACTTCCACCTGTCCAAAGAGTCTTTTTATATTGCTACCTCTTTTTTCTTTCAGTCATTCTCTCTTTGGCTTTGCATTATGGACATTGAAGATTTGGCTTCCTTTTGTCCCTCCCATCTATCACACACATATACTCCAGATGAATTCTTCCTATGCCCTCATATTCTGATATAATTATGTCTTGTCTTTGTTTCATCAATATTCAGTTTTCTTTTATTTTTACTACATAAATTCTCATATTATTTGTGTTGAACTATGAATGATTTTATAATTATTTTTTCATTTGTACAATACTTTTTTTGGGCATTAATAATTATTTTGGCTTAAGTGCTTAGATTTGTACACATTTATCACCAAATTTCCTCTGAGTTTTACAGTTGTGTTTTATTGAATCCCAACATGCAAATGTTTCATGTTCTTGAGGAAATGTCTACGGGAGCCCTCTGAGCTGCCTCGTTCCAGGTTGCTTACTCTTGGGGTGTGTCTGCTTAACTATCATATAGAAACCACCTTCACATCCTGAAGATCTGTTCATCTTTCCTGGGTCTGATTCTTCTTCCTTAGTTTAGTTCCTTCTTTTTATTGGAACACCTCCTCAAATAGCTTCCTGAGAAAGAGGTGGGCAGTAAGCTTTTTTTGATACTTTGATGCTATACATTGCTTTTGGTGACACTCACACCTAATGAGTAGTTACCAGTAGAATTCTGAGTGTGAACTCATCAAAGTTTCCTTCTCCCCAGGGTGGTGGTTGAAAAGCCTGATATCATTCTTTGTCGATCCTTTGTAAAAACTGGATCTTTTCTCTATGGGTACTCTTAGGATTTTCTCTTTAAACTAGTTTCAGGAAATTTTACAAGTGTTCTTTGATTTAGGGCTATTTTAATCATTTTTCTAGGGCCTTTTCAAACTGCTAAGTCATATTTTCCAGTTCTAGAATGTGTTTTCTTGGGTGATTTTGTTGATGGTTTCCTCATTTTTGCTTGGATATCAATTCTTCTGGATTATCCTTTTAATTTTCTGGTTTTTGGTTTTTTTTTTTTTTTCTTTTGTACTCTATATTCTGAGAAATCTCCTCAACCTTATCTTTTAACCCTATTTTTATGTTTTCCATGAGCTTTTTTTGTTCTCTGAACATCCTTTTAGGACTTGATCCACGGTTGTAGTATTTACCCTTATCTTTTTGATAAATGATAATTTTTTGAATTATTTTTTCCTGCATGGTCTGATTTCAATAGTTGGTCTCTTCCTGTTGTTTATTTTGGTTTCTGTCTTTTGTATTTGAACTATATTGGTGATTTTCGGCTTTTTGCTTGTACACCCAAGTGGGGCACTAAGAAGGCATTTGGAGTAGCTACAAATTGGGAGTGTGCACTGATTGTGGTCATGGAGCCAAGGTCGGGCTGGACCAAGACACTGAAACCCTTCATATGTCTCTATCTCTGTCTGCTCTTTTGTGCTGGTTGATTATTTAGCAGCAAAGGCTCCAGTCTCCTGTCTGCAGGCTAAAGGCCTGGATGCTAGCTATTCGAGGGGCCAAGTGGGAGGAATCAGCTCTAGATTCCAGATGTCTTCATGGCCACTGTACTTCTCTGCCTCCAGCTGTGCCAGCCTTTTCCTTTCATGCCTTCTCTCCATCCCAAGCTGTGCACCTAAGCACTGGCAGTGTCAGTGGATGTGCTATTAAATTACAGCTCCTGCTTCATCCTCTCTTTCCTCCTCTTCTCTGCAGGTGCCTGGTGCTGCCAGGCCCTGAGCTTTCAAGTCTTCTCCACTGGCATTATTCTGGCTCCATTGTCTCCACCTCAACACTGGGATTGGATTGAGTTACTTAAAACTTTCTGTGCTCTAGCTTCCAAAACAGTTAATCTCTGCTATTCTCTGAGACTGTGTTGTTTAAAAGAAAGAAAGAAAAATAAAAGTAAAAAAATGGATATAAGCAAACAGTCTCACTTTCATTTGGGGGGATTCTGGGAAGGAGGCAAAGTCAACTGCAAATGTCAAGGTGGCCAACTGTAACAAACCTGCTTTATGTTCTTCAGATACAGACAATCGGGCAGAAATATTAAGATTACGCAGACGATTTTTAAAGGACCGAGAAAAGCTCAGTTTGATTTATGCCAAAAAAGGTGTTGTTGAACAAAAACGGGAGAAGGTTTGTATCTTTTTCAAAAATTTGATTGTTCAGAACTATCTGTTACATACTAAGGAAATAAACTTCCTGCCAGATACCACAGAAGCAGCACTATATGACTTAAAGTTATTTATGAACCGAAGTCTCCTCCTCTTAATATAAATGTAAAGGGCATTTGGGGCTTGCTGATGAGGTCATGGGATCTTAGAATGAAACACCTACAAGTCATTCCCTGACTCTGTGGCATGTCCTGGCTCACAGGCACTTGCAGGACTCCATTTCTGCCCCTTCTTGCATCCTCTCACTGCAGCTCTGCTTCCTTCTTCTCTCTGAACAGACAGACTTTATCCATGTGATGGGACCATGACCACCAATTATTCCTGAATTTTACATCTTACAACTTTAGCAACTGGGAAGGGATTGCCCCACTCTCTACCTTAAGGCCAAAACCTTGACTCACCCACTGTGAGACCATTAAGCTGTGGTCAGAGGTGTGTGAGGACAAGTTACAACCAGCCAGTCTTCTGGAGGTGCCTGGATGGGGAGGGAATGTTTGGTCCAGAGGAAGGAGTGGGTAGGGCTAAGAAGACAGTGCAGAGCTATCTACTAAAAGCAGTGATTTGAAGCGTAAGTGTGGCATGAATTAATAATTAAACATTTCTCACATGTAGAAATAATGAAATAATTTGTTTAGACATAGCTTCAGTCTTAACTTATAAATCAGTAATTATGACAAAATTTTCAAGAAAGAGACTACATTGCGAGTAAAAATCTCTTTTTTCTAATTCAGTTTAAATCCTTAACCACTTAATTAATGTCCAAAATACTGTACACATATTAAGAGATTTTACCTATGTATTACTTTTTGAAGTTGAATTGTATTATGGTAGTCACGTATAGTATGACATTCACTCAAAAGATGGCGTTAATCAAATGAATGCTAGTGTCACCATGTGACAGACAGGATGGTCAAAGGAAACAGCGGAAGCACAGTAGTCATTCAAGGAGCACAAGACCATTTTGAAGTGGTATCTGGAATTCGAGAACAATATTGGAGTTTCCCCCATGTTCTCCTGACTTAACATACCTTGACTTCTACCTATGGGTGACCTTAAAGGATGTGGTGTACCGTAGAAAACTGGCTACACTGACAGTGCTTCAGGAAGAAATTGAAATGACATGTGCAGCAAAACATGTGGACACTTTTGTCATTGCTCGAGCAGTAGTTCGCCATAGTCAAAAGTATCCGGATGCTCATGGTAACCTCTTGAGCACCTCTTGTAATTGCAGAAGTCAAATGTGACTTGTATTCATCTTTTGTTATTGGTATATATTGAGTATTATAATTTTAATAGTTTTTTCCTTTCTTAAAATGTGCATACATTTTTTTGGCACCCTCTATAAGCATGACATAGTTGAATGGTTTCACTGTATTTCCTGTGGAAAGAAAATGTACTTTTCATCTTCCTCTTGTGTCTACAACTACAATTATTTTTTGAGGACCGGGGTCCAAAATTCAGTGTTCCCAGAGTTTCTCATGCCGTGTCTCATGGCCCCACCACACCTGGAGGACCTTCTATTTCGCCTGTTCACAGAAGTAGCTCCTAATAAAACCTGAAAACTTAATAGGCATACCTGAAGGAAATAATATCTAAGCAGCAGAAGGAAGAGTTAATACCAGGAATGTTGGGTAGAAATCACAGGGTGATATTTTGACCTAATATGAAGGTCTTTATAGTCAATAAGACATGTAGAATGGCTTGCTGTGTGAGGCCATGCATTCCCTCCAACACAGGTGTTCTAATCTGAAGTGACTGTCCTCTCATTAAGAATGACATGGAAATAATCAGGCATCAGAAGGCCATGTACTTGTGGTTGTTTATTTGTTGAAGCATTGTGCTCAATGTCTGGCCCTACTCGATGCTAATAGTATAGAGGTGAGTGAAATAGAAGCACTGATGGGGAACAAAAGGATTGAGTTAAGATTGTAACGTGCAATGTTGGAAATTAACCAAGTGATGAGCATGTCTGGAGAGAGCTATTAAAAGAAATAGTGAGGGAATCCTTTTTAAAGAGATCATATCTGAGATGGGAAACAAGTGATAACTGTAAAGCTGTAGGAAGATGTATTAGGCAAAGTGACAAGCAGGTACCCGCAGCCCTGCATCAGAGAGTCAGGTTGGGCGCTGATGGAAGGCCCATGCCGGCCTGAGCAGATGAGCAGGCCTGGAGGACCCGGATGTTGAAGGGGCTATAGTGATCACACTGGGCCTTATAGACTAGCCTAGGTTCATTCTAAGGGTCATTAAAAGGAAATACACCTCTCTTATTTATGGCTTTAAAAAGTTTTCAGTCAAGTTCTCTTCATTTTACAAATATTCAGATGACTTTGTAATAAATATTTAAATAATCTTTTTAGTACTTGTTTGCCATAGTGATTGTGTTTTTGGATTTATCATCTACCCAAGACTAATAAAACAAAGTGACTAAACCATTTTAGATGAAAATTGTCATTGATTCACCTTTATGTTAAAGATTGGTACTGACAGATTCATAGCTCTTATATGACTGATTTTCTTAAATGACAATTCAAATCTTCCTTCTTTGGTTTTAATGATTATAGGAGATCAAGAGTGAGTTAAAAATGAAGCACGATGCCCAAGTCATTTTGTACAGAAGTTACCGTCAAGGAGACCTTCCAGACATTCAGATTAAATACAGCAATCTGATCACCCCTTTGCAAGCTGTGGCCCAGGTTGGTCCTAGAACAGTGCATTTTCCATTGACAAAAATAAAAACTATTTTAATAGTTCTGGGGGTCTAAATGGCACGAAAAAAATGGTTGAGTCTACACTGTATCATAAATGATGTGTTGATTGGTCCTAAACAAAAGCCCTTGTCCCAAGTCTGTGCTCTGCCATTTCCTGGCTCCAAAACTTCTTTTCACATAGTGTGAGACTCTGACTTAGAGTATCCAGAAGATAGGCTGGCCTGCAATTGGGGGTCCTTGTCAAGACACTTAATATTATATTTAGAGTCACAGTGTTTTCATCTATAAAATCAGAGAGTGAAATTATTTTTCTTAGCAATAATGTTAGAATAAAAGAATGTGTAAAGAATCATTGTAAATTTTAAGATGCTAAGCCAGTTAAAGCATTGCTTATATAAACTCCTTTGTGGAATCAGGAGATTATCAGTTTATCAGTGGGATTAGTATTCTTCCTTTTCTAGTCTCTTAATAGCAGAGAACTGGAAATATTTTTCTAAGTCATTAGTATGTAAAAGCATTGAGAGTGAATATAGTTTTCTAGCTGAATTCTTTGACAAAAACAGGATATCTATCCTCCAAAAGCCTGATTACGATTTCTTGAACTTTTATTGAAATAGTATTTTAAATAGAAGCGTATTATACTATGTAGTATATATAGCATTATGCTAGGTACTGAAATACAATACTGTATATTTTGTTGTACTTAAGTTTTCAGTACTAATATTGGTTATAATAGGTTATATCTACATAGCGCTTTACTATTTTTTAAGCTTTTTATTGAATCTAAATAATTATAGATTGACAGGAATTATAAATTATAGAAAACTAGTACATAGTCCTCTGTTCCTTTCATCTAGATTTCCCCAGGAGTGATACCTTATATAATCATAGTACATTATTAAGACTTATAAATTGACATTGGTACAACAGTGTTAAATAGACTGCAGACCTTGTTAATTTTCTGCTGCATTCATATGTGTCTGTTTGTGTGTCTGTGCAGTTGTATCCCATGTATATAGTTTCTTGTAACTACTGTCACAGTATGTATAGCCCTTGGTTATTATGGAGTGCTTTTACATTTCTCTTGTTAGATTTTCCCGGTAATTTTGTGACGTTGATGCAGTTATTAAACACATTTACAGATGATGAATTACAAGTTAGCAAAGAATGGATAATATCGCTAAAACCATGTATCTCACTGGTTGTGGAGCAAAGACAATGCCCTTTGTGCTTTGATGTGTGATCCAGTGTTTTTTCTATGTTTCCACTGTTTCCCATTAGTTTTTCTAATGCCTTGCATAGAGTTGCTCACGTCACTGCCTCAAAAATGATGTTAACATCTTAGGCATAATTTACTTCTGTTTACAGTGGAGGGGTATGTAGTATGTAAAGATAGTAGTAGGTTAGCAAGCCTGAAACTGTTGAGAGACCCATATCCAAGACAGTTCATCTCATCTGTACTTGGAACAAATAAAGATGGTGAATATTGTTTTGAAAAAACATGACTACATTTTTTCTCTTCTTTAAAGAGAAAAGTGTTTATTCAAATTTTTGTTAATTTTTCAAATTCCGATACTTTATTTATACAACAAATGTTAATATTTGGATTTACTCCTCCTGTATGCCAGGGACTGTTTTAAGCACTGGGGTGTAATGGTACATAAACAGATGAAGCCTCCTCTGTCCTTTAACTGCATGTGGAAAGAATTAAAGAGCAGCATGTAAACTAGGTTATAGGACATGTTCAACAGCAGCATCCTATTGCTATGAAGACATTATTTTAATTACCACTGCAGTTATTGTAACAGAATGAGCATTTGGGGCTCTCTGGAAAGTGAAGGAATTTGTATATAAGTTGTAAGAATCGGGTTTGTAGACGTGGAAACCTGTCTGCCACATGTTAAGTGTGAAAAAGCAGGTTACCAAGCACTAGATAGCGTATAAAAGAGTGTACATGTCTGTAAGAGACCAACCATGACAGTAATTATCTTCACATAGCATAATTATGGGTGATATTTATTTCATTTTTTCCTAATCCATATTTTCTAAAAATTTCTGTAGCAGCTATTAAAATTTTTTATAAGTCAGACCTATTACTTAATAAACAAAGAACAGTCAAATTGTACTTTTTATTCAAACACAGCTTTTATCAAACAAAATAATTTTAAAATTTTATTTATTTATGCACTCATGCCTTCATTAAAAAGACATAGACACTATGTTCCAGAAACTATTCTTAGTACTTGTGTTATAGACACAAATAAAGGATAATGTTTCTGTGGTCATGAGTGTGAGATTTAAAGTCATAAAAGATGAGGTGGTAAGCTGTTAGAGGTGAATACCCTGAACATGAAAAACACAATAACAGCTTATAGATGGTTTTAACAGTTTAAATCATCATAATAATGGGACTTTGAAAATTAAAATTGGTGTTTTATTGAAGCTCATCTGTTAGTTATCTTAAGCTTTACAGTGATACTGATGTGAGGATAATAACCTCAAAATCTAATTTAATCTTTCTTCAAGATTTTATCAGTTAATGCATTGAACACTTGACATGCATTATTATGTTGGCTAATCTTTACCTCAACCCTATTAGATATGTTCTGTTATCCCCATTTTAAAGATGAAGAATCTGAAGGCCCAGACTCAGCAGTTAAGATATGTGGTATGTGATTAAGCCAGCTTTTAAATTTGTATCTATTTCCCAAATCCGTGCTATCAAGCCTTTTTAAAGACATATGTCAAACAGCTATATTTGGTTAAATTTTAAATACTTTCCTTGTCAATATTCTCACCTGTTAAAACTTTCTAAATAGAATTGAGATGCTTAGTAGATAAGTTTGTAACAGTTTGTATTTTCATATAATGCTCTGATAGTTGGTGAATTACAGCATTTTTACTTCAGTTCCTAATTTGTCTTTGTTTTGACTATTTTACAGAGAGACCCAATAATTGCAAAGCAGCTTTTTGGCAGCTTATTTTCTGGAATTATAAAAGAGATGGATAAATATAAGACCATGTCTGAAAAAAACAACATTTCTCAAAAGTTGCTCCAGGACTTCAATCATTTTCTTAACACCACTTTCTCTTTCTTTCCACCTTTTGTCTCTTGTATTCAGGTAAAAGACTACATGCATACTTAATAATGTATACATTTTCTGCTTTGCCTTTACGTAACTATGTCATAATGATTTCATTTGTTTTACAACTTCAAACCCAAAGTGTTTAACAGAATAGATGTACTCTGTTTTGGTTATCTCTTCCCAGTGGGTACACATGATTTATTAGTGTTTAAAAACAAACAAACAAACTTATAGATGTCACAATAATCAAAAATCAAAGTTGATATAAAAGTGTTTAATAAGCCAATCCCTTCAGTATTTTGGTTAAACCCTGCATGTTTAGTTATTTTTTCCTTATGTAGTATTTCACCAAATACTTTCCTGCCTTCTAACTGCCTTAAAGAGATATTGATTGAGCACATGTCCAATTTTGTTCTAACTGGTAAAGACTCAGTGACAAAGAAGCACAAATCTCTGCCCTCTAAGAACATTCTAGATGAGTAATAGAAATAAATACAGAAAATACAAAATCTGACAGTTAAGTTCACAGATTCATCCTACAATAAGTGTTACATACCTCATTGCTGAATATCACTATGGTTACCATCAAAGTACTCCCCTTGGAAAACTATGCACCTACACCAGTGTCTACTCCACACAATTTCAGAACTCTTTCTGGAATGGCTGTCAGAGCTGTCATCATATAACTTGATGTCATCAAAGCGTCTTCCTTTCAATATTTCCTTTATCTTTGGGTAAAGAAAAAGTCATTGGGATCTAGATCAGGTGAGTAGGGAGGTTGTTCCAATACAGTTATTTGTTTACTAACTAAAAACTCCCTCACAGACAGTGCTGTGTGAGCTGATGCATTGTCATGATGCGAGAGTCATGAGTTGCTGGCAAAAAGTTCAGGTCCTTTTCGTCTAACTTTTCACGCACTTTACACTTCCAAGTAGTAAACTTGGTTGACTGTCCACTTGGTACAGACTCAATGTGCAATCCCTTTGATATCAAAAAAGGTTAGCAGCATCATTTTGACTCGATTTGGACTGACGGAACTTTTTGGGTCATGGGGAATTGGCTGACTTCCATTTTGCACTTTGATGCTTTGTTTCAAGGTTGTATTGGTACACCCATGTTTCATCATCAGTGATAACGTCACAAAATATTATCTTGGCTCTTCAAAGGTCTTGGCGAGCTTTAACTCTCCTTTGCTTTTGTTGATCAGTGAGCTGGTGATGAGGGGACCATTCTTGCATATACCTTTCTCATGCCCAGATTTTCAATGAAGATTTTGCTGACTGTTTCTCTATTGATGTTTACTTGTTCTGTTATACTTCTTGCACTCAGCCGACAATTTTGACGCACAATTTGATGAATTTTTGCAATTTTTCATCATTTCTGCTCGTTACTAGCCATTCTGAGCTCTGTTCATTAGTGATGCTTTCTCTGTCCTTGGAAAAATGTTTACTCCATTTGTACACTGCTGTTTTCTTCATGGCATTATCCCCGTAAACTAGGACTAACATGTCCTGATTTCACTTCCACTCTTGCCAAGTTTAACAAGAAATTTAATGTTTGTGCCTATCTCTAATTCAAGCTTTGACATTCTCATTAAGGACACACAAAAACACGTAACAACCGAACACTACTTAGCATGACACCACCATACTTTGACATGAACACAGCTGTTAGACAGATATACCAAGGTTATGAAACCTTACCAAGTTATTTGTACAGTGCTGCCAGCATTAAGTCCACTATGGCAAGTTCATGAACTTAATTGTCAGACCTTGTAACATGAGGTAGTAGTAGATGTCATAGAATTTGAGTTATATAGAAGTATTAAAGTAATGTAGGGTAGTAATGGAGTAGGTGAGACAGCCTTTTGATCAGGGTGGGATGTGTGTACCATTATAAATAACTACTAAGATAGAATGTCAGAGGAGGCTTTTCTAAGGCAATATGGTTTGAGCAGAGAACTTAATGTAGGTATACTTTCAGTTACCACAAAAACATACTGGAACACTACTTTTTCATGAAAAATATGTTTTCTGGGATTTCCTGATGTTATAGTGTCTAGGCTTTGGCGCTCTCAACGCCATGGCCTGGGATCGATTCCCAGACAGGGAACCACCCCCACAAAAAAAAGAAATGTTTTCTTTGCCACTCAAAATGCATCGTTACTAATTACTAAGTCCCTAATAACAATCTTTTCATTTTGTTTTAGTATCTTCCCTAGAGTAATTTTAAAAATATTTATTTTTAATATTATTTATTAGTAGCTTTGGTTTGCAAACTAATTTGATAATAATCCCTGAGATGAAGTATTTGGTTTTTCTGTTTTGTTGTTTTTGATGTAGCAAAAACTATAAATACAGTTTTTGAAGATATATTTTTATTGGTTTATAATTTACAAGTAGATTGCTTCTTGGCCTTTTAGCTAAGATCAAGTGTAGTATAATTTACAAGTAGAATTCCTTTATTGTTTTTCTCCTGGCCACACTAAAAGTAAGGTTTGAGTAATTGTACTGAATCAGTAGTATTTCAAAGTAAGTTTCTCTCTACATTGTATTCTGAAGTGATTTTTAAAATCTAAATTCCTAGTTTTGTTCCTATATTTATTTAAAATAACAAATGTTTTTCATTGTTGTTTATGAGAGTCATTAACTGCCACTAAATAAATAAATAATTAACTCGTACTCTCCCTACAACTTGCTTACAGTTTACAGCATTTGCTGTTACGACTTTCTGTTTGTGGTTTATTGCTGAAACTATGATTTTTTTCGCCATGGAGTTACACCATGTTTGGCATAGCATTCACATTAGTTCTTTTCTAGCAAGGATGACTATCTCTTTGAGATACCAGTGCCTTGCCAAAACTTCCCACAATGAGTTTCTTGTCTGTGACATATCTGATATTTTATAGACTATCCTAACTACATCCTTCAAATGGGAAGAAAAATTTATTTAGCCATTTCCCATTACACTGTCAGTGACTGGCAAACAGAAATTAATTTGGAGCCCTACATTTATGCTATTCATTACTTATTTGAACTTTATATAAAATTTTGAATATTTTTACAAAGCACTTCTGTTTGCAAATCTCAATTTAAGGACTATGGAATATTTGAAACAAAGAATTGGTCCCTGCTTTCACCTAATACAATGAGATAAAGGTCAAAACAAGTATTGTTATTAATTCCAGTAGACAATCAGCATTTTAAAAATTAGATTTTATTGCTTTGTTCTGTTTTGGAGTTTATAAGAAGTGAAATTGGCTAAAGTTTTTTGCTTAGTAAATCATTCTTTATAAAGTGACTCATTAATGTCAACAATATTATACAGAATAGTCAATCTTCTTGAAAATGGACTTCCCAAATTTATTTAAATTATGAGTACACATTTATATATAAAGGAATGATATCCCAGTAATAGTTGTTTATTCATTAAAACCAGTTCATGAAAGACTTCTCTTCAGCAAATAGGAATAAATCTTAAGATACATGCAATCAGAAACAACAGTGTTTGCAACATAGAAGGCACTCAGTAGATATTTATAGAATAGGGGATTGCTTGAAAATTTGAAAATTAAAAGTATTTATTTTAAATTTTATCTTATTCTGGGCTTTCCTGGCCAAATTAGAATGATATTATCTCAAAATCCGATGCCTCAACTAAGAGCCTTTGCTATGTTATTGATTAAAATAGAGTGACAAATGTTTTTTTGCTTTGGACAACATGTATTCTTCCAAGACCTCTAATATAGAACTTAAGTTGGCTTATGGGTAACTTGGTTAGGGGTAACTTGGTAACTTAGAGAGTACATGGCACAGGTTTGGGGGTGTGGAAAGATGCTGGTGTAGATGTGGGTGGGATAGGGAGGAATTGTTCCTATTCTCTATATTGATTTGGAATTTATTTCTCATTATTTTGGTATGTAGGACTCTCAAATTGAGAGTGACAAAATAATGGTCAATATAATAATTCCTGAAATCCTCTATTCAATATTATTGAATAAGTCAGCCCCTAAGTGGAAAGATATATAAAAAAGGTGTTTAATATAATAATGGAAATGAGTGCACCCACTTTCTGTTTCAGCTGCTTTTCTCATCTATTAAATCTCAGTATTTCTGGAATCTGCAATTGTTTAAATATATAGGATATATATTAAAATCTTCGTATTTTGCTGATGGTTTTTGTGTTTGTTTTAAATTAATCCCTGGATTGGAAATATAAAAGTAAAAGGTCCTTTCTTCCTCTGAGCAAATTGAATGTTGAAGAAAATTAATAAGATTACACAGAGAAACTTTTGGTTGTATCATTACTTATATCAAAACTTGCTTTTATGTTTAGAAAAATGAATTATTCACTTGTGAAGATATAGTCAAAGTGTACCACAGGTTAAATAGCTACATGTTTTTGTGATTTCACAGGAAATCAGTTGTCAGCACACAGACTTGCTGAGCCTTGATCCAGCTTCTGTCAGTGCTGGCTGCCTGGCCAGTCTGCAGCAGCCTGTGGGCATCTGCCTTCTTGAGGAGGCGCTGCTCCACCTGATGCCTCAAGAACCACCTGCCAAGAGAGTTCGAGGGAGACCTTCCTTCTCTCCTGATGTGCCCAGATGGATAGAACTTGCTAAGTAAGCTCTGATGCAGACACTGTTGGGAAAACGTGAATTTCACCAAAGTAATACAGAAAAATCTTGGCTTCATTTTGGCAGAAAATGAACAAATAAAATTGACAGTAACACTTCTATAAAATTTTTGAAAAATCTTTCAGGTTGAATACCATTCCATGGGCCAAGAATAGCTGCCACAACAAGTAATACCTTGCCCAAGGAAAGAGATTTATTACTGTTAATTTCTTGCACTATATAATCATTTTGGACTAAGTTTCCTGTAAGTGTGGCTGTAACTTAACAGTTCCTAGTATTTTACTGGTTTGCTAAAATGAATAGAGGATGGTTTATTTTCAGCAGGATTCAAACTTTTAGGAACAGTTTAGTCCAATTACTTTGTTTATTTGGGAAAAACAAATTACGTTTTCCAAGTGATGCCATTTTGCATTGTATCTGATTCTTTCCTTACTTAAGGTGTTACCATAGGGAAGCCAGTGCCTGGTTCTGAGAAGCCTGTTAGATTAAGTTGAAATTTAATTTGAAGTTCTATTTTATAGCACTGATTTTTAGGCTATCAGGTTGTAAGCAAAAAGAGTGAAAGTGAAGGTGGGCAGTTCTCACACTTTTCTCTGTTTTATAGTCATTTCTAATTTTCTTAATTGAGCAATATGAGTGAGTATTGTGACAGGTGCTGAGAATTACTATATGAAAGACATGTCTCACAAACTCACAAAGCTTAGCTACCCACAAGGAAATGTATGTACTTATATGCATGCCTAACCATAACATGAAGTGGGAGATGGTGAATTCTCTGAGGAGCAAGATAAATCCTAGGGCAGTTCAGAGAGTGTCTTGGTTTTTTTTTTATCTTACTGTTTCAGATGTGAACTGTAAGTAACATTTCGTATAGTTAGTATTTGCAGTGAGTGTTTACTGGGTAAATGAAGCATATACTTTTAAGGGCCTAAACTTTAAACATTTTTTTCTAACTTTAATGCTTTTTCATACTTCTGTATATAATATTACAGGCAACCCCCGTATAACACGGTTGTTAGGGTCCTAAAATGCCGTGTTATGTGAGACTGTTATATGAAACACAGAACTAGGGGGGTTAGGTTCCAAAATTTTAAAAAACATACTTTATATTTTTATAATTAAGAGAAATATATTTATTAAAGCAATTTTCACCAAAAGTATAACATATTAGTATGTATTACATACCTTTTGCTCTTAAACATTTTGCTTTTATAACATTCCATGTTATTCAGGGATTTCCCAAATTTCGAATGAGATAATTTTTGCTCTTAAAAGCTCTTATTACTCTCCATATTGTTCAGGGATTCCTCTAATTCTCAAACCATGTTAGAGTGAAACTGCATTCTAGGATGCTGTGTTGTATGAGGATTTTCCCACTTCTCAAACTGTGTTAAAGAAGTGCTGTGTTATTCGGGATTGCCTGTATTGCATTCCTTTCTTACAGTTTTGAGAACATAATTTAGCCTTTCTTGATATGTTACAGTCACTGTTTTGCCTATATAGTATGCATAATCCAAAGACCTTACGGCCAGTGTACAGTAGACATGAGGCTGATCTCTTTTCTGAGTTCCTAAAAATGTTTGTTGCTATCTCTTCTTGGGCTCTTGGGCTGTGAGCTATTATCCTACAATCTACTTCCCCACCCCTGCCTCTTAATTGTTACCTTTAACCCTCGTAAGTTGGGGCAATCAGAGAACTATATGTATTAGATTTTTATCTGAATTTGGAATAGTAGGCTCTAAGAGAGAGCTAATGGTGTTCTTTTGATGTAAATACATGAGATTTCATAACTGAGAAGGTACCAAACTGCAGAAAAACCAAGGAGGAAGCAGTCCTCGGCTGGCTGGTCAGCTGACTGCTGATTCAGGAAGAAATTACATTTGTGTTGAGACTTAAAAGGTGGAAAAATTTTTTCCAGAGGATAGAGACCAAACTTATTAAACACTTGCTTTAGAATGTTCTAAAAGGGTAAGGTTGGTTGATGGGGTCCAGCCGATTTATGTTAATGTGAGAAAATGAATGAATGCTCTAGCCAATATATTAAGGCTGTAAGAAAATTACTTGTCGATAGAATTGAGATTGTCCATAGAACATGGATTAAAATGTAGCATCAGTAAGTCCTGGGTTAGTTTTTACTCACTTCTGGGTTCTTAACTACCTTTCAAATTTTAGAGCTAGACAAGGATTCCAAATAGGTCATTCATAGATACATACAGTTACTGTAATGGTACCATTAACATGGAAGAAGTTTAGTACATGACATAGGTCATACATTGTGAACCTATAATTTCAGATTTTACTTTAAATGCATCTTGGAATAATTTCTCCCTGCTGTTGACTAAAGTAATAAAACCTAATGGTAGTTTCAAACATTTTAAGATTTGATATTTTTATAAAACAAAACAACATATCTTTTAGTTAATATAATGTGTTATATCTTGATTAAATATCTTTGTATTATAATAAATGCTTTTAAAATATTGGGGCATTCATTAATTTGGACTTTTTTCCCCCTTTGGTTTGTAGACTGTATAGATCAATTGGAGAATATGATGTCCTCCGTGGCATTTTTAGCAGTGAGATAGGAACAAAGCAACTCACTCAAAATGCGTTATTAGAAGAAGCCAGAAATGAATTTTCTGAAGCTGCTAAACATTATAATGAGGTAAAATTGATCTCTAGCAAATGTCAATTGCTTAAACACGTTTGTTCTCTGGATGGAAAAACTTAGCTTTAAAATTTAATGCTTTGTAGTATTTCAGCTTTATCCCTTAGATTTTACACAAATAGCAGAGAATAATTTCTGGTGTTATAATAACCAAAATTTGAAATACTTATTGTTGTATCTTTTACTCTTTTTAGGAAAACATCATTTAATATAAGAAAGCACTTTATAAATCACCAAGTACTATAAAATAAGATAGATCAGTGTCTGCTAGTACTATATACAGTAGACTTTCCATTAAAGTCTACTTTCCATCTACCCATGGGATTGGTAGATGCCGGATAAATCTAAGTAGACTCTTTATTAACTGGCACTCAAGCAGCCCAACCAGCAAAATCTCAAGCAACCAGCAAAATTTGAGAGTTCTAGAGGCTTCAGTTCCGGTTAATGGAGAGTCTACTGTAATTTTTATTTGAGTAGATGTTTTCTTTCAGCAAGTAAAAATTTATAAGAAGGTACATAAGAATTTGTTTTGGGAAGATGACTATAAATTCAATTTTGTACATTTTGTATTTTGAGTTGCCAGTGGCTATCAAAGTATAGATGTCTAGCAAGTTGTTGAAATTCAGTCTGTGACCTGTGAGACTCTTGAGTGAGTAGTCCAGGTTATAAAATTCTCTGCAATTTTCTGTAAATGTACTATTTTCTAGTTTTCATTCTAAGAACTCTTTAAGTAGTAAATAACCCATACCTTTGATTTAAATCAAATTATGGATCATTTAAAGTCTTCATTTTGTTAATTGGCTTCATTTGTAAGTTTCTCAGAAAAACAGTTTCCTCTTGGTTAGAGTTTTTATATTTATTTGTTACTATAATGGTCCTTTAGTTTCTTCTTCCTTTCAGTGTTACTCTATTTTCCTTTTTCTATCTCCTTGTCATAAACCTGAAAGTGGTTGTCCTTAGTATGAATGTTATACTACCTACATTATTTCATATATATTTCATTTGCATTCTTTCCAACTTTGTAAAATAATCTTAGGAACTTTTCTTTGCCAGGCTCTTAATAAACACGAGTGGGTGGATGGTGAGCCTACAGAAGCTGAGAAGGATTTTTGGGAACTTGCATCCCTTGACTGTTATAACCAACTTGCTGAGTGGAAATCACTGGCATACTGTTCTACAGTCAGTATTGACAGTAAGAACCCTCCAGATCTAAATAAAATATGGAGTGAACCATTTTATCAGGTGGGTAGAATTAGTTTTGAGGTCACTGACATAAATATTTTAGATAGTCAGGTGTTTTCTAATTAATGGAGTTGTTTAAAACGTCAAAAATAAGGTAGTAGTTACGAAGCATTCAGATATTTATATATCTGACTCCCCCCACAAATTCCATAGTATTGTTAAATCTCTTACCACTTTTAACTAACCCTTTCAAAATAAATGGCATGCAGGACAGCTTCCCACTTGTAGGGTCACTCAAACTCCTGAATAAGGCTGCTCTCCTGGTCCCTCTCACACTGCTGCTATCTTGGCTATGCTTAAAGATTCCTCACTTTGTATGTAACATCCAGTTGTCTTTCAGCTAAAAGTACATAGTTCCTGTTTTCTATAGAACATGTTCCTATATATTTTATGGTTACAAAATGAGCAATTTAGATGAACATTTAAAAATTTTAGCTTTAGATTTGAAGTATTAAACATAGTCACTTTGGCCCTAAGTCCTGACCTATAAAATTATACCAAAGAATACTACAGTAAGAAAATAATTTGGTGAACTCAACTGGCTTTCTGACATTATAAGTAAATTATTATGTTCCTTAGGAGACATATCTACCTTACATGATCCGCAGCAAGCTGAAGTTACTGCTTCTAGGAGAGGATGACCAGTCCCTGCTGACATTTATTGATGAGGCTGTGAACAAGGAGCTCCAGAAGGCTATTATAGAGCTTCATTATAGTCAGGAATTGAGTCTTCTTTACATCTTACAAAATGATGTTGACAGAGCCAAGTATTATATTGAAAATTGCATTCAGATTTTTATGCAGGTAATACAGATATACCAATCTGAAATGTCCTGTTTCTGTGATATTTTTCATGTCAATAAACTTGTGAGTAAAAAAGAAAAACTTGCCTTTACTATTTGGTACCACCCATTTCCTTCTTTATATTCCAATTTCTTCTGACATCTTTGTTCATTCTGTTTTTTCTCTTAATGCTTTTTTTTTAAATTTTTAAAGTCACTGTCTTATATAGATTATATTAACATTTTCCATTGGCATATGTCAATCATAGAAGATACTCATTTATTGTCCTTTATTTTTAAACATTTTGAAGTTGACTCTGGCACTCAAGGGAAAGTTTATTGAGAAGAAAGAATTGGCTTCTATCCTTAACAATTTACATTATAGGATATTGTGATTTTTAAACAGCGTTGGCAAATAGAAGCAATGATAGCCCATTTGTATTGACTTTATTAATTTCAGTGAACCAAAAATGTGATTGAAAACCAAAATTATTTTTAAAATTTAAACCATTTATCAGACTTTTATGACCTAATTATTAACCGCTCTACAACATATTGTATAATTGATGTATATGTTTGACAATTACTGTATTCCACATTTTAGAGAACTATAAACAACGCTAAATGCCTTTTTTTTCTAGAACTATTCTAGTATTGATGTGCTTTTACACAGAAGTAGACTCACCAAATTGCAGTCTGTACAGACTTTAATAGAAATTAAGGAGTTCATCAGCTTTATAAGCAAACAAGGTAATTTTTTTTAAACCTATCATTTTTTTTATAGTTATGGAAGAGTTTTAGTACCTGATATATTTTTTCCTTAGTGAAAGTAAATGTTTCTTAATGTATGGGTTGGAAACTGCCTTGAGTTGATTCTACAAATACCTATTTTGAGATTATTGAAATAAATATTTAAAATGGTCAAGGACTGTTCTGGACACTGGGGATATAAAGCCATAAATACACCATGTTGCCCAGCTTGAAAAAGCTTTCAAAATAGTGGTATAATTCTAATACACTATGATACCTGATGAAGCAGGGGCATGCACAGGGTCCCACATGAGACACAGATGACAGATGACAGGACCGCCCGGACAGAGGAATGCCAAAGGCTCCTGGAGGAGGGGCCCAAGTTGATTGTGGACTAGGGAGAGGGGCTTGCAAAGTCCCTGTCTGAAAGAAAGGCTGCCACATCCCCTGAGGTATCAGAAGTTCTATGACTGGCCACCAGGTGTCCTGGCCTAAGGGGCAGTGAGGCTGCAGGTGGTAGTGCTCAGATTATGAAAGTCTTCCTGCAACCAATGAGTGGATTTTATCCTGGTGCCCATAGGACACCACCCAGAGTCAAAGGAAAAGAAGACATCTTTGTAATACTAACAAATCTTTGTTGTAAATCTGTATTTTAATTTTTGTCCTAAATAATTAAAAATGATAGGAAAAATACTTTTCTGAGTACTAATAAAAGTTGGTATTCATATCTATCTACCTAATTGTTCTCCATTTTAAATTTGGAGAATTGTTTTCCAAGTACATATTATATTAATAAATTATCATTATGTAAGTGCTTTCTACCTTCCAGGGGCTATGTTAACCTCTTTTTTCTATATCACCTAATTTTTACAACAGCCTTATGAGATGTAAATTCTTTTATTTTTTTGACACTTGGAGATTAAATAATTTTCCCACAGTACTAAGTGTGAAAGATACAGATTTTGAACCCAGAACTGACTGATTTAAGTTTGTGTTTTTAACTACTGCTTTCCAACAATACAAAAAGAAAACTACAGTTAAACATTAGCAATGTGAAATTTATATTTTATGAGAATTATTATTTCCTTTTGGAAAAAGGATATGTTTCCAAAACCCTTGAGGCCACATAGTGTTGAATGTTGTTATTATTATTATTATTATTATTATTATTATTATTATAAATATTATTATGTAACCTTGTGCACACACCAGAGCTTGGAGCAATATTCCATAATTAAATACAACATGCATCTCTAGTTTAAGTGTTGAATATTCACATGAATGATACAAACAGTCAATGTTGACAATAAGAACCCTCCAGTAGCCCTTTGCCAGTTCAGATCAGATTTTGCTAAGAAAATTGGCTGCAACCCTATAAAAACCTTTCCAGTTTTCAGTGCTTTTTTTACTTTGGAATTGTGCATAAAGTATACTTTTACTAAATGTAAAAATTGTAAGTTTATTTTCCCATCTTTATATACTTAAGAATGTGAGTTTTAATGTCAGTATATTAGATTTATATGGTAACTGTTAATGTTGTAAAAAAGAGACAAACTTATAATTTGAATAAGAAATTTGAATTAAGTTTTTATTTACTAACGGGAGTCCTACTTTCTATGTTGGTCTTATCATTGAGCTGTATATATAGTCAGCCTCTAATATTATTTTTTAGGTAATTTATCTTCTGAAGTTCTCCTTAGGAGACTTCTAAAAACCTGGACAAACAGGTATCCAGATGGTAAAATGGACCCAATGAACATCTGGGATGACATCATCACAAATAGGTAAGATGTGATCCTTTTGAGTTGAATATGGATTGTTTTCCAAAATTGCCAGAATGATTTTTCTCTCAGACTGTGTCTTAGAAAAATGTGAAGTTTGAGTCTAGTGTAGATTTATCTTGCCAATTTCTGACTTAAGTTGTTCTTAACAAAACTCTCCATCAGCAGTATGTCCTCTGTCCCCACTTGTCCCCTTGTCTCCTATGTACCTTTTACCAGATTCACTGTTTTATGACATTTTTAACATGTTACCACATTAGCTTTTTTATTCTCTCTATCCATGTGTACATATTTCTTTTCTGAACCATTCGAGGGTGAGTTACATACGTATGTCTCCTTACCTCTTAATTTATTAGTGTACAGTACCATAATTAACTTCACTGTTCTCATTTTTAATCTACCACTCCAATTTTAGTTTTGTCATTTGTCCCATTAATGTTCTTTGAAATGTTTTCTCCCCTTCTAAGACAGGATGCAGTCCAGAATTATATACTGTATTTATTATAGTTGGTAATGTCATTTTAGTCTCCTTTAATTTGGAGCTGTTCCTCAGCTGTCTTTCATGACATTGACAGTTTTGAGGAAGATTCCTCAGTTTGGATTTGTCTATATACCCTCATGAATAGTTTCAGATAACACATCCCTAGCCAGAATACTACTTAAGTGAAGTATTCTTCTCAGGGTATCATTTCTGGAAGCATAGATTGTCCATCTGCCTTTTACTACTGACACTAATTTTGATTACCTTGTTAAAATATTGTCTGGTCACTCTAATGCCTGGTTGTTTTGCCTTTGCACCTAATAAGCAGTGTGGGAGATGCTTTGAGACATGCATATATCTTGCTTGTCATAAGACTTACCTCTCTATATTTCGTGTCTGGATGACTCTTAGCTCAAACCAATCTTGACAATGACGGTTGCAAGATGATGAATTTTGCACCACTTATTCCACACTTACCAGTCTACATCTTATTGTAAGAAAGAGTCCTTCCTTCTCTCCCATCCATATATTTATTTGTTAACTTCCATTTTAATTATCAATATAGTATCATGGAATTGAGTTTTATTTAATGGAATTTAATCCATTGCTGTCCTTATTTGTTTCATGTTCAAATTGTCTGAGATTTAGCTAACAGAAACCCCTTCAAGCTGATCTTCCAGGCTCATCTTGTAAAATGATTTGCCTATATTTTATTCTAGAAATGTTATACTTTTAGTTCTTACATCTAGGTCTATGACCCAGTGGAAGATAATTTTTTGTATATGGTATAAGGTAGGGGTAGATAGTCACTTTTTTCATAATTGTATTGCCTTGACACGTTTTTTTGAAAATCTATGACAGTTTGTGTGTAGGGTTTATTTTTGAATGGTCTGTTCTGTTCCTTGATTTATATGTATACCTTTTCAAACTACTGAACTGTCTTCATTACTATTGCTTTGTAATAAGTTTGAATCAGATAAGGTGAGTACTCCAACTTTTTCTTTATAACAATTGCTTTATTTTAGGTTATTTACATTTATATATACATTTTAGAATCTTCTTGTCAATTTCTACCAACAAAATCAGTTTGGGATTTTATTGACTGCAGATCAACTTTAGGAATTGCCACCTTAACAATATAGAGTTCTCCAATTCATGAATGTAGTATGTCTATTTATTTAAGTCCTCTTTAATTTTAAGGAGTTGTACTTTTTCAATGTGGATATCTTGGCTGTTTTTTGTTAGATTTGTTCCTAAGTTTTTCATCACTCTCAGCACTTTTGTATATGGAGGTTTTAGTGAAAATTATAATTTCCAATTATTTGCTTCTTGTATACAAGGTCTTCTGAAAATTTTGTTTTGTTTTTATCATGAATTGGTGTTGAATTTGTCAAATGCTTTTTCTGCATGTATTTAATTGATCATATTGTTTTTCTCTTTTATTGTGTATATGTCTGTTAGGTCCATTTGGTTTATACTGTTCAAATCTGCTGTTTCCTTATTGATTTTCTGTCTATATATCTATCTACTGTTGAGAGTGGGATATTGAAGTCCCCAACTATTGAAGTCCCCAAGAGTGTTGCTCACTCTTTTTTTTCTTTTTTCTTTTTTGGTAGTTCTGTTAGTATTTGCTTTATATATTTAGGTGCTTTATATAATATTGAGTGCATAAATGTTTGTAAATGTTGTATCTTCTTGATAGATTGACCCCTTTATTAGTATATAATGCCCTTCATTGTGTCCAATGGCCAGGCTCTCTGCTCAAGGCTGCTGGGCTAAGCAGCTAACTTCCAAGGTGCTCCAGTCAGGGTTCCAGGTCAGTCAAGGCCAGGAGCTACATTCAGCAATAGATGGAGCTATACATTAACTTCCATGCCTGGACAGAGCAGCAAAACACACTCCGAGGCCAGTGAGTCTCATTGCCTGGGGTCTTAAATTAGGCAGACCTGTGCCCTGCCATGATCCCTGATCAGAATGGGCCACCATCTTGGCTCTGCAAATGAGCAGAGCTCCTTGGCACTCTGTCTTCCAAGATCCGAGCCCTAGATCCAAGTGGGCCTACTAATTAGACACCCACACCTGGATGTTCACCTTAGGCTCTTTATTTCACTTAAGAAACTGTAGGGGTGGTGTAGGGGGCTTTGAGGAATGGGCCATCTTAGTCTCTATGATATGGGGGAATGCTTTTGCCTTACTTCGTGTATTCTAAGACTTTGACAGTGTTTGTGAATAGTTGTTAATTGGTTTTCTTGTGAGGGGGACTGAATTTGAGAACAGCCTGTATCTCCATCTTGATGATATCACTCTGTATGTTTATGGTGGGTTACATTGATTGCTCTTTGAATATGAAATAAATGTTGTATTCTTGGGATAAACCATGTGTGATTATAATGATCCCTTTTATACATTCTTGGATTTGCTAATATTTTGTTAAGAATTTTAATGTCTAAACCATGTGTGATTATAATGATCCCTTTTATACATTCTTGGATTTGCTAATATTTTGTTAAGAATTTTAATGTCTGTGTTCAAGTGGGATGTTGGTCTATAATTTTCATTTTTGTAATATCTTTATCAGGTTTTGGTATTAGGGTTATGCTGGCCTCATAAAATTACCTAAGTCATGTCCCCTTCTCTCTCTCTCTCTCTCTTATTATTATTATTATTATTTTTTTTTTTTGGAAAACATTTATGCAACATCCTTCTTATTTCTTACTTGAATATTTGAAAGCATTCACCAGTGAAACTTACGGGCTTGATATTTTCCTTTGCGGAATATTTTGATATTAGATATAATTTCTTCAATAGATATAGAGCTATATATATTTTTTGTTTTCTGTGTCAGTTTGGTTAAATTGTATTTTTCAATACATATTTTCATTTCGTCTGAATTGTCAACTTGTTGGCATAAAGTTCCTCAGATCTTAGTATTTGTAACATCTATAATCAGAACGCCATTTTTTATTCCTTATATTGGTGATTTCTTTTTTTCTTGATCAGTCTAGCTATAGACATTTGTCAATTTTATTGATCTTCTCAAAGGACCATCTTTTTCCTTTGCTAATTTTCTTTATTATCTGTTTTCTGTTTCATTTCCATTTTCTTCTTTCTACATTTTTAGACTTACACTGCTCTCATATTTTAGTTTCTTAAAGCGGAAACTTTGATAATTGATTTTATACTTTTCCCCCTAATATAAATTTTAAAGTTAGACATGTCTTTCTGAGCACCACTTTAACTACATACTGTAAATTTAGGTATGTTGTGTTTATACTACCATTTAATGCAAAATACTTTCTAATTTTTATGTGATTTCTTTTTGATCCAAGAAATACTTAAGAACTGGTTTTCATTTACAAATAGGTGAATTTTCTGTCCCTCTTACTATTATGATTTCTAAATTAATTCCATTATGGTCACAAACCACATTCTTTGTGATTTCCAATCTTTTTAAATTTATTGAGACTTGTTTTATGGCTCAGCATATGGTGTGTTTTAGTAAATGGACCCTGTGCACTTGAAAATCTTGTATATTCTGCAGTTCTTAGACATAATGTCTCTAAATTTTATTTAAGTCATAGTGGTCTATGGTGTTTTTCACATCTTCTGTGTCTTTACTGATTCTTTTCTAGTTCCATCAGCTGCTGAGATAAGGTTTTCAAAATCTCCTGCTATGATTATGGATTTTCTGTTTTTCCCTTTACATCTATTTTTTTCTTATTGTATTTTGAACTCTATTATTAAGCACATATACAGTGATAATTGCTATGTCTTGCTGATAAAATGTTTTATCATTCAGTCAAAGTAATGATATAGTGATATATAGGCATACCTCAGAGATATTGCATTCAGTTCCAGACCATGGCAATACAGCGAATATTGCAGTAAAGTGAGTCACATGAATCTTTTGGTTTCCCAGTGTATGTAAAAGTTACGTTTACACTATATGGTACTCTGTTAAGTGTCCAATAGCATTATGTCTAAACACAAAATGTACATTGCTTAATTTGAAAGTACTTTACTGCTAAATGCTAACTATCACCTGAGCTTTCAGTAGGTTGTAACCTTTTTGCTGATGTAGGGTCTTACCTTGATGCTGATGCCTGCTGACTAATCAGGTTGTTGATTGCTGAAGGTTGGGGTGGATATGGCAATTTCTTAAAATAAGACATCAATGAAGTTTGCCACATGCGATTGACTCTTCCTTCTATGAACAATTTCTCTATAGCATGTGATGCTGCTTGATAGCATTTTACACATAGTAGAACCTCTTTCAAAATTGGAATCAAACCTCTAAAACCCTGTCACCTCCTTATCAATTGAGTTTATATAATATTCTAGTCACTTTGTCATTTTGACAATCTTCACAGCATCTTCACTAGGAGTAGATTTCATCTCATGAATCCACTTTCTTTACTCATCCATAAGAAGCACCTCCTCATCCATTAAAGTTTTATCATGAGATTTGAGCAATTCAGTCACATCTTTAAGCTCCATTTCTAATTTTAGTTCTCTTGCTATTTGTACTAGTCTGCATTTACTTCTTCCACTGAAGTCTTAAGCCTCTCAAAGTTATCCCATGAGGGTTGGAATCAGCTTCTTCTAAAATCTTCTGAATGTAGATATTTTAACCTCTTTCCATGAATCATGACTGTTCTTAATGACATCTATAATGGTTAATTCTTTCCAGAAAGTTTTTAATTTATTTGCCCATATCCATGAAAGGAATCACTATCTATGGCAGCTATAGCCTTATAAAATGTATTTTTTCAATAATAAGTATTGAAAGTTGAAATTATTCCATGAAACATCAGCTGCAGGTTGGACATTGTGTTAGCTTGCATGAAAACAACATTAATCTCATTGTACAACTCCATCAGAGCTCTTGAGTGACCAGGTGCACAGTGAAAAAGTAGTAATATTTTGAACGGAATCTTTTCTGAGCAGTAGGTCTCAACAAGGGCTTAAAATACTCAGTAAACTATGTTATAAACAGATGTGCTGTCATCCAGGCTTTGTTCCATTTATAGCCAGAGAAGATTTAGCATAATTTCTAAGGGCCCTAGGAATGGTAAATGGGTATTGACTTCAACTTCACGTCACCAGCTGCATTAGCCCTTAACAAGAGGGTCAGCCTATACTTTGAAGCTTTACAGTCAGGCACTAAGTTCTCTTCTATGACTCTGAAAGTTCTAGATGGTATATGCTTCTAATATAAGGCTGTTTCATCTACGTAAAAATTTTGTTTAGTGTAGCCACCTTGATTAATTACCTTAGCTAGATCTTCTGGATAACTTGCTGCAGCTCCTATATCTTTACCTTGCATTTCTATATTATGAAGATTATTTCTTGCCTTAACCTAATGAACCAACTTCTGCTAGCTTCCAACTTTGGCTCTCCAAAACAATTAACATGTAATATCAGAGGTCACTGGTCACTATAACAAGTATGATAATAATGAAAAGGTTTGAAATGTTAGAATTACCAAAATGTGACAAGGAGACTCAAAGTAAGCAAATGCTGTTGGAAAAAATAGTGGTGATACACAAACTTGTTTGAGGCAGGGTTGCCACAAACCTTCAGTATGTAAGGAAACAAACTGATGGTTGCCAGAGGGGAGGTGGGCGGGGGATGGGCTGGAAAAGGGCAGGGTATTAAGTAAAAACTGAGAGTTACAAAATAAGTCATGGGGATGTAATGTACAGCATAGAAAATATAGTCAGTATATATAATAACTATGTATGGTGACAGATGATTACTAGACTTCTTGTGATCACTTTGTAAGGCATATAAATGTTGAATCGCTATGTTGTACAATTTAAACTAATATAATATTGTAATATTCAGTTTGTACAAAGCACAGTAAAATAAAACACAATAAAATGAGGTACAAGGGCTGTCTGGAAAAAACTTAGCCACAAATGCCTCTATTTTTCATATTACGTAGCTGGATGTGTTCCGCAAAGCCCTTGTATGTTTGTAAGTGTATGTGGACTCTACGTATAGTCTTTACCAGAGTTACGACACCTTACTGAGTTGTTTGTACAGTGTTGCCAAATGTAAGCACACAGTGGCAAGTTCAGAAACTTAATTGTCAAATTTTGGGTACAACGACAGCTCTGATGGCCATTCCAGAAAAATAATTCCAAAATTGCTTTGAAGGGTGGACTAGGTGCTGGCATCAGTGCACAGCTTCCCAAGGAGAGGATTTTGAAGGTGACTGTAGTGATATTCAGCAATGAAGTATATAGCACTTTTTCTAGGATGAGTTCATGAAATCAGTTGTCCAACGTGTGTGTGTGTGTGTGTGTGTGTGTGTGTGTAAAGTAACATAGTGAAAACACTAATAGATAATATTAAAATTATTGCTTTAAATAGTTTTTAAGAGATAAATTCTCCTAGTTTTTCTTTATCTGACTACAGTAGATTCTCTGTTAACCAGAACTCAAACAACCGGCACTCGAGCAACTGGCAAAAAAATCAAAGAAATAATACTTTAAAATAAAATCAATTTCTAGCAGAAATGTAAGTTTAAACTTGGCATGCTGCTGCACATCATTAAAACCTGACTTTGCATGAGAAGCTTAGGGCCTCAAATCAAGCTGATATTAGTTCATTTTTCAAGAAAGCTGCAGGCAAGTTTGCCAGTACAGCATCATCTACTGATACAGATAAAAAACCGTGCACAACCTGATCTTGTCCTAGCTGCATCATCAGATCCTGATGATCCTGATGCGATGTCTACCCAGTAAACTCTCTATTCCTACTGTAACAGTTTTAAGAGTATATGTCTGTGTGTTTTTTCTAAGTTATTTGAAGTTAAAAAAATTGTTATTGAAGTTCATTAAGTTGAAAAGTTTATTGACTGCCATTTAACTAAAATTATACACTGCATTCACGAATCAGTTTTTAAAATAAAACTGTGTTATGTTTGTCTTTATTTGTCTTAATTTGCTTTTAATTACTGTATTTCAATATTAATGCCAAGAAAATATAGAGTTCATGGTATGGTACAGGATGGGATACAGTATTAGGCCTATTTTTAATAGTAATTTGCAAGCAACGAGAAACTACATTTATCTAGCATCTACCAATCCCTGGGTGCCAGTTAACTGAGGGTCTGTTGTATATCTTTTTCACTGTCATTCCTGAAAAATTTTTTTTCTGGATATAGAGTATGGGTCGATGCCCCTTCCTCTTCAGCAGTGTATTTGTCCATTATGTTTCTGAAGAGAAAGTCATGGGTATTCAAATTGTTGTTCTCCTACATGTGATGTATTATATTTTTTGGCTGATTTCAAGATGTTTTTTCTTTTTTTTTAACTTCCTTTTTTTCTCCGGTTCCCTGGCTGGCAGTTGAACCCAGGCCGCAGTATTGAGAATGTCAAAGCCTAGCCACTACACCACCAGGGAACTCCAAAATGTTTTTTTTTTTTTTCTCTTTATCATTGGTTATCAGCGGTTTGATTATGATGGGTCTAGGTATGGTTTTATTTGGATTTATCTTCGAGGTTCACTGAGCTACTTGAATTTGTACATTTATGTGAACGAATTTGGAACAAATCTGTCAGTTTCTTTAGTTTTTTTTGTTTTGTTTTTGTTTGTATGTTTGTCTTTGTGGGATGCCAGTTACATGTATATTAGACCTTTGACATTGTTCCCTGGATCCCTTAAGCTCTGTTCATTTTTATTCAATCTCTTTTTTTTTTTTTTTCAGATTAGTTCATTCCTATTGATCTGTATTCACATTCACTGTCATTTTTCTCTGTTGTCTTCATTCCTCTTTAAATCTGTCCATTGAATATTTTATTTCAGGTATTGTGTTTTTTAGTTGTAATATAATATTTCCATCTGGTTCTTTTATACTCTCTATTGAGAGGCCCACCTTTTCATTTCTTGTTAAAAATAACTGCTTTAAGGTCCTTATATGATTATCCAACATCTGTCTTCCATCAACAGTGGATACAATTTCCTGGTTCTTTGTATATCAATTAATTTTGGGTTGTATCTCAGAAATTGTGAATATTATCTTGTGTAGACCCTTAAGTTCTTTTATAATTTTCAGAGAATGTAGATTATTTTACTTTAGTAAGCAATGATTCCATTTAGATTTGGATAATGAACTGTGTTGCCTTCTGTTGGTTCAAATTTCAGTTCAGTTTTTAAGCCTTTCACCTTTTTGAGTCAGTCCTGCACTTGCCTACTTCCTAGGGTAAGCTGAGAAGTGTGTGGCTTCGTATACAGAATTAAAGGATCCCTTCTCTGATTTTTTTCCCCTCCAGATTCTCAGTATAATCTTTGACCTGCCTAGGCTCCTTTCCAAGTGTTTGCAGACACAATACAACAGGGTTTCTATTCAGAATCTTAGTCATTCAGTCTGCCACACAACACTGCAATGGTTGTTACCCTTGTGACAAAACTGGAAAAAGAAAGAAAGAAAAAACAAGAAACTCATCCCAATGACAGTACATTCTCCCAGTTTTGACTTCCCTGCACATATAGTTCACTGTCTTTTATTTACTATCAGAGTTCTCAGGTTGCTGTATTTTGCATTTTATCCAGAGTTTCTAGATATTATCATCAGAAGAATGGGCTGTAGTGGGCTCCCACTGACATACTAAAATCAGAACTCCATTATTTTTTAGAAAGATGATTTTTCTCCTGGCTCCATTCTCCCCAGTCTGATTCAAGAACATAAGATCCTTCTGCCTGTTTAATTTGTTCCTTCTCTCTGAAACTTTCTTACCTCCTCTACCACTTGAAGTTGAATACATTCTTCAGATCCCCCCAAAACGTCCACCTTATTTGGCGAAAGCTTAGTGACATCCCATACTTGTCCCACCTCCCCTCTCTTTGAGCTGAGGACACTTTATTTATACTGGTGGTATAACATTTATGTTTCAGTCACTAGTTATTTCTTCAAATATTTATTAAGTACTTATTTTATGCAACTTACATCTGTTTATTTTTTATTGTTAAATTTATTGGGGTGACATTTGATCAGTAAAAATTACAGAGGTTCTAGGTGTACAGTTCTACAGAGCATCATCTATGTGTTGCATTATATGTTCACCACCCAGAGTCAGTTCTCTTTCCATCACCATATATTTGAGACCCTGTTCCTTCTTTCTGAACCCCTTTCCCCTATACCCTCAGATAACCACTAACCACTAAACTATTGATTTTGTCATGAGTTTTTGTTTCTTTGTTGCTTTCAGCTTTGTGTTCCACAAGTGAGTGAAAAAATACGAATCTTGTGTTTTTCTGTCTGGCTTATTTCACCTTGCATGGTGGTCTCAGTATCCACCCATGTTGTCATAAATGGCCCTATTTCATCTTTTCTTATGGCTGAGTAGTATTCCATTGTGTATATGTACCACAGCTTCTTTAGCTAGTCGTCTATTAAAGGATACTTTGGATATTTCCATGATTTGACCAGTGTGAATAGTGCTGTGATGAACATTGGGGTGCATGTATCTTTGCAGACTAAGGTTTACAAATTTTTTGGGTAGGTACCAGAAGTGGGATTGCGGAATCATATGGTAACTCTATTTTTAATTTTTTGAGGAACCTCCATACTGTCCTCCATAGTGGTTGTACCAATTTGCATTTCCACCAGCTGTGTATGAGGGTTCCTTTTTTTCCAAAGCCTAACACTTGTTCTTTGTCTTGTTCATAATAGCCATTCTAACAGGTGTGAGGTGGTATCTCATTGTGGGTTTGATTGGTATTTCCCTAATAGCTAGTGAAGTTGAGTATGTTTTCATGTATTTGTGGACCATTTGTATGTCTTCCTAGGAGAAGTGTCTGTTTAAATCCTTTGCCCAGTTTTTAATTGGATTCTTTGTTTTTTTATTGTTGAGTTGTGCAAGTTCTTTATATATTTTAGATATTAGACCCCTATCAGAGGCATCGTTCGCAAGTATTTTCTCACATTCAGTTGGCTGTCCCTTTGCTTTATTGATGGTTTTGTATGCTGTGAAGAAGCTTTTTAGTTTGATACAGTCCCATTCATTTATTTTTGCTTTTACTTCCCTGGTCTTTGAGATTAGGTTCATAAAGTCCTCCCTAAACCCAAGGTCTGTAAGTTTAGTTCCAATAATTTCTTGTTTACAGTTTATTGTTTCGGGTCTTATATGGAGGTCTTTAATCTACTTTCACTTAATTTTGGTATATGGTGACAGTTCACAATTCAGATTCATTCTTTTGCATATGGTTTTTCCAGTTTTCCCAGCACCATTCATTGAAGAGGCTTTCTTTTCCCTATTGTATATTTTTTCCCTTCTTTGTGAAAAATTATCTGTCCATATATTTGTGGGTTTATTTCTGGGGTTTTGTTTCTGTTCCATTGTTCTCTGTGTCTGTTTTTGTGCCAATACTAAGCTGTCTTGATTATTGATGTTTTGTAGTATTGATTGAAATTGGGAGTGTGATGCCTCCAGCCTTATTCTTTTTATGTAGGATTGCTTTGGCAACTTGGGTTCTTTTATGGTTCCATATGAATCTGATGATTCTTTTATCTATTTCTTGAAAGAATGTGGGATTTTTATAGGAATTGTGTTAAATCTGTATGTTGCTTTGGGTAATATGACCTTTTTAATTATGTTGATTCTTCCAGTCTATGAACCCAGATTATCTTTCCATTTGTGTCCTCTTCAGTTTATTTTAGTAGTGTCTAACAGTTTAAAGTATTTAAGGCCTTCATTTTCTTTGTTAAGTTTATTCTTTTTGTTGCAATTGCCAAAGGTATTGTCTCATTTCTTTTTCTGATGTTTTGTTGTTGGTATATAGAAATGCAATTGATTTTTGTACATTGATTTTATATCCTGCAACTTTACTGTATTTGTTTATTATTTCTAATAGTTTTTTGGTGTAGTCTTTAGAATTTTCTATATAAAAGATCATGTCATCTGCAAAAAGTGACAGTTTAAGCAGTTTAACTTCTTCTCTCCCAAGTTGGATACCTTTTATTCCTTTCTCTTGCCTGGTTGCTCTGGCTACAACTTCCAGTACTATATGAATAGCAGTGGTGACAGGGGACATTCCTGTTTTGTTCCTGATTTTAGGAGAATAGGCTTCAGTTTTTCTCCATTCATTATAATATTGGCTGAAGGTTTGTTATATATGGGCTTTATTTTGTTGAGATACTTTTCTTCTGTACCCATTTTACTCACTGTTTTGATCATAAGTGGATGTTGTATCTTGTTAAATGCTTTTTCTGTATCAGTTGATCATAATCATATGGTTTTTGTCTTTTATTTTTTTATGTGGTGTATCACATTGATTGATTTACGTATGTTACACCATCCTTGTGTTCCTGGGATGAATCCTGCTTGATCATGGTGTATAATCTTTTCAATGCATTGTTGTATTCTATTTGCTAGTACTTTATTTAGTATTTTACATCTGTGTTCATCAGAGATACTGGTTTATAGTTTTCTTTTCTTGTGTTATCCTTATCAGGTTTTGATATTAGAGTTATGTTGGTCTCTTGGAAAGAGTTAGGAAGTATTGCCTCTTATTCAAGTTTTTGGAAGAGTTTGAGAAGAATAGGCATCAGTTCCTCTTTGAATGCCTGTTAAAACCCTTTGGTGAGACCGACTGGTCCTGGGCTTTTGCCTTTGAGGAGGTTTTGGATGATTGCTTTAGTTTCCTTAGTGTTGATTAGTCTTGCAGATTGTCCAGTTCTTCATTCAGTCTAGTTAGACTATATGTTTCTAGAAACATTTCCATTTCTTCAAGATTGTTAAATTTAGTGGCATATAGTCCTTCATAATATTTTCTTATGATCCTTTGTATTTCTGTGGTACTAGTAGTAATTTCTCCTTTTACATTTCTAATTTTGGTTATATGTGTTTTTTGTCTTTGCCCCTTGGAGCCCATCCAGGGATTTGTCAATCTTACTGATTTTTTCAAAGAACCAGCTCCTCGTTGCATTAATTCTTTCTATCATTTTTCTGTTCTCTATGTCATTTAGCTCTGCTCTAATTTTTATTATTTTCTTCCTTCTGTTGACTTCAGGGGTTTTTTGTTCTTCTTTTTCTAGTTTTTTAAGATGGGATGTTAGGTTTTTTACTTGTCCTTTTTCTTGTTTCTTGAGATAGGCTTGTAATGATATAAATTTCCCTACTGCTTTTGCTGCATCCCAGTAGTTTTCATATGTTGTA